>JASIRB010001258.1:0-382189 GCA_030323885.1 Branchipolynoe longqiensis | reverse complement strand
CATCTATACCCAGGTAAGATTCGTCTAACTAATCTATATATATATATATATATATATATATACTCAAAAGTAAATATTCAGAGATTTATGCAAATTTGAATAAAAGAAAGGATGACCCCAAATCCAGACTTATCTACATGTGAACTCGGCGGCAGGGGTGAGCAACTTTGTTGATATTGAATCATGCTACCCCTCAAAATGGATATGCTAGTTACCCAATCTTCATGAAAATTGGCCAATGGATACTAAACAGATATATATATATACGAAAATGAAGAGGATAGTTTCAAAAATGATTTAATCAAATTTTTGTGATTAACAAGTATTCGGAGCAATTTTCATCAAACCTCTAGTTGACAAATTCAAGAGATCTGAGAACCCAGATGAAAAAGAACATTCTATCTACATGATGCAAAAAACTGCTTGTCAATATGTTTAAAGGTGTTCCCACACCAAAGCAAAGAGTAACACATGCCAAAACACAGTGGGTGCCATGTCGCTCCGGCCGATAATTGTGATTTCGCCCGAAGTGAAAGTCAGGTATATTGTGCCAATGATTTTCCGTTTCAAAATAAGACAAATTCCGTTTCACCAAATAGCAAATTCCTTTTCAATTCCGTTTCAGACAACAACAAAAATTTCCATTCCACACTGTTTAATTTTATGCTTGATTATGTTACTTATGTATTGCTATCATGTTAGAATTAATTGACGGGGACTTTAGCATTCAACTTGACACTGCACTTTTATTATAATGATACTGTCATGGGGGTGATGAAAATGGGAAATACTGCGCCTAGAGCGGGACTCGAACCCACATCTCTTTGCATTCCGGGCCAGTGTGCTAACCATTACACCACCTAGGCTCCCTGATATCAATACACTCCCCACGCCTACCTGTCTATGTGGTTACTTGCCTGAGAGGTCAGTGCAGACCACTACACTCGTCCCCCTGGAATTGTAAGTCTTGTAATTCTTACAATTACATACATACAGGCAATGCACTAACACATACATACACAGGGTAGGTTCAACAACCATACAGCACAAAGCTTGTACAGGATCCTGATCACGGTAACCAGTGTCGTGGGGGTGATGAAAATGGGAAATACTGCGCCTAGAGCGGGACTCGAACCCACATCTCTTTGCATTCCGGGCCAGTGTGCTAACCATTACACCACCTAGGCTCCCTGATATCAATACACTCCCCACGCCTACCTGTCTATGTGGTTACTTGCCTGAGAGGTCAGTGCAGACCACTACAATACCAACTTGACAATTCGCGATCGCGGAAAATCATTGGCACTAGGTATACCCCGCGATGCACATATACCTACTAGGTTTGTAATTGTAGAACTAGTAATATGAATAAGCAATGCTTAGGACCAACCCCCAGGTCGTATTCCATTAACACGACCCGGGCGATTTGGATCACTATGGAAGATCTGTAGGGAGGGACCAGTGTACTTGTTCCTTGATTTGGCAGCGTCTAGGTGTTAAGCCCATAGGCAATTATTAACTAATCGCTGTCATCCGCCCTGTGTGCTGCGTAGGGAAGTTCGACGAGCTATTTCCGTTTCCGTTTGTTGGATTTTGATTATTCAACATGAGTATACAAATGGCGGTGCCCATATAGGGCTATTTCCGTTTTCGTTTGCTGGATTTTGGTGATTGTATTTTCCACCTCTATGAGTATGAGTATTGCTCATGTATATGTAGGTTGTCTTAGCCTTCCCCCCCCCCCCCCCCCGCGTGGATCGGTATTACTATTAGTAATAATATATTTATTATCGGCAGTGGCTATTCATACGGGCCTGAATGAATAGCCAGAGCGCTTATTAGTACGGCGGTAGTCACATGACCAGCTTTGATCCAATCATAAGATGAAACAGTGTTTTTAGCTAACCCTAGCCCTATCCTAACCCTAACTTCCGGTGATGTGACGGGGATACGACAGGATTGCTTCATCTGTTTGACATCCTAGCAACACCTAAGATCATATCAGGAAGGGGATACGACCTTATAAAATATTCTGATTTAATGCATTGGTAGGGGAATGCAAATGTTCTATTACTTATCGGGTATACGTGACCAGGTGCATGTATGTGTATATGTAGGGGCTTGTGGTGCCTGAGTGAGATGTAAATAGACAGTGGTTCTGGCAGGGCTGTGTGTAAGGGGCACTCAGAGCCTACCCCCTCCCCCTCTGCTAGGTAGGATCACCACACCCAGGCTCAAGGCAGGTGGTGGCCAGGGGAGCCACACAGCTTGGTGGTGGTGGGCAGACCACTGGTAACCATGGAGACCAGGAATGCTGGATCCTTATTGGTAGAGCTAAGAATGCTTGTTTCCCATTGGGGGAAAAGGGTGGGGTGATACTCTACACTGAATCCATGTACCATATAAATAATAAACCAGAGGGCTTGACTCTCTTTCTTCTTTCACACTTTATACTCTTCCTTTCTCTTTCTCTGTATTGATTGCACTATAGCCTGCCTACACAACCACAGATTCGAGCCGTATACTTTACAACATGATAAAGGAGTGCCACTAATAAGCTCATTGGCTATTTACACAGTCCCATACGAATAGCCACTTCCTTTATTATATACACTTGTATATCTAGGATATACTGGTGTAGGGAGGGGCGCAGAGTTCCCCTGTCGTAAGTTGGCCGGTAACTATTGACCGTTTGGGATTCGAATCCGTCAGGTGGCGCCACCGCTCCGCCTTTCCTCGGCCCCTTCCCTGTAGCACCTCGGCCTTTCCCTCCCTCGCCTCGACCGGGCAACACCTGCTCCTGTCCTGTTCTCAAATTTTTTTTTTTATTAGGTATTATAACTTGATTATTGCTATTTCACTTATGTTATTGTTATGGTCTTGATGCTTATGCTACACTATGTCTGAGTAGCCTTGATCGCTTATTATTGTTATTATTATGGGTAGGGCGGGTTGCCCAGCCAAATATGGTTACGGTTGAGTCATGGTTACGGTGCGATGATATATTGTGAAATATTTATACATTATATTAATATTATTAACAGAGTGCGGTAACGTCTCGTCCACTGAACCGCTGATGGCAGCGGCCTGGGAGACTTGGGTTTGCACGCAGGGTGGCAAACCCACCGCGAGTAGCCGCCGACCTGGCACGAGCACCACTATGGCTATCACTCCTGTTGGAAATTTTGACCCGAGCAGACGCGTGGAGGCTACTCTCTCGCTCCACGTACACCACGTGTTCCCTTGTTAGTAGCGTGGGCTCGCGATTAAGTCGTTAATCGCCGGAGATATTGAGCGATGGGAGTGGAGCTGTGTTCGGGTTGTGGAGATGATCATGAGGGTCCGAGAGGGAGTAAAATGCAAGATGGTTAAGTCGAAGTTGAGTAAGAAAGTGAAAGTGGAGCGGGACCTTGACAGTGACGGGAGTTGTCAGGACAAAGTGGCGCTGCAGGAGATCGCCGACTAGATGGCTGGCTTGCTGGTGGCAGAGCCAGCTAAAGAGACGAGTAAGCACGGCGTGTCTAAAACAGAGAAGAAGGGCATGGCAGAGAGAGATGCGGAGGAGGAAGCCTTTATCTGTGAAATTGCAGAGTTAGACTGGGAGAGGAGGAAGGCGAAACTCAAGGCGGTCGTGGAGAAGAAAAGGAAGAAGTTGGAGGCAGCAGACGGTGTAGGCACAGGAAGCAGGAGTCGGTCTACAAAGAAGTGTAATGCCCCACGGCCCTCCGACTCTCACTCACGCAGTCACCCACCGAAGAACACCAAGATTCAATTCAGTGTACGCTTCACCCTTGGTTTATTGAACCATCTGCTCTCTGCGGCATCAGTAGTTGTCTGACCGACCCCCTGACTCGCCAGATCCCACATCGACTCTATAGGTGTGTGTGTGTGGGCTGATCTCTACTTCTGCAGACAGAAGTAGAGATCAGCCCAGTTGGGGTCTGACCGGTGGCTACCCGTGCCACCACCTGGCGCAGTGTAACGGTACTGCGCTGGTGTACGGTGTAGTCTCCGCTGCTACCGCGTGATAGTAGAGCTCATGTTCAGACTACTACAGAAGCATTCTCGGAACGGACATCGTCATGGGCATAGGAGGAATAGATCGCAGGGATCTAGCCTGAGTGGGAGCAGTAGTAGCTCCCCCTCTTCATCGTACTCGGATGATAGCAGGTCACGAAGCAAGGCGTAGGTGGTGCCGCCGCGGTAAGTTTGCCCTTGATCGCTTTACTAAAGGGAAGAAACATGTCTCTAAACTGGTATTTAGTGAACTGTTGTATGCAGCTTGTATGTGGGGACACAAATGTTCAGTGAAAATGGACTGGGATGTTGCTCAATCGTCAGGATAAATGGGCCACCTGGCATACATGTATGTGCATGCACGCCACATCTAAAAATTATGCGGATGAGGCGTAAGTGGCTATGACGAAGCCATACAGGAGAAGGACATGAAGGCCTTCCGCATGGGTGACAATGAGTTGTTGTTGCTTCACTTCAATATGGACAACTCCCGTTCAAACAAGGAGAACAGGAAATCGGTTGTGAAATCTTTAAAAAAAGTTGGGCTTGACTGACAGTACTAAGACGGTGAAAGGGGTGTGCTACGGCCACAACTACAACAAGGAGGGGTGCAGCAGGAAAAAATGTGATTGGGATCATCGCTGTGTGACATGCAAAAGCTGGGACCATTAATATGATAACTGCCCATCAAAAAAGTACTGACTTAACACGAGTGAGCCAAGCACGGCGCGGGGAGCCATGCTCGTGTCTGGAGAAGCCAGGGACGAGGTGGTGCTCAACCGGAGCACTCCACATGGTCGCATACTGGAAAAAAAGATGGCGGACAATCGGCCTGCCGAATGCAGGTCAAGTGAGGGGAATGGCGGGAGCATGGACTCTAGGCCACGCATCTTCAGCCGGGGGAACATGTTGAAAAGACGATCGATGTGTTTGATGCATGTTTTGAAGGTACTTGTTCATGTTCATACTATATTGACGGTGCGATTGTGCAGATGAAACCATGTCGCATGTTTGTTGAGTGTTTTTACGATGGGGATAATGATCCCGATTGGGAATATGTTCTGCACGGTGTGTGTTTTGGTTTTCGCGTGATTGATGATGACTGTGGTAGAAGTTACGTGCGGAGAACTACGGCTCGGCCACGAAACCCGGCGTGCGGGACGTGTTGACGAGCAGGCTGGAGGCCGAAATTGCAGAACAAATTTGAACTGTTGTTGATAATCCATGTGTGTGTATGCATCCGCTGGGCATTGTTCCCAAAGGTGTGGATGATTTTCATACTATCGTAGAATGCTCTAGTCCTGTTGGAGTCTGCATCAATGATCATACGGGTGGCTGCCGGGCGCAGTTCTGCTATCACTCAGTGGCAATGGTCACTGACATTATGCAACAGGGAGATCACCTCGCAACAGTTGGTATTAAGTATAGAGCAGTCAGTGGACATCCGGAAAGTCAGGTATGGTTGGGATTATCCTGGGACTTTGGAGACAGGATGGTATCTTTGTGTGACAATCGGTTGTACATGGGCTTGAGCAGCAGCCCATATGTGTTTGCTAAACTAAGTGACTTTGTCTTGCGCCGCTTGATTAGGGCAGGATTTACCGAGTGTGTGAACTATTTGGATGATTTCTGCATCATAGCCAGGTCATGGAGGCGCAAATGGCGCTATTGTCAATATTGAGGGGCATCAGTTTTTACGTGACTTTTAAGAAAGTGACACCGCCAGCTACTACAGTGAGGTTTCTGGGGATAGGCTATGGAGGCAAGACTGCCACCAGATAAGTTACTGAAACTACAAGTAATGCTTGCGTCATTCGTGAGACGGAGGAAAGCATCAAGGTTGGAGTTAGAGAACCCGGCAGGTATTTTGTCGCATTGCTGTAAGGTAGTTTATGGGGGACGCACTTTTTCACGCCGGGTTTACGGTATGGTCGCATCCACAAAAAAGGGTAGCTACAAGATACGTTTAAACAAGAAGTTTAGGCTCGATCTGAAATGGTGGATAGAGTTTGCTAGCAACTTCAATGGAAGGGCTACTATCATACCGTCGTCTGAGCCTGCATTGTCAGTCTATAGCGATGCTTCTTATTTCGGGTTCGGTGCCACCCATGGCAATGACTGGGTGGCGGGGTGCTTTAAATTTAGGGATGAGAAGCTTCTCCAGGGATGGTTGGGGCACCACATTGTGTGTGGGTTGTCGCACAGACAACATCACTGTATTGGAGCTATGGCCCATTTTAGTAGGAGTGAGGCGGTGGGGCTAATAAAACTCAGGTCAGAGCGCCACTTAATACAGGGCGTAGCGGGAATGCAGGTATTCAGGTATTGCAGGTATAGCAATACCTCAGGGAGTTTTGATGCCCCTGCCTTGCAGAGTTGTAAACCACTGCCTTGTGGTACAGGTTCTTGGCAGAACTGAAGGCTAAGGGAGCAAACCCTAAACAGAAAACCATGTCACTGTGGCAGCATTAAGGGCGGTTGATGTATGGAACTCCCAACATCTCCCGACAAGCCACTGCAGGGACAAATAGTTTTGCGCCTGTCTTGACATGTTCTTGCCGGTGTGAAACCTCTATTTGCTCCCCGAGAGAGTGCCGCTGGTAACTTGCAAAAGCCAGCAGCACTTCAATACTTTTGCAGGCAGCTTTCATGAAATGACCAAGCCCACCAGAGAGTGTTGCAGACCAGGAACACTAGATCCACCACTGCAGCATACAAAGATGCCTGAAGATTGCTACAAAAATGCACCCATGCATTGAATTCAGACTGGTGGGAAATGAAGGCAGAGGAGCTGCAGAGAGCTGCAGACAGAAACAACATGAAGGGCTTCTACAGCGGACTGAAGGAAGTGTGGGCACCCGTGAAGAAGGGACTTGTTCACCTGAAATCAACAGATGGAATAGAGACCTTTTCTGACAGCAAGAGAGTCGTGGCAAGATGGAGTGAACACTTCCAGAAGCTACTCAACGTCCCTGGTGCCATAGATCACAAAGCTCTGGACAATATCCAGCAGCGCGTTACCAAAACATGCCTCGATGAGATTCCAACCGTGGATGAGATGGCTAGAGCAATCGCCAGCCTGAAAGATGGCAAAGCACCTGGGGGTGATGGAATTCCTGCTGAAGTATGGAAGCACGGAGGAGACAATCTGCTCAACAGACTGCACCAACTAATCACCAATGCCTGGGAGGAGGGTTCTGTACCCCAAGCATGGAAGGCTGCCAGCATTGTAACCATCTACAAGAAAGGTGATCGAACAGACTGTGGGAACTATAGAGGAATCTCTCTTCTTTCCATAGCATGCAAGATCTTCGCCAGGATCCTACTCAACAGACTATCTATTCACATAACACCTGATGTAGTTCCGGATCATAGTGTGGCTTCAGAGGTAACCGGAGCACCATGGATATGATATTTTGCCTCCGACAGCTACAAGAAAAGTGCATTGAGCAGGACCGACCACTGTACATGGTATTTGTCGATTTCACTAAGGCATTTGATACAGTCGAGAGGACCGGGCTATGGCAGCTACTGAGGAAGTACAGATGCCCAGAGAAGTTCACAACTATGATCGAGGCTCTACATACAGGAAATTATGGCGAACGTTAGTGCTGGAGGGGAAGTCTCGGAATCGTTTGGGGTTACCAATGGGGTCAAGCAAGGTTGTGTACTGGCCCCCACGCTCTTCTCCATCTTATCAGCAATGCTCGACGAGGCTTTCCGAGACATGGGGGATGGCATCTATATACAGTCCAGACAGAGCGCTGAAGTATTAATTGTCGCACACTTCAGAGCGAAGACCAAGACTACTCAGATACTGGTGAGAGAGCTACTATTCGCAGATGACAGTGCACTGGTTACCCACTCTGCTGAAGAGATCCAGAAAATAGTGGACGCTTTCTCCGATGCATCAAAGAAGTTTGGCCTGAAGATTAACATCAAGAAGACGGAGGTGCTGTACCAACCCAACTCTACAAGAACCCGAGAGGAGGAGATCATGGTTGACGGAAACAAGCTGAACTCTGTTCTGGAATTCACCTATCTCGGAAGCACTATATCAAGTGATGGACGCATTGATGCTGAAATACAGAGGAGGATGGCCAAGGCTAGCGCATCTTTCGGCCGACTACGCCAGAGACTCTGGAACAACCACCATGTGTCCATTCGGGTCAAAGGTAAGATCTACCATGCAATCATGCTATCCACTCTACTATACGGAGCCGAGGCCTGGACAGTGTACAGACGACAGGTGAAAAACCTGCATGCCTTCATGATGCGACATCTGCGTTCAATCATGAGGCTAACCTGGAAGGACAAAGTGACAAATAAGGAAATACTCGAACGAACGGGGCTGCCCTCTATGGAAGATCTTCTGATCAAAAAGAATCTCCGGTGGACTGGACACCTCATGAGGATGTCATCAGACAGGCTACCAAAGCAGATCCTCTATTCTCAACTGTCTTCTGGCTACAGAAAGAGAGGGCGTCCTCGTCTCCGGTTCAATGATACCATCAAGAGAAACCTGAAGCTGAGAGACATTAAGACCGACTCATGGATGCAACTCTCACAGTAGAGAGCTAAATGGAGAGCGGCAGTCAAGTAATGAAAGCAGTCTTTGTCGCATCGCGACCGACAGCATGATGATGATGATGATGAGCGGGAATAAAACGACAATGGCATGGTTGCGGTTAATATTCTGGGCATCCATAATGTTTAACTTTGACGTGCAGTGAGTTTATATCAGTACACACCACAACACCATCTGTGATGCGCTAAGCCGTCTTGACCAATTCAAAAGCATTGCAAGGGTGTGTAATGCTGAAAATTTACATTGTATGTGCTGTCACCATGTATTTAATCGTTAAAAGTTCAGACCGGCAGGATCTGACACATGAGTGTGCCGCCTTCAGAGATGGCCACTACGCGGAATCCACCAAGAAGGTCCGCTTGGTCCAGGTTAAAGCATACCTGGAGTTCTGTGAGCATTTTGAGGACACATTCGCCCCATATCCGTGTGGGGCGAGTCAGGTAGGCATGTACATGTCATTCCTGGCACGGATCTTGTACTTTAGTTCTATCAGACAATATTTAAACGCCTTGAATAATCATTAAAAAGATGACTATAATGATCACAAAATCAAGTGCTGCATGAAGGGCATTAAAGAGAGTCCTGGGGGATAGCCCCCGACAGGTACCACCATTGCTACCAGGTCACCTGTTGTCTATATTTGCTATTATGTTGAATTTGCCGAGACACGTGTGTGTGCGAGCAGCGATGCTAGTGTCGTTCAGGGGGTTGCTGTGTAAAGGCCATGTGATGGAGTCAGACTGTAACTTGCTGAGACGTGATATCACGTTCCATCGGTGGGGGATGATGATCAAGGTAAGACAGTCTAAAACTATACAATTCAGGGAGCGTGTACATAGGATATCTGTCTCCTGGTGCATGACCAGCGGCTCTGCGCAGTCTGGAGGGTGAAGAAAGACTTCGCTCAGTTGCCTGCAGGAGGGGCCGAGGCTGCGTTTAGGTTGCCGCAGGGTCATGGGTCGGTACCATTAATGTAAGGGTACTACTTGTCAGTATTGATATTGCTATGTCAAACTGTGAGGATGGAGCCGGGCGGATTCATGTCGCACAGGCTGCGCTGAGGTGGTGTGACAATTCTGGAGATCAAAGAACGAGGTGATTGGCACTCAGACGCAATGTATGAGTATATAAAAGCGTCGGTCCTGGAAAGGTTGTCACTGGACATGAGGGTATCTGCTGTTCTAGCAGCCTTCTAAGATATTGTACAGTGAACTGTGTGGTTTGTTGAATCGACCTGTTATTACACTTCGTCGTAACATTGTATTAGCTGCGCTTATCGTTGATAGGCTGGTTTGGGTCTTTGGGCTAAAAATGTTGGCCAGCCAGAGTTAACATTCTCAACCAAATAATTGTGTCTGTGTTATGTATCACGGAGTGTCAAATAATGTGAAATATAAATACATTATATTAATATTATTAACGGAGTGCCAGTAGTGTCTCGTCCACCGAATGCTATTATTTCCCAAACCACTGATGACAGCGGCCTGGGCGACTTGGGTTTGCACGCAGGGTGGCAAACCCACCGCGAGTAACCGCCGAGCTGGCACGAGCACCACTATTGCTATAACTCCTGTTGGAAATTTTGACCATAAGAAATAAACAGTAGGCTAGAAATGTTGGCCAGCCAGAGTTAATGTGCTCAACCAAATAATTGTGTCTGTGTTATGTATCACGGAGTGTCAAATAATATTATATTATTATTATTATTTAATGAGTGGTAAATAGGTTTAGTTATAGCATTTGTGTCTAGTTTCTTTATTAATGGTCAGATCCTGGTTGAACTTTGATTCAGGGTTTTTGTTAGCATTGCAAATCACTCCAGCTTATCAAAACTGATAATTAAACAAAAAAATTAAGATCACTGAAAATATTGGGTTCCCATAGCAACCAGATTACGACCATGCCCACCTGTGTTGTGAAAGTAAAATATTTACCCATTAACTGAGGTAACTAAGAGTGCAAATTGAACTTAGAACTATTTCACACACACATAATTTAATATAGCTGTGAATTCGAGTATAATATTAAAAGAAAGCATGTGATATATAATTTCTCTTGTTTACGAATTTATCACTACTGCTTTGTTATACATATATGTGTACATACATACAACTGCAAGGGCATATATGATTCTATGTAAAAATGACAATTGCTGATTTGTTTGAGCAATGTGTCTTGTATAAGTATGAAAAGTACAGTGACAAATGTCTCCTACAATAGGAACAAATTGAGCAAAGGCCATTTATGGAATGACTATTGAGTAACTTTGACATCACAGCATACATGGACTTATCTGATTGTAGGTAAAGATGTTACTTGCCGATTTGTTGTAACATCGTATTTTGGATAAGTATGAACTTTGATTTAATGTAACATTGATTGCTTGGCTGGAAGATCACCCCTAGTGGAAGCCATACACTTACCTTCTTCCATGTTTCTGGTTAACTCAAACTCGACATCTCACAGGCAAAGGTGACAAGTAAGTTAGGCCGACTGACGGGAATCGATGACAGAATTATTGACACCCAAGTGCTGGAGCTATTATATTGGATATTGAACCCAAAAAACTTCACGCTCAATTCATGCAAGAAGGACAAGGTAATTCATTACTAATTGTTTGGTAGCAATTAACTTCTTATTAACTCTGTATTTGCACATTTTTCAGTCCGTCAGTGATTTATTTATTGACATTTTCTTGTGGGATTGAAATTGAGAAATAGCAACACAGACATAATTCCTTTCAACTCCTTTAAAGTTATTTCTGTTCTTAGTAGATTTACTCTCAATAATAATGCCTTAATGTTAATTTTATTGCAATAGAACATAATTTAATTTGTTTAAAGCTGCATAGTACGACAAAAGCATCAAATTTTCGACCAGACGGGGTGGCCGAATGAGTAGAGCGTCCGGCTCCTGTTTTGGGAGATCGGGAGATCCGAACCCATGAGTTTGTGGGTTCGAATCCTGGTCGATTCAAACCAATTACATAAAATTGATACTTGTCGCTTCCTAGCCTGGCGCTCGGCATTCTTAGGATAGGGCAAGGACTGGTTGGCTCGGTGTCAGGATAATGTGACTGAGTGGGATATTAGGTCATGGTGCTGGTGGCCTGGTTTCCCAGTGGGGCAGTACTATAAACTATAAAGTCGCCATGAGTGCGCACTGTCACAAATCGGTACCCGTCCTGATATGACCTTAGATGTTGCTAGGATGTAAAACAAGAACAAACCAATCAAATTTTCGAACGAAAACACTTGTGTAGATTTGAACCTTCATGTCCAGCTGAGATACTGGTATTTGTTGCTGCATAGAAGGGCATACTAAGTCAATTTAATAGAACCTGCTGAAGCCTATGACATTAGAATTTTGATGAGCATACAAAGTGTGTGAAATGCTTACATATATCATATATACACATACATACAGGGACATATATATCTAATTCTAGGTAAAGATTTCAATTTCAGATTTCTTGTAGCAATGTATTTTGCATAAGTATGAACTTTAACTTAATGCAACATTGGTTGCTCGGCTGGAAGATCACCCCTTGGGAAAGCCATACGGTTACCTTACTAGACGTTTGTGGTTAAATTAAACTCAACTCTTACTTACTAGCACAGCAACGTGTCATTTCCTTTCACAGTTTGAGGTGATCAAGACGCTGACAGGGCAGGTGTTGCCTACATCCGCACCATCACATGTCTTTGAAGTGGTGCCAACTGAGGTGGCAGATGAACGCTTTCAAGTCAAGCGAGGTGGCCGAGACACATTTTATGCATATCATGGCAGTCGCGTAGAAAATTTCCACTCCATCCTCAACTATGGCCTTCAATCTCATTTGAATAAGGTAGGCTAGTGTCATAGTCTGCTCTAATCTCACAGACAAGGAGCCACATAGACAAGTGGACGTGGGTAGGTTGATTGCATAAGGGAGCCTAGATATTGTATTGACGCTCGCCACGGAATGGCAGAAATGTGGGTTCGGATCGTGTACAAATGAGCACAATCTTTATGGTGTTTTTTTTTGTAGGTAAGCATTTTGATTCATTTGAATGCAATCTTTGTTCAGCGATGAGGCACTAGTCTTCAGGTTATACCCAATATCAGTCACTTACACAATTTAATTAGGAGAAGAATTTTAGGATAATACAAAATTATAACATTCCGTTAATTAAGCGTTTATGGCTTGTCTAGTCAGGATCATGCTTTCAGTTTATGCATTTAATATATAGGTGGTGTTTTAGATAGTTGTCTATGCAGGGTTATGCCAGTACAGTCTGGGTTTAGGTATAATGCACATTTAGCTAATTAAATAGTTGTGACGTATCTAGTTTGTGGCAAACATTCAGTGTGTGAGTTAGTAATGTACAGTCTGGGTTTAGGTATAATGCACATTTAGCTAATTAAATAGTTGTGACGTATCTAGTTTGTGGCAAACATTCAGTGTGTGAGTTAGTAATGTACAGTCTGGGTTTAGGTATAATCCACATTTAGCTAATTAAATAGTTGTGACATATCTAGTTTGTGGACAAACATTCAGTGTGTGAGTTAGTATGGTACAGTCTGGGTTTAGGTATAATCCACATTTATCTAATTAAATAGTTGTGATGTATCTAGTTTGTGGCAAACATTCAGTGTGTGAGTTAGTAATGTACAGTCTGGGTTTAGGTATAATCCACATTTATCTAATTAAATAGTTGTGACATATCTAGTTTGTGACAAACATTCAGTGTGTGAGTTAGTAATGCACAGTCTGGGTTTATGTATAATGCACATTTAGCTAATTAAATAGTTGTGACGTATCTAGTTTGTGACAAACATTCAGTGGGTGAGTTAGTAATGTACAGTCTGGGTTTAGGTATAATGCACATTTAGCTAATTAAATAGTTGTGACATATCTAGTTTGTGACAAACATTCAGTGTGTGAGTTAGTAATGTACAGTCTGGGTTTAGGTATAATGCACATTTAGCTAATTAAATAGTTGTGACATATCTAGTTTGTGACAAACATTCAGTGTGTGAGTTAGTAATGTACAGTCTGGGTTTAGGTATAATGCACATTTAGCTAATTAAATAGTTGTGACATATCTAGTTTGTGACAAACATTCAGTGTGTGAGTTAGTAATGTACAGTCTGGGTTTAGGTATAATGCACATTTAGCTAATTAAATAGTTGTGATGTATCAGTGTGTGAGTTAGTATGGTACAGTCTGGGTTTAGGTATAAAGCACATTTAGCTAATTAAATAGTTGTGACGTATCTAGTTTGTGGCAAACATTCAGTGTGTGAGTTAGTAATGTACAGTCTGGGTTTAGGTATAATGCACATTTAGCTAATTAAATAGTTGTGACGTATCTAGTTTGTGGCAAACATTCAGTGTGTGAGTTAGTAATGTACAGTCTGGGTTTAGGTATAATGCACATTTAGCTAATTAAATAGTTGTGACATATCTAGTTTGTGGCAAACATTCAGTGTGTGAGTTAGTAATGTACAGTCTGGGTTAAGGTATAAAGCACATTTAGCTAATTAAATAGTTGTGACGTATCTAGTTTGTGGCAAACATTCAGTGTGTGAGTTAGTATGGTACAGTCTGGGTTAAGGTATAAAGCACATTTAGCTAATTAAATAGTTGTGACATATCTAGTTTGTGGCAAACATTCAGTGTGTGAGTTAGTATGGTACAGTCTGGGTTAAGGTATAAAGCACATTTAGCTAATTAAATAGTTGTGACGTATCTAGTTTGTGGCAAACATTCAGTGTGTGAGTTAGTATGGTACAGTCTGGGTTTAGGTATAATGCACATTTAGCTAATTAAATAGTTGCGATGTATCTAGTTTGTGGCAAACATTCAGTGTGTGAGTTATTATGGTACAGTCTGGGTTTAGGTATAATCCACGTTTAGCTAATTAAATAATTGTGATGTATCTAGTTTGTGGCAAACATTCAGTGTGTGAGTTAGTAATGTACAGTCTGGGTTTAGGTATAATCCACATTTATCTAATTAAATAGTTGTGATGTATCTAGTTTGTGGCAAACAGTCAGTGTGTGAGTTAGTAATGTACAGTCTGGGTTTAGGTATAATGCAAATTTAGCTAATTAAATAGTTGTGGACAAACATTCAGTGTGTGAGTTAGTAATGTACACTCTGGGTTTAGGTATAATCCACATTTAGCTAATTAAATAGTTGTGATGTATCTAGTTTGTGGCAAACATTCAGTGTGTGAGTTAGTAATGTACAGTCTGGGTTTAGGTATAATGCACATTTAGCTAATTAAATAGTTGTGACGTATCTAGTTTGTGGCAAACATTCAGTGTGTGAGTTAGTAATGTACAGTCTGGGTTTAGGTATAATGCACATTTAGCTAATTAAATAGTTGTGACATATCTAGTTTGTGGCAAACATTCAGTGTGTGAGTTAGTAATGTACAGTCTGGGTTTAGGTATAATGCACATTTAGCTAATTAAATAGTTGTGACGTATCTAGTTTGTGGCAAACATTCAGTGTGTGAGTTAGTAATGTACAGTCTGGGTTTAGGTATAATGCACATTTAGCTAATTAAATAGTTGTGACGTATCTAGTTTGTGGACAAACATTCAGTGTGTGAGTTAGTAATGTACACTCTGGGTTTAGGTATAATCCACGTTTAGCTAATTAAATAGTTGTGATGTATCTAGTTTGTGGCAAACATTCAGTGTGTGAGTTAGTAATGTACAGTCTGGGTTTAGGTATAATCCACATTTAGCTAATTAAATAGTTGTGATGTATCTAGTTTGTGGCAAATATTCAGTGTGTGAGTTAGTAATGTACAGTCTGGGTTTATGTATAATGCACATTTATCTAATTAAATAGTTGTGATGTATCTAGTTTGTGGCAAACATTCAGTGTGTGAGTTAGTATGGTACAGTCTGGGTTTAGGTATAATGCACATTTAGCTAATTAAATAGTTGTGACATATCTAGTTTGTGGCAAACATTCAGTGTGTGAGTTAGTAATGTACAGTCTGGGTTTAGGTATAATGCACATTTAGCTAATTAAATAGTTGTGACGTATCTAGTTTGTGACAAACATTCAGTCTGTGAGTTAGTAATGTACAGTCTGGGTTTAGGTATAATCCACATTTAGCTAATTAAATAGTTGTGACATATCTAGTTTGTGACAAACATTCAGTGTGTGAGTTAGTAATGTACAGTCTGGGTTTAGGTATAATGCACATTTAGCTAATTAAATAGTTGTGACGTATCTAGTTTGTGGCAAACATTCAGTGTGTGAGTTAGTATGGTACAGTCTGGGTTTAGGTATAATCCACATTTAGCTAATTAAATAGTTGTGACGTATCTAGTTTGTGGCAAACATTCAGTGTGTGAGTTATTATGGTACAGTCTGGGTTTAGGTATAATGCACATTTAGCTAATTAAATAGTTGTGCCGTATCTAGTTTGTGGCAAACATTCGGTGTGTGAGTTAGTAATGTACAGTCTGGGTTTAGGTATAATGCACATTTAGCTAATTAAATAGTTGTGACGTATCTAGTTTGTGGCAAACATTCAGTGTGTGAGTTATTATGGTACAGTCTGGGTTTAGGTATAATGCACATTTAGCTAATTAAATAGTTGTGATGTATCTAGTTTGTGGCAAACATTCAGTGTGTGAGTTATTATGGTGCAGTCTGGGTTTAGGTATAATGCACATTTAGCTAATTAAATAGTTGTGACGTATCTAGTTTGTGGCAAACATTCAGTGTGTGAGTCAGTAATGTACAGTCTGGGTTTAGGTATAATGCACATTTAGCTAATTAAATAGTTGTGACGTATCTAGTTTGTGGCAAACATTCAGTGTGTGAGTTATTATGGTACAGTCTGGGTTTAGGTATAATGCACATTTAGCTAATTAAATAGTTGTGACGTATCTAGTTTGTGGCAAACATTCAGTGTGTGAGTTAGTATGGTACAGTCTGGGTTTAGGTATAATGCACATTTAGCTAATTAAATAGTTGTGACGTATCTAGTTTGTGGCAAACATTCAGTGTGTGAGTTATTATGGTACAGTCTGGGTTTAGGTATAATGCACATTTAGCTAATTAAATAGTTGTGCCGTATCTAGTTTGTGGCAAACATTCGGTGTGTGAGTTAGTAATGTACAGTCTGGGTTTAGGTATAATGCACATTTAGCTAATTAAATAGTTGTGATGTATCTAGTTTGTGGCAAACATTCAGTGTGTGAGTTATTATGGTACAGTCTGGGTTTAGGTATAATCCACGTTTAGCTAATTAAATAGTTGTGATGTATCTAGTTTGTGGCAAACATTCAGTGTGTGAGTTAGTAATGTACAGTCTGGGTTTAGGTATAATCCACATTTAGCTAATTAAATAGTTGTGACGTATCTAGTTGTGGCAAATCGTGTGAGTTAGTAATGGTACAGTCTGGGTTTAGGTATAAAGCACATTTAGCTAATTAAATAGTTGTGACGTATCTAGTTTGTGGCAAACATTCAGTGTGTGAGTTAGTATGGTACAGTCTGGGTTTAGGTATAATGCACATTTAGCTAATTAAATAGTTGTGACGTATCTAGTTTGTGGCAAACATTCAGTGTGTGAGTTAGTAATGTACAGTCTGGGTTTAGGTATAATGCACATTTAGCTAATTAAATAGTTGTGACGTATCAGTGTGTGAGTTAGTATGGTACAGTCTGGGTTTAGGTATAAAGCACATTTAGCTAATTAAATAGTTGTGACGTATCTAGTTTGTGGCAAACATTCAGTGTGTGAGTTAGTATGGTACAGTCTGGGTTTAGGTATAATCCACATTTAGCTAATTAAATAGTTGTGACGTATCTAGTTTGTGGACAAACATTCAGTGTGTGAGTTAGTATGGTACAGTCCGGGTTTAGGTATAATGCACATTTAGCTAATTAAATAGTTGTGACGTATCTAGTTTGTGGCAAACATTCAGTGTGTGAGTTAGTAATGTACAGTCTGGGTTTAGGTATAATCCACATTTAGCTAATTAAATAGTTGTGACGCATCTAGTTTGTGGCAAACATTCAGTGTGTGAGTTAGTAATGCACAGTCTGGGTTTAGGTGAAATGTTGTGGGCGTATGGGAGTATTTTGTAAGTCAAAATAAGTAGAATGGGTGGGTGCAACATTACTAGTACAGTCGCGCTCATGTTAGTGCAGGTGTACACTTGTTTGATGTACAGGTGGGGTGGGCCGAGTTGAGGATGGTTAACTACAGTTATTGAGTGCAGTCATTTATTGAATGGTGGTATGGTAGTGTAGTGGTCTGCGGCAAGGAGCCACCTAGACAGGTAGGCGTGGGTAGTATGTTGATATCAAGCAGCCTAGGAGGTGTAATGGTTAGCACACTGGCCTGGAATGCAAAGAGATGTGGGTTCGAGTCCCGCTCTAGGCACAATATTTCCCATTTTCAACACCCCCATGACACTGGTTGCCGTTACCATGATCCTGTACAAGCTATGCGCTGTACAGTTGTTGGACCTACCCTGTGTATACATGTGTATGTGCACTGCCCGTATGTATGTAATTGTAAGCATTAAAAGACTTACAATTCCAGGGGGACGAGTGCAAGGCAAGGAGCCGCATAGAGAGGTAGGCGTGGGTAGTATGTTGATATCAGGGAGCCTAGGTGGTGTAATGGTTAGCACACTGGCCCGGAATGCAAAGAGATGTGGGTTCGAGTCCCGCTCTAGGCGCAATATTTCCCATTTTCAACACCCCCACGACAGTAGTATGGATTAATCTGTGGTGATAACTGATTGGTGGTTTGGGTGGTAGATTTGTGATGGTTTGATTTCGTGGTGTCAATTGTAATAGGTTCAAGGTCCTGATGTAGGTGGGAAAATAGAAGTGTGTCAGGGTAGAGAAGGCACACTAATTGCTGGGTTTGACAGGTCACTGTTTGCGCGTTCACTAATCGCAGTGTCTGAGCCAAAGTCTGCCCAGTTAGCTAGATTCTAAATGGGGATTTCATTCTGAGATAGGTTGACGCTTTCTTAATTCCTGGTGGCAGTGCATTCCACATCTTAGATGCATTGAATGACTTATGGGTGTAAACTATTTACAAGACTTACAATTGCAGGCAGTTGAGTGTAGTTGTATGGACTGACCTCGCAGGCAGGCAGCCAAATAGACAAGCAGAGTGTGGGTATGTCGATTTCATCAGGGAGCCAAATAGACAAGCAGAGCCTGGGTGTGTCGATTTCATCAGGGAGCCAAATAGACAAGCAGAGCGTGGGTATGTCGATTTCATCAGGGAGCCTAGACATTCCAGTCGTTAGGGCAGTCAGTCACCTGGAATGATAGAAATGTGGGTTCGAGTCCTGCTTCAGACACAATGTTCTCTTTCCTTTCAACCACCCCCCCCCCCACACACACACACTAGCTTGAATATCACAATGCTTCACTATATTATTTTTTTCCTTTCTCTAAATCTTGTACTGTAATGTGAATACACCACCGTTCTTTCTTCTCTTTTTTTTGGTCTTTCTCTCTAAAGAAAGAAAATGCTTTAAATATTTTTGGCATGAACCTGCAATGTCGTAGTATTGTTCTTTTAAGACTTCCTGCAATTCATTTGTTTAATTAGTGTTTATTTTTTAATTTTATTTATGGGTTTATTTCCCCTGTCAATAACACATTAGTTCATGATAGAACTTGTTTTCAATGCTGAACAGCTTTAGTCATTAGTTTGTGGCTTATCGTCTTGTACGGTTTGTTAGTTATTTGCGCGTGTATTTATCTCAGAGCTATCCCGTAGCTTCCTCGTCCACATTTACTATTACCATTCTTGTAAGATCTTGTGAATAAAAAAGACACCTCACTGTGTCTATCTTAAAAATAATAAAATGCCAACAATGAAGCAAATAGCTGATGGTCAAATTTGAGTGTGATGTAAATTACTGTTGCTTTCAGAATGGCCTGTTTGGTGAGGGCACCTACCTGAGTAGTGAGATGGGCGTCTCGATGCCATACGCCCCATCAGGCCAATCGTGGAAACACAGTGTCATTGGCGACCGCCTCAGCCTTATAGCAGTCTGCGAGATTATCAATGATCACTCGGTCAAGTGCCAATTTAAAGGTATAGTAATTGTTACTAATGCACACACTGAACGCTTGCTACAAACTAGATACGTCACAACCACTTAGTTAGCTCAATTTGGATTATACCTAAACCCAGGCTATACCGATATAGCCCTGCCTAGAAAATTAAATAATAAGCACTGCCTACATTAAAATGCATACAATGAATGCATACACTGACCAGATATACCACAAACTCCTAATTAGCTGGATGTAATAATATTTTATTATCTTAAGATTGTTCTTGTAAGTAAATATACAAATTGGGAAATATAGTAATATCACTCAGGTAAGATGGAAAGCAAACACGCGTCCAGAACATCATATTAACATGATGTTATTGATTACAGTTAGCAAAGAAGGTTATGTTTTACAAGAAAAAAGGGTTTTTTATGGTTTTGGTAAATGCATGGTGTCAATGTATAAATTTTCACTTTAGCCCAAAATAATACAAGCATACTTTTGGTACATTTTGTTGGTACATGTATTTAACATGTAGTATTGCTTACATATTTAACACACAGAGGCAACAAACTGTATGCGGTGGTTGGATAGGTAGAGCAAAGGCCTCCTGTGCGGAAGGTCGGGAGTTCAATTCCCGGTCGAGTTAAACCAATGACTTACAAACTTGATACTTGTTACTTCCTAGCCAGGCACTTGGCATTATTAGGATATGTCAATGACTGGTTGGCTTGATGTCAGGATAATGTGACTGAGTGGGATATCAGCTTGGTGTCCCAGTGGGGCAGCACTATAAAGTCGCCATGACTGTGCACTGTCACAAATCGGTACCCGTCCTGATATGACCTTAGATGTTGCCAGAACGTAAAGCTCCAACCACCAACCAACCCCAGAGGCAACAATAATTATTTGATTTTCTACCAAGAAAGAAATAATTAATTTTCACCATCGTAATGTGGAAATCAAATATGTGGTGCCCGTTTCAGAATGACCCACATTTAAGTAGGCCACTCCTTTCTTTCTGTGTAAGGTGTGGAGAACAAAGAGAATGACCCACATTTAAGTAGGTCACCCTTCCTTTCTATATAAGATGCGGAGAACAAACCTGTGTCGAGGCGGTCACGTGTATCCAGCAGTGCGTGTGAAGTCCCCGAGAAATACTTTGTTGTGCAGAATAATGACATGATACGCGTCAAGTACATCGTTGTTTTTGCTGAGTCATCAAAACCGAGGTGAGTTGACATTGGGTTGAAAAGCAATTGAAGTGGATATATTTTGTGCTCTCTAGAAATGTTCTCTGAAACTAAATTCAACTCTGCCAGTGAAACTGGATGTAAAAATATACGGATTTCGGTTTAGAATTGTATATTGGTAGACAGCATTATTATTCTTGGGCGATGGAGTGTGGACGATGTTATGTAAACTAAAAGTAATAATATCCCACTCCCATTATGACATTATATAAGCTATGTGAAATATATGTTCATACATGATGCCTAAGATTAATGAAGAGATGTTCCTAAATAAGAGACAGTACATGAGTGTTGAAATACTTCTCAATGCATTCATAAAGAGTGCAATTGGAGAAAAGACCATTTTAACAGAGATCTATTGTAACCTTTTGCAGCTACCTGTCCCTACATGACCACTGGGTGGGCCCACCAGCCTAATCTGCTCGGCAATGTTACGTTTTGTCTGAACAATTATCAAGATTTGTTTCTAATTTTAGCCTTTGTCTTAACAATCTAATTATGTGGACTACGTTTAAATATTTAAACAAATGATAGCCTTATTTAGTTAGCCTAATGACAACCCTGTCTAAATCTGAGCAAAGACGGCTTTGGTGTGACTCAGCTGTAAATAAGAGGTGGATCCCCGCGTTCCAGTAGAATTAGTGAATTGGGGGAGAATTAATCAAAATAGGGGAGAACCTCACTAAATGCTCTCAATTCGAGTATCAAAATCTGTTAATCTATATTATTTAATAAATTCTTCATTCAAAAGTAGCGGGTAAATATATAGAGGTATGTGAGAATATATTTTTGCTTCTTAGATTAAGAACTTATCGTGTCATTTCCTTTAGCCAGCCTGCCAACACTTTTGTCGTGGGGGTGATGAAAATGGGAAATATTGTGCCTAGAGCGGGACTCGAACCCACATCTCTTTGCACTTCGGGCCAGTGTGCTAACCATTACACCACCTAGGCTCCCTGATATTAACACACTACCCACGCCTACCTGTCTATGTGGTTACTTGCCTGAGAGGTCAGTGCAGACCACTACACTTTCTAATGAGTTGTTCAGTAGCCCTTGTCTCAGGAACAGAGCTGTGGAAGTCACTGTTTCATCCTTCATAGGTTATCGAGTCGGTAGTGACTAGGTATGTGTAGTTGACAGCTGCCCACATGCTTAATCGGACGCGGCAGCCGAATCGGTAGAGTGCAGGCTTCTCGTGCGGAAGATCCAGAGTTCGAATCCCAACTGAGTGAAACCAATGGCTTATCAAAATTTATGCTTGTCGCTACCTAGCCTGGTGGTCGGCTTTAATAGGATAGGACATGGACCGGTTAGCACAGTGTCAGGATATTGTGACAGTGTACGATGTCGGGTCATGGTGCCAGCGGCCTGGTTTCCCAATGGGGCAGCACTATACAGTTGCCATAAGTGCGCACTGTCACAAGTCAGTACCTGTCCTGATCTGACGTTAGATGTTGCTAGGACGTAAAACAATAACAACCCGCATGCTTGTTTTGCAGGTCAGGCAGGCCATCGTGGGTTTACGAGCACCGCTTCTTCTTGGTACTACTCGTGTATGGACTCCTGCTTGGCTTCATCGGCCTCTACAACTGCAGAACAGTTCGCTACTATCTCAAGCGGTGGGCCAGGTAGCACCACCCGCTACCGCCTTATGAAATAACTAGGTCACTGTGGGTGGCTATGTGTGAAATATTTTTGGAATGCTTTTTTATCTCAATGAAGCATACACCAATGGAAAGAGCTTGAAAGGAACTTACAGTTACATGGTCGTCATATCATTTGTCTAATGTAAATATCAAGAACGGTATGACGATTTTAAGTTAGCAAAATCTGTTTAATATGGTCCCTTTGGTCTATAGTACATGGGTGAAATATCTCCGCGATTTCGCCGATTTCCAAAAATTTTCAATCCCGCAGCACGGTCATGGTATATGTCCTACTAATACATTGTTTTATGCTGCAGCACCGTCAGCGTATACTAATATGTGGTGCAGACGCCGCAGCACCATCATCGTATACTCCTAATACATGCTTCAAAAGCCGCAGTACTATCAGCATATACTACTAATACATGCTTCAAACACCACATTACTATCAGCGTACACCGATATATGGGTCGTTCTCAGAAACTGTGTACCACTTGAGGTAGTTTACTTGAAATGCATATTTCAAAGGAACCCATTATTGGAGTGTCACTATTTAGATTTCATCATTTAGCCCAATAATGTGGGAGATATTTTAGATCAAAAGTAAATGTTAATATTGTGTATTATGTATCTTATTGTGATGGATGTAGCTAAATAAATAGAAAATTACATCACTAATTTGTGACATTGTCAACAGCATTGAAAATAAAGTGTCACAAACTTAATCAAAACCTCTGACCAACAACCCATTTCACTTCAAATGGTCATATACAATGTCTTCATTAAGTTGGAAACATTTATTTATTAAAAAAAAATTTTTTTTTAATAGTTGACCTTTTCTGGAATCATTAACATCGTAACATTCATTTCCACTTGCAAGTACTATCAAACTCTGCATCAAACACTTAGTACAGATACAGTACAGGAACTATTTTCACCATTTCACACTCTATGCATGGACCCAGTTATGGTATAGTAAAAGATCAATCCTGAAATTGCCCCTAAACATTGAAATTTGAGCCAAACATTTGTGTAAAATTGTTGATTCCACTTGGACTGTTCCCTTGCTAATATTTTTCTGCTTTCATCTTTAATCATCACAAATAAGACAAAACCATAGCAATGAGGTTTTAAATTATTATTACTACTGTTTATAAAGCAAGTGGCATGTGAAATGTCCTAAAAATGTCAAGCTTTGTATGGAAAATATTTGATTTTGGAGTCAGATTGGTTTCCATGCTATACTGTTATTTATTGGGTGTGAGCATCATTTGACCTACTTAAAAATGTTAGAATATGTTTATTTCAATTATTCAGATGCAAAAGGCATACACTTTCAGGTTGCTTGTATATATAGACTGACAGTATTTTGATTTTGTGGTACTGATGTCACAGTATTGGTACACAACTTCTGAGAACGACCCATATATAAAAACCTGACTTCCGGAAATTTTCTGCGATTCCCTGACAATGCTAAACCCATTGGAGAATATCCACATTTCAACTTTTTTTCCCCTTAGACCACTTTCATCGATGAATTAGTAAAACGACCAAAAGCTGTGACCCCAAATCGCGGCAGGTGGGCGGGGTTGGGGGTTAAGGAGGAGCAGGCTGAACAGAATGTGCTGTTCCAGAACTGACATGGACTTTGGGGAAACGAAAAACATTGCATCGCAAATAGACTGACAAGAGTATGCTTTTGGTTTCATTAAGTATTTTACTTACATTCGGTGATAATTGATGGTTTTAATCAACTTTCTGGATAGAATCAGCAACCTAAAATTCATGAACTTGAGAGTGATCGATTTCATTAATTTAAATGGCATACTGCAGAGGAAGATATCAACTAGAAAACTCATCAGGATGGGTACTGACTTGTGATAGTGCGCACTCACAGCAACTTTATAGTGCTGCCCCACTGCGAGACCAGGCCGCCAGCACCATGACCTGATGTCCCATTAAGTCTAGGTCACAACATGAACTTTTGCAGATTTGGCCTCGGTTTCCATATTAAAAAAGAATGTCATGTAGAAAAAGTTGTCAAGCGAATTGAAAATCAAAATACCTTATATAATATTCTTGTATTGTGGATTTTATTTGAAGTCACTAGTATTATTGTATCATGATATGCTGGTCTGCTACTCCTTCTGGAGCCAAAAGGACGACATGCCGTGAATCTGCTTCAGTCGACAGGGTGTTCCTCGTTTATTATACCGCCCGTAATAAAAGTGACTCACCACTGCGTACCCATGTGCTGCGGAACATCTAGTAGGGGGTCGGTGTGACGAAGTGCGAGCTGGGGTGGATTAGTGCACGATTAGAATCCCCAGTCTAGCACGCTGCCACCTTCAGATACAACAATGGTCAGTGTAGAGCAGACGGCCACCGTGTGGTAACGGGGCTCAAACATTAGCAGTCCTTGTACACAGTCGGATTATCCAACTTTTGTTGGATATTCATGGATTTGTCGGATAACGTCACATTTTCAATAATTTTGCATCAATCGGATTTTGCTTACATTTCTTGTTGAACACTTAACTTGAATGTCATAAATTCTTTGGCATGCTAATGAAATAAGTTACTTTAATCAGGATGTATATTGTTAATTGTCTATTGTTAATTTTCATATTTTACATATTGGAGGAAAACTAAGATTTTGTTTGCACAAAAGTAGGGTTTTTATTTCTGCCTTGGTACAAACACTGCATATCGACTTTAATTGAAAGTTTGCATCTACATATTAACTTTATTTCACATAATTGAAGTTGTCATGGCAACAGACGGAGATGACACCAGCTGTAATTTAAGCTAATTGAGCTGAGATTCCACCATTGTACAGAAGGTGGTGGCCTTCTTGTATATCATGAAGGAGTTCTTTGTACTATCACTGTACGGTAATTGTTTAAGGCGAAAATTTCAATTTAAAATAAACGATTTCACTGTGTTTGACATAACTTGAATTCAACTGTAGTTGGTTTAAAGCCACGTATGTGCGGGTGTAAGGACACGTACTGTGCTTCCCCCGGTGGGTAGCAGGGGAACTTGTCATTGGTTCGCGGATGTACCACCGGATGGCGCTCGAGGACGTGTATACATTAAAGTCGCCGGTTATACCAGAGAGCGTGTATATAAACAGATGAGAGGGACAACTCCCGCGAAAAACGGTAACACAGGCCACAGTGGCGTTCCTGGCGGTTAGTGTTGAACAAGCCTTGAGTTTGCCGGTACGCTCAGTGCAAAACATTTGTTTTTATTCAAAATTAATAGAAATCCAGAACCCTAACCTTATAAATTCAATATAATCTTGTTGGTAAACATGTTTTCTATATGTGTACTAAGCGGCTTGTTTCTATTTGGTGTAGTTTTAGAGATATTTCACTTTTTCTGTAGGAAGATTGCACACGACCATTGACAATGCCTTGAGTTTGCCATACGCGTAGTGAAAAACGTCAGTTTTATTCCAAATTAATAGAAATCCAGAACCCTAACCATATCAATTTAATATAATCTTGTTGGTAAACATGTTTTCTATATGTATTCCAATCAGTTTGTTTCTAGGTGGTGTAGTTTAAGAGATATTTCACTTTTTCTGTAGGAAGATTGCACACGACCATTGACAATGCCTTGAGTTTGCCGTACGCGTAGTGAAAAACGTCAGTTTTATTCCAAATTAATAGAAATCCAGAACCCTAACCATATCAATTTAATATAATCTTGTTGGTAAACATGTTTTCTATGTGTATTCCAATCAGTTTGTTTCTAGGTGGTGTATTTTTTTAGAGATATTTCACTTTTTCTGGATGAAGATTGCACAGGACCATTGACAATGCCTTGAGTTTGACAGCTGTGTCATATACTGTTCAACAACCACCACTTGGAGCGCCACAGTCGGCAGATGTTACATGCTCTAGTATGGGAGTTGTCCCTCTCATCTGTTTATATACACGCTCTCTGGTTATACCTCGCCCAGATACAAACGAATCCAGCATCAAAAGCTCTCCAAACATACCTTTGCTTAGTTTGTTCAGTTCATGCCACTGAACATGTGGCAGGAGAGTTGAGGTCTGTGATGTATGAATGACATCATAGGTGGGATTCCCTCATCACATGACCTAGAGGGATTCCCCCCCCCCCCACACAGGGGAAGCCATGCCAGCCACAGAAAGCTCTCAATTCAACTTTTAAAGTCTATTAATCTACATGATTTAATCAATTATTCACACAAAAAGTAGCTGGTTATGATAAATAACGATTTGAACTTTATATTTATTATTTTAGATTGCAATTTCTAACATTTATTTCTCTATATGGTTGTCTAAAAGTGTCAGTGCTGCTGGACTAAATAAAACACAACAAAAGCAAGCAATGTTAGCACTCTCCCCCCACATATGTAGTTGCATAAATTGAAAACATGCAAACGAATGCTTGGAGAGCATTTGTCAGAGTATGGGTCGTCTCTCAGCGACCTATAGCTGGTCCCTTTAAGGGCCTGTCAAACTACAGTGTATAGCAGCGTACACGTAACGTGGTGCAATAATTTGAAAAACCTTATAGTAGGTATGTGCCAAAACGCCGACTAGCGGCGGATATTTTCTTACAACTAAACTGATCCAGCCAATCGCACCTTATTTTTGGAGGGGTCTAGAAAAATGCCTCTATGATTGGTTTGCATTGGTCAATCTTGAGTATTCCTAGTCTGTTATGTAGTATGGCAATCCCTTTACAGCTTAGTTAAAAAATATTTCATTTTGGTGAAGTTTTGCTATTCCAATAATAACTTCAAAAGTTTCACTCAATTTCAACCTGCAAATTCACCCTTTTATATCAATCTGCAATTGAAAAAAAAAGCAGACTGGAGTGAGTAACCATTATTAATCTTATATACTGTTGAGTTTGGGGAAATTGTGACGAGTACATCAGAATTGGCACGATCAGGAATGCAACCGGTATGACTTTTCTGAGACCTGCCTCTGCCTCGCACGACTCGGCATTCACGCCTCGGCGCCACTCAAGTCACCAATTTCGGTCACAGAAATCTAATGCTTATACCTTAATTTAATGTAAGAAAATAATGACCAATTTCAGAGTTGGAAAACGCCATAACTTCCTTAATACTCCCTCCCCCTATTCCCATAATCTTGGTGTCATGTTAAAGGGCGTTTCAAGCTCTTTCCAGTGGTGCCTTTTGCTTTATTATTGAAGGGGTTTTAATTTTGTTGGCACATATCTACTTATAGGTTGAGATAAGCCGACCTTTGTGCACTGTTGGAGGTCCCAGTGGTGTATGAAGCATATGCTTAGCGTATGCCTGGCGTATGGCTACAGTAATATCGATTCCCAAACCTAGACAAAAGTGAAGCTAACAACTATCGTCCTATAGCACTCACAAGCTGCATCTGTAAAACCATGGAGCGTATGGTAAACAAACGCCTCATCTGGCTACTGGAGTGAGGACACCACTTGTCTGACCTCCAATGTGGCTTCAGACGAGGCCGCAGCACCCTCGACCATTTGGTTCGCATGGAGACCTTCATAAGAGATGCCTTCCTTAAGAAGGAGCACGTTGGGGCTGTCTTTTTTTATCTAGAAAAAGCCTATGACACAACATGGCAGCATGGCATTATGGAGGATCTCCATGCGATCGGCCTTCGTGGCCACCTGCCAAATTTTATTAAGAATTTTCTGGCGCTCAGGCATTTTTGTGTCCGCGTCAAGACTACATATTCTAGTCTGCACTCGCAGGAATTGGGAGTACCACAAGTCTTTTTGAATTCAAGGTCAACGGTATTGCTGCCGCTGTTAAAAGGGGGGTCTCCTGTAGTCTTTTCGTGGACGATTTTGTTTTGTACTACAGAGGTTGTGGTATGAATGTCATTGAGAGACCGCTTCAATTGTGTATAGATGGGATTCACCGATGGTCAGTTCTGAATGGATTCAGATTTTCCAAGGCCAAGACAGTCTGCATGCACTTCTGCCAATTGCGCAGAGTGCATGCAGAACCAGAGCTGACCCTCGATGGGGATCCCATAAAAGTCGTCAAAGAAACCAAATTTTTGGGTCTCACTTTTGACATGAGGCTGTCTTTCTGCGGGAGTTTGCCAGGGCAAGAAATTTGGCGTTCGCATGCCCGATCAGAGCTCGATTTTTACGGTGGAAGCCCGAGCACTCCTTCTCACATTGGAAGTCATTGAACTATCCAACTACACTAAATATGTAATATACAGCGATTCATTTTCCTGCCTGCAAGCTGTTGCTGGGCTAAAAACGGACCACCCTTTCGTGGCAAAGGTCATTTACAAAATGAACCAGCTAGCAACAGATGGATATGACATCCACTTGTGTTGGGTGCCTGGCCATGCCGGCATCCAGGGAAACGAGTGAGTTGATCGGACTGCAAAGGAGGCTCTGAACTATGATGTTGAGCCGTGTCTGATTCCCCACTCTGATCTGAAACCACTAATAGCCACCCATATCAAATCCTAATGGCAACATGAGTGGGATGAAAACATTAATAAACTTAAAGAAATTGAACCATCTGTGGGAAAACCACCACATTCTTATGTGGGGGGTCGGCGGGACCAAGTGGTCCTGAGCCGCTGCCGCATTGGCCACTCGTGGCTAACACATGTTTTCCTGTTCAAGAGGGACCCTCCCCCTGAATGTATTGGATGTCAGTCCCCACTGACAGTCAACCACATTTGACTAAACTGTGTTGATTTTATGGCACTGCGCCAACAATGTTACACTGCAAACAGCATGCATGACCTTTTTACTAAGTTAAACAAGAAGACATTTTAGCCTTTTTGAGGGCAGCTGGTCTGTACCACCTCATATAGTTCATTAAAACAATTTGATTAATTAATTCTTTCATCTATTTTATTTAATTATATGATTTAGCTTTTAAAAATTCATAAGTGTCTATTGACACATAATTGATTGTATGCTTTTACATTATATGTAAAGGCGACGGTTGAATAAAAAACAAACAATTCTCGCCGTGAATATGGCCTATGCTGCCGACACGGTGTAAAAAAAACACCAATCAATCAATCAATCAAGCATATGGCTACCGTATCCCTACCATATAGCGACGTATGCAAAGCATATGACGACGTATACTCGGCGTATTGGGACGTATTTTGACGGTTGGAGGCGACAGGACCAGCATATGAGTAACATGTGGCTACAGGAAGATACAGGAAATTTGACCACTTATTCACCACATGCTACTAATTTATTCCTTGTGTTGCTAATTACTTGCACTCAAGCAAAAATGAGAGACAAATAAGTGTTCACACTTCCTGTCTACCAATCACTATATCACTGTATACCGACGTGCTCCTAACGTATCCCGACATACCACTAACGTACACATAGCGTATGAGGAACGTATGAGCCACACGCCGGCATACGCCGGCATAGGTTGAAGTTTTGACCATGCACAAAACTTTTCAATGGCTCGACCTATGGCGACCTATGACGTCCTATGAAGAGCATATACGACCTATGCCCAACCTATGCGTAACGTATGATGCCATATGCTGACGTGTTGGTCGAAAATCAAATACGTTGGCATACGCTAAGGCTATATATACGTGTCACAGCCCTTTTACAGAACGTTGTGAGTATGCCAGAGACACCCGGAGGACCTATGCCGACTTACCCCTAACGTGTGCATAACGTACACCGATGTATGCCCAGCATATCCAGCGTATGAGAACCGTATGGGCCACACGCCTGTATAAGCTGAACATTTTGAACATGCACACATTTCTCTTGTTAGGCCAATTTTGGAATACTGTCCACAAATTTGGAGCCCAATTTTTCGGAAAGATATTCTGGAGATCGAAAAGGTTCAGAGACATGCAACGAAACTAGTTGCAGTTATAAAGGACTTACCCTATGAACAAAGGCTCAGGAAATTGAAACTTCCTACCCTTTCCTACAGAAGGAAAAGAAGTGACATAATTGAAGTATTTAAAATTATGAAAGGTTTTGATAAAATAGATATGAACCAATTTTTCACCTTGAATAAAAGAGAAGGCAGCCGGGGCCATACTCTCAAACTAGTAAAACCCAGAGCCGTTTCAAAATTAAGGGAACACAGTTTCTCAAACAGGATCATAAATATATGGAATAGTCTCCCACAAAATGTTATAGATGCCGGCTCAATAAATTCATTCAAGAACCGATTAGAAAAAGCATGGGCTGATGATACAGGGAAATTTGACCACTTATTCACCACATGCTACTAATTTATTCCTTGTGTTGCTAATTACTCGCACTCAAGCAAAAATGAGAGACAAATAAGTGTTCACACTTCCTGTCTACCAATCACTATATCACTATATACCGACGTGCTCCTAACGTATCCCGACATACCACTAACATACACATAGCGTATGAGGAACGTATGAGCCACACGCCGGCATACGCCGGCATAGGTTGAAGTTTTGACCATGCACAAAACTTTTTCAGTGGCTCGACCTATGGCGACCTATGACGTCCTATGAAGAGCATATACGACCTATGCCCAACCTATGCGTAACGTATGATGCCATATGCTGACGTGTTGGTCGAAAATCAAATATGTTGGCATACGCTAAGGCTATATATACGTGCCACAGCCCTTTTACAGAACGTTGTGAGTACGCCAGAGACACCCGGAGGACCTATGCCGACTTACCCCTAACGTGTGCATAACGTACACCGATGTATGCCCAGCGTATCCAGCATATGAGAACCGTATGGGCCACACGCCTGTATAAGCTGAACATTTTGAACATGCACACATTTCTTTTCCCGCTCGACCTATGCCGACCTATGAAGAGCATATACGATGTATGCCCAATTACTCGTAACCTATGACGCCGTATGACAACGTATTGGTCGAAAACCGCATACGCCGGCATACACTAACGCGATAGGTCGTAGTGTGACAGGCCCTTTGTAAAGGCCCTGTCACATTACGGCGTATGGCGGGAGCGTATTGAAAACCTACGTAAGTCGTGCGGGAGCCGGCCAATGATGACCTTCGGTGAACTTTCGGGTGGGTTTGAGCGTATGGGGGACCTATGAGGAGCATATGAGGAGCCTATGAGGAGCGTATGGGAGCGTACTGCGACATTTTGTTGACGGTTTTGATTGGCATGTGGAGCATATGAGGAGCATATGCGGAGCGTATGAATATTTTAGGAGCGTATGAGGAGCGTATGAGGAGCGTATGAGGAGCGTATGCGAAACCTATGCGTGACCTATGGTATCTCTCCGCCGTCCGCCGCTTGGTGGCTCCTGGGTATATATAGCCTACAGCAACAGGCTCCCCTCACTCTGCCACCATACCTGCTAAGACTAAGAGGACCACCACTGCTGCTGCTGCTGCTTCTGCTACTGCTACTACTACTACCAGTACTACTGCTACTACACCAGCCTCCAGAGCTGCTGTAACTACAGGAGGAGGACTAGGCCGTGGGAGAGGCAGAAAGAGGCAGACTTTGTTACAATGTTCTCCATCACCAGCCTCCTCACCTGCCTTGCCACCTCGCCACTCTCCACACCACTCTCCAGAACACCACTCTCCAGAACACTACTCTCCGGAACACCACTCTCCACTGGAGGAGCTGGAGATGGAAGTGGAGAGGTCGACGACGCAACGCTGGCGTCCCCGCTCCAGCTCGCCATCTCCTGCCTCTCGGGGCAGCTCACGGGCGTCGTCTGCTGCCTCCACCGCCTCCGCCGCCACCACCGCCTCCAACGCCTCCACCAGCACCGGTGCCATCGGCACGTCAAAGAGACGGAGGGCCAAGAAGAGCGACTGTTCTCTGTCGGTCTTCAAGGAGGATCAAATGTTGGACTTCCTCCAGGAGAATCCCATCATGTGGAATATGAAGCTCTCAGATTACCGCCGCTCAGACAGAAAGGCCAAGATGTGGGAGGACCAGGCGACACTTCTGGGGACCACAACAGTCCATCTCCAGAAATGGTTCAAGTCACTCAGGGACACGAACACGCGGCTCCACAAGAAAAAGAGCGGGGGCGGAGCCGCTGACCTGACTGAGCAGGAGCAGTGGATCCTGCGCAAGTTCGGGTTCCTGCGGTCGGTCGTCCGTCACCGACTGGAGCCCTGCAGGAGTGTAAGTACATAATCTTTTATCGTTCTGACAAGTGCAGCCGTTAGTATTCTCGTAAAACTGCTCGTATTCTAAGTTTGTTATGTTATGCTTTTGTTGTATTTATGTTTGTTTGTTTGTTGTTGTTTTACGTCCTAGCAACATCTAATATTCCTATAATTTGTTAATGTTATTTATTTCTTTAATGTTGAGTTGTTGTGTAGTTGTTCTTAAATCGAGATATTGACAATAGATGTATCGTGATATAATCGTTATAAATCCATGTTTGCATTTAACGTTAATTATTTTTGCTTTATATATTTTTGATTTGCTGTTGATTTTTGTCGAAATATCGATTGCATAGTCGTCAGCACCACTTGGAAGCGGTTGGCTAGAATGCCAAAGGCATTCTCCACCACTCTCCTAGCTCGGGAAAGCCGGTAGTTGAAGAGTCGCTCGTCATTGGTCAAGCCCCTCTTGCCGTACGGCTTCATCATGGTCGGCCGCAGGGCAAAGGCGTCGTCACCGATCAGAAAATACGGCACATCCTTCTGGCTGTCGACGAGCGGTTCAGGGTTCGGAAAGCCAATAGTGCCACCTTCTGTGCCCGCCTTCAGCTCGGAGGCGTTGTAAATCTGGGCATCGGACGCAGAGCCCATACCGCCAATATCTGCCCAGATAAATTTGTAATCCGCATCTACAAGCGCCAACAGGACCACCGAGAAAAAGCCCTTGTAGTTGTAGTAGAGCGACCCCCTCTTTGGAAGGCACCGGCAGGCGATGTGCTTCCCATCCAGAGCGCCACAGGTATGGGGGAAGTTCCACCTCTCTGAAAAGAGGTCCGCGACGGCACGCCACCCTTCTGGAGTCGTCGGACCCGTCATGACCTCGGCCATGTACTCGTCGACGATGGCCTTACAGACTTCACGCACTATCAGCAACTGTGTGTTGTGGGGCACCCTCTACCCGAACTTCATGGAGGAGTATTTTGTGCCAGATGCCAGGTGCCGCAGAGTAAGTGCTATTTTCAGCGCCAGGTCGAGCGGCACCCTGAATGTGGTCCGTTTTTTGGCGATCCTGGGTCCCACTCGCGCCACAATCTTGTCAAACAACTGGGGAGGCAGCCGCATGAAGTTCACAAACGATGCGATGTCCTCGCTGCGGAGCTCGACCATCAGCTTGTCGAACAAGCCAAACTGTGGCCGCCTCCCAATCCAGGGTCTGACCCACACTGATCGTTGCCGCCGCTCCCTCCTCCTTCGTCTCTCGATACGGGACGCCAGAAGAACCATGAGGAATAGAGTAAGCTCATGGTGATAAAGGGCAACTCTGTAGAAAAGCTGGAACTGTACTTGCAGTGCCTGGGCATCCATCCTGTATGAGCAGCAGAGCAGGAATGACCGAAGGAATGGCGTGGGTTGCCTTTATATACTGAGACCATAGGTCGGGCATAGGCCGCCATACGCTATGCATATGCTTTTCATACGCTACCAATACGCTCTCATACGCAATGCGTACGTTCTGCGTACGCTGCATACGCCCGAGATACGCCCGTGATACGCCCATGACGCAAGATGAGCATACGAGTAGCATATGCCGGCATTCCCCTAGCATACGCCGGCGTACCCCCAGCATATGAGGGGCGTATGCCGGCATATGCTCAGCGTATGTGTCGCGTAAGAACCATACGCCCCCGTAGGTCGAGATTTTTTGAGCATGCACAAAAAAATGGGGACGGACGGATTTATGAAAGCGTATGGCGGCGTATGCCTCATAAGCCGGCATCTGGCGGCATCTGGCGGCGTATGAGTAGCGTATGAGTAGCGTATGCATAGCGTATGAGTAGCGTATAAGGCGTATGCCGACGTATATGACGTAACGCGCCTACGCCGCCATACGCTCCCGCAAAAAACCCTAATGTGACAGCCCCTTTAGCATGCCCTGGCCGCGTCAGTCCATTTGCAACACTGCTACTCTATAGACGCTTTCAAACTTTTATCTTTTTATTTATTTTGTCCTTATCTAAATGGTAGGGCATTTGGTCCAGCCAGATGCATTGTTTGACTGTGAATTGTAATAAATGATGTATCGACCATACTAGTGTTGATGTTGTGCTTCCCTTACATGTGTATATATATATAGCTTAAGAATGTATCTATCGGACCCCACTACTTTTGAAGTGCAGAATTGATGAAATTATGTAAATTAAAATTTATATTGTTTTATTGCATTCTCTCCGAGTTCAGCAACTCAGTGCCAATATAGATAAACTCTGCACATTGGAACATTGGCATGAACACCTAGTTAATTATTAAATCATACCAAGGCCATTTTAACTTGGATTTAAAGAGGGTTGTCATTCACTCCTACTCTAGATGGGGCTGAACATTCGATCTACCAATATAAATCGCGGACCCTATGTATTCCCATTCATGAAGTCTTTCGGCACCAAGCCTCATATCAGTCAATTTATGTATGCATGCATGTATGTAGTTGCTATTTGTTGGGGTTTTACATCCAAGCAACATGTATGGTCATATCAGGGTGGGTACCGATTTGTGAGAGTGCGCAGTCATGGATACTTGATAGTGCTGCTCCACTGGGAGATCAGGCTGCCAGCGCCGTCACCAGATATCCCACGCAATCACATCTTGATACTGAGCTAACCAGTCCTTGTCCTATCCTAGTATAGTAATGCCAAGTGCGAGACAAATTTAGTAAGTCATTGGTTTGCCTGGCTGGGATTCGAATCTCCCAACTTTCCACACAGGAAGCCTGCGCTCTACCGATTGGGCCACCGTATCTGTTGTCGATGTATATATATGTATGTATGTATATATGTATATATGTATATATGTAGAATCAATAAAGCTGGAATACTATTCAACATGAAGATGAATGCCAGGAAGACCAAAACAATGGTTATAAGTAAAAAGACAGATAAACCAAATATCAATATAACCATAGATGGCTCAAACATGGAACAAGTAGGATGCTTTACTGCACGTCGGCCCATGTTTCCCTCACGCCGAGCATGTTAGGCGCGTGATGCCATCACGCTGGCCACACTGGACTCATGGCAGCCCAACGCTAATCACTCGGCGGGCTGATGTCGACTCACGTCAGGAAAAACAGTTGAGTCAGACTTGGCAACATTAGAGTGGGCATGATCACGCCAGTCCGACACTAAGCCGCTGCTAATGTCACGCTAGGCTCGCTTTGCGTGCTCTGGAGTTTCGCTAGCTTAACATTGAATAAATTAATTATTCCTTTGTCCTCACTCATTGAACCACGTTATAACTACGCTATACCGACGTTATGCTCACATCAACTATATGAATTCACGGTGGCAAATCTTGCCTGACACAACTACTAGAAGTGATGGAAATTTAGACTGACTGGCTGGATCATGGCCTGGCATGGGACACCATCTATCTGGATTTCTCCAAAGCCTTTGATAGTGTGCCCCACAAAAGACTATTAAACAAAATCAAAGCTCTGGGCATATCCGGATCAATTTCTGAATGGATACAGGACTTCCTGTCTGAGAAAAAGCAAAGGGTAGTCATAGGTAATAAAAAAATCTTCCTTTAAGAATGTCACCTCAGGAATACCTCAGGGAAGTGTGCTGGGACCAATATTATTTATAATATTTATAAATAACCTGCCAGGCAGTGCCTCATCAAACCTAAAAATATTTGCGGATGACACAAATGTCTTTCGAGCAATAAAAGATGTAAGAGATAAAAATCTCTTGCAAGAGGATATTCTGAAACTCGCACAATGGTCCGAGAAATGGCAATTGCCCTTCAATGAAAAAAAGTGCAAAATTATTCATTGCGGGAAAAATAATCCTCATTACCAAAGGGTGCTTCGATATATTCAGCAGAGCTTGATGCCATATTCTTAGCAATGGACCATGTAGAAACCTCTTCCCATAGAAAATTTGTGATATGTTCGGATTCAAAATCATGCCTATAAGCTATTCAGAGCAAGGATTGGAAGAACCCTCTGATCCGCAAGATTTTAGAAAGGCTACATTATTTATGTTCAGGACTTCACAAAACTGTGCTTTTTTATTGGGTGCCGAGTCATGTTGGCATTCGAGGAAATGAGGCTGCAGACGTGGCTGCCAAAGAAGCTCTCGACAAATGCATTACACCTCTTCCCATTCCTCACACGGACCTCAAAAGGCACATCAGTGTACTCATAAGGAAAAAGTGGCAATTACAATGGGATGAAGCTGTCATGAACAAGCTTCATGCAATTCAGCCCACCCGTGGCAAATTTTCAGGTGCTTGTCATAGAAATAGACGTGAAGACACCGTTGTTGCACGTATGCGAATTGGACATAGCTATTTGACTCATAGTTACCTTTTTAAAGCAGAAGACCAGCCAGAATGCATACCATGTGGAGTGCCTCTGACTGAAACATATTTTGATTGAATGCATTGACTTTGCACATGTTCGAGCACAGTATTTTAATGTAGCAAGTATGAAATGTTTATTTGACACTGTTAGTACTGCCTTAGTTTTATCGTTTTTAAAGCACATTGGACTGTTTAACCGGTTTTAAGACATTTTGATGGCATTGTATAGCCCTTACTGTGCTGATATGCCGCTAAGCATTTATTCATTCATTCATTCTCATTATGCCTATAATATGAAGAACACTGCCCTGCAACAAGACAGCTATGAAAAGGACTCCCAACTCTCCTTTCAAAAACACATGAGGACTATCATCTGAAATGCTAACCAGAGAGTAGGAATAATTAGAAGAACTTTCCATCGCCTCAACAAGAACAATTTTCTCATTCTATTTAAGTCTCTTGTTAGTCCAATTTTGGAATACTGTCCACAAATTTGGAGCCCAATCTTTCGGAAAGATATTCTGGAGATCGAAAATGTTCAGAGACGTGCAACGAAATTAGTTGCAGTTATAAAGGACTTACCCTATGAACAAAGGCTTCGGGAATTGAAACTTCCTACCCTTTCCTACAGAAGGAAAAGAAGTGACATAATTGAAGTATTTAAAATTATGAAAGGTTTTGATAAAATAGATATGAACCAATTGTTCACCTTGAATAATAGAGAAGGCAGTCAGGGCCATATTCTCAAACTAGTAAAACCCAGAGCCATTTCAAAGTTAAGGCAACACAGTTTCTCAAACAGGATCATAAATATATGGAACAGTCTCCCACAAAATGTTATTGATGCTGAGTCAATGTATTCATTCAAGAACAGATTAGAAAAAGCATGGGCTGATGATCCAGGGAAATTTGACCCCTTATTCACCACATGCTACTAATTATTCCTTGTGTTGCTTATTTACTTGCACTCAAGCAAAATGAGAGACACATAAGTGTTCGCCGAGAATTTCTATGTGTACAATTTATTTTCACGTTGCCCCATACGCTGGCGCGTTACGTCGTAGTGTGACAGGGGTGTAAGGGGGCATACACACAGAGAGGTTCTTGTCGATGATGGGATTGACCGATTTCATCGAGTATGGATAGACGCTAACCTCGTTTTGAATGTGGAATCATTACTTTGACCAAAATGGCGGACAGCATGGATAACTGCGACGGCGCTCAGTATGATCCGTTTGCGGAAACAATGCCGCAAGATAACAATCAAAACAATCAAGCTAGTGGAGACAACTTCACAGAAAGGTGAGGGTTTCATAGACGGAGTTGTACGATGGTTCATCGAATTTCTGGTATATATAATTCTATTCCTATCGCGGTGGTTGGTACTGGACGATCACGAAATTGATTCGGGAAGTAACGCGTCGCCTTTATTCGCCGGGCGTAGAAAACGTGTATGTGACTTTTCTTAATTGCTACAACCAACAATCATTGTTTAAACAAAAAAAGAAGTTAGGTACGTAATTCATATAAGTATATCTGTTGGGAACCATGTTCATTCAAAAGATGTTATGTTTTTTACACACCATTGCCAATAATAGTTCATTAGTTGCAGCAAAGAAGTCACTCAATGGCGCATGGCATGGTAACGAGAACGCATGGTTAATCCCTTAGTTTAAATATAAGTAACTTGAGCCAAAGCCTCGATAGTTTCGATGCTTATCATACTAATTTATGTATCAATTTATTATATAAATTATGGGTATATATTAATTATTAATATGAATGAATTAGGTATGTTGACATCCCCGCGATGCGTCGCCGCCGTGTCGTCCCGGTGTCATGGTATAAAACCCCTGCCCGATCGCAGCCCCTGCCGTGAAGACAGTTGACTAAGCATTTATTTTTGTAAAATAAATTTAAAAACTTTCAGTGGATCGATTAAAAATATCTTAATGCGCGATTGAAGAGGAAGATCTGAAGTATTTAATGTAACCTAAGAGCAATTTATGCTGAAAGTATTAAAAACAGAGATAATAGTGAAAGTTGGGATATTCTGAGTGTCAGTGCAGTCTTCATACAGAAAAAGTGAAATATCTATGAAACTTACACCACCTAGAAACAAACCCCCTGGAACATATATAGAAAACATATCCAACGAACAGATTATATTAAATTTATATGGTTAGGGTTGTGCATTTCTATTAATCTTTAATAGACACTGGCAGTGTGTATTCGTTCTGCAGCCGAGCTGAGCTTGTTTACAACCTCTGCGCATGCGCAGAAGCCACGACAGGGGCTGCGATCCGGCAGGGGTTTTATACCATGACACCGGCTGGCTGTGATCGAGAGTATGCGAACGGGTCTGGACAACTCGACCAAAATCGCTTCTCATTGGCTAAATAATGGAGTTAGAGGGAAACCCCGATGACGTCTTAGTTAAGGAAACCTGTCCCGATATCCTCGTTTTCGAATTTGGCATTTCTGTTTATTAGTTCATTCTTGACATTCTTTCAATCATTTGCCGTACTTTTCGCATGCTCAAATCGGTTCAAAATCACTTTGGACGTAAATAAAAAATATATAGACGTAATTATTGATGTCTTTTCTCACTATATACCAAATATTATCATGCTCCTATATGTCGAAAGTGGTTGATTTTGAATGGCAAAGTGTCATGGTTTGCGCGACTTTGGCGCGGGGTGCATGGCTCGTGCCACAGTCGTGGGGAGCAGGACTTCTGACACTCTAGTGACAGGCTCACCTCTGCGTTGCTCAAATAGGTTCAAAATCACTTTGGACGTAAATAAAAAACATAGAATCAATTATTAATGTCTGTTCTCACTATATACCAAATATTATCAAGCTCCTATACGTCGAAAGTGGTTAATTTTGAATTGGAAAGTGTCATGGTTTGATTGACTTTGGCGCAGTGCTTTCAATCATTTGCCGTACTTTTCGCATGCTCAAATCGGTTCAAAATCACTTTGGACGTAAATAAAAAATATATAGACGTAATTATTAATGTCTTTTCTCACTATGTACCAAATATTATCATGCTCCTATATGTCGAAAGTGGTTGATTTTGAATGGCAAAGTGTCATGGTTTGCGCGACTTTGGCATTGTTTAGGGTCACACCCATTCCCTTTGTTTCAGTATAATTATAGGACACAAAAACATGCGATTTTAAATAAATAAAAAATCATAACTTTCTTAATACTAGACCACTATGCATGATCTTTGTGTTATTTAAAAGCATTTGTTTGGCTCTTTATAATGGTATGAGTATCATTTCTATATGGTAAATTAAAAAAAAATTCCAACATACCTAAATGAATACGAAATGCTTAGGACCGACCCCCCGATATAACGAGAAGGGTCCACAGCGACGAAAGAAGCAAAAACGGCTGACCACTGGGTCATATCGAGCATACCCTTGCAGGAATAGTTTCCCATTCAGTAATTACTGATATTGTGTAATTTAAACAGAAATTGATGTAGATAAATTTCAAATATAGTTCAAACACTTTAATCCATTTATTTCCCCCCCCCACCCCCCCGATATAACTGCAGCAAAGTATTTTATGATTGTGCGTGTATTTTGTTACTCCACTCCTGGTGTTCGATTTGAAGTTCTATCTCTGTGGAGGTCTAGCCTGGTCCCCTGGCATTCATTTGCTCAGGCAGAGGCACAGGAGTTTTCATCTATTATCACTCAGTCTCCAACCTGGTTCCCTAGCCTTTGTACCAGAAACAAGTTTAAACGAGTTCAAACGTGGCTGGTTGGGTCGCACCATGGCTAGTTGGGTCGCTCCGTTTAGCGCTGAATATGCTTATGGATATAACTACAGCAAAGTATTTGATTATAGACTACATCACGGTTCCAGCGGCGCGGTGCATTGTGGGATGCATCAGAGCAAAACAAAGCCACGAGAAGCACATGGCACATGCTAATACACTGGGTGCAGCTTAGATACAAGATTCACCCCGTACTGCTGCAGTAGGGGTGCAAACCAACCCTATGTAAAAGCTGTCGAAAAAACGGGTCAATGAATTGAGAGCCTAATTTCACAATCTAAAAAGAAGTAACATTTATTCTTTACATATCTCTTATTGATAGCCCGCTACCTTTGAGTTGAAAAATATAATATAATAGCTAGTTTAATGCAATTTAAAAGTGAAATCGACGGCGTTCTGCGGCCGCCATCTTGTCTTTTTGCATTCTCTCCCATTTCACCAACTCTGCGCCTATATAAGTATCCATTTGATACTGGAGGCAGGCATTCTACTCCCTGTCCCATACTAAAGCTATTTTCGCCCGTATTTAGACTGCGTTGCATTCACCTGTGTACTGCGAGTACCGGGTGAATCCTTTATCTAGGTGCAGCTATGAAATGTGCTAGTTTCAGCTCATCTCAGCTCTTGTTTGAAACAGAATACCAACTAAAAAAATATATATAATAAATTAAGATATCTTTTTTCCAGCATTGCATTTACATCCATATAACCAGCACATCTTATGCCATGTGCATTTAGATTTAGACAAATCTAGGCACTCAGACTAGTGTTAGCCATAGCCAGAGTCAGTTTTATTTATTTTATTCATGTTTTTATTTATATTCTATGGTTTATGGAGAGTTGTGTCTTAAACATATGCATTATATTGCATCCTTCCATCCATGTTTATGCCAAATTGTTATGTATTTCTAGTTATTTTGAATAAAATGCCAGTTTTTCCCTACGCGTATCGGCAAACTCAATGGGCGTGCGCCTTTGCTTTGCTCCCAACACCGTTTTCAGTGCATGCGCAGTCGGAACCGTGATGTAGTCTATCGCGCGTGTATTTTTTTTTACTCCACTCGCGGTGTTCGATTTGAAATTCTAGCAACTCGCCTTCGTGATAATCGACAATAAATCGGAATAAACTATTAATATTGCAATTGTGCATCCACGTTTATGCCAATTTGTTCTTTATTTCTGTTAATTTTGAATAAAATCTAAGTTTTGAACTGCGCATATCGGCAAATTTTAATGTAGCAAGTATGAAATATTTATTTGACACTGTTACTGTTAGTACTGCCTTAGTTTTATCGTTTTTAGAGCACATTGGACTGTTTAACCGGTTTTAAGACATTTTGATGGCATTGTATAGCCCTTAGTGTGCTGGTATGCCGTTAAGCATTTATTCATTCATTCGGCAAATTCTATGGCAGCGGGCATTTCTTTTGATATATTATTAATCAATCGCTGACCCCGAATACCGTCAATTGTGCCAATGAACTTAATGCCTTGACAGCCTCGCTGCAGTCCTTAGCCTCCCCAGAGGGTGGATCGGTATAAATTTATATATATATATATGGGTCAGGATCACGAAAAGAGGCCAATTGGTGGAATTTGTCGGCGTCGAGCTTGGATGTCTGCGTCGATCGGTATAATTATAATTTAGCATTGACATAGGTGTTGGAAAGCCTTTAAATTTATCCTGAATGTAAAGGTCGAGAAAGTACAACAGCCTGATTTGTTTCTAGGATAATATAATATAAAACAAAGAAATGTATGAGGCTTTAAGAATTGCGATGCCGACATCTATTAAAGTTGTCAGCATCGATCATTTGATGTCGGCGTCGATCAGGATAATTATGATTTAGCATTGACAGAGGTGTTAGAAAGTCTTTAAATTTATCCTGAATGTAAAGGTCGATAAAATAAAACAAGCTGATTTCTTTCTAGGATAATTGAATATGAAACAAAGAAATGCACTACACTTTTAAGAATTGCGATGCCGACATCTTCACTTGACCACCGATTGGCCCGTTTTCGTGAGGCTGAATCATATATATATATATTTGGTTTCGCCTTTCAAGTTTCATTTATTGGTAATGTTTGAACTGGTGTTGCAGTTTCCGTGGTACGCATCGCTTTTGCGCACGTGTCAAAATCGAACAGCATCATCACTAACCTTAGAAATTTAATATAATGTTTTTGGTAAAGATGTTTTCTATGTGTACCAAGCAATTTGTTTCTAGGTGGTGTGGTTTTAGAGATATTTCGCTTTTACTGTATTTTCTGTATGCAGATTGCTCACGACCAGATTGCTAGGACGTAAAACAACAACAAACAAACAACAGCTCACGACCATTGACAATGCCATGAGTTTGACAGTACGCGCAGTGCAAAGCATTAGTTTTATTCAAAATTAATAGAAATCAAGAACCCTAACCTTATGAATTTAATATAATCTTTTTGGTAAAGATGTTTTCTATATACAAGTGATTTGTTTCTAGCTGGTGTGGTTTTAGAGATATTTCACTTTTTCTGTATGAAGATTGCTCACGGCCATTGACAATGCATTTGAGTGTATGCATACCACGGAAACTGGCGGATGGCGGAAAATGCGACACTGGCACGTTGTCATTGATATCTGATAAACAATTTTGAAGTTAGTTGCTTCCAGGTGTCTGACTTGGCCTTGGGGGCTTTTCAATAATAATTATTTGTGTTGCTTATTTACTCTTTCTTTTACTCGGGTAGGTAGATCAGCTAAAATTTCAAAACACAACAAACACAGTATAAATTTAAGCTCTTTCAACACATCTTGCTGAGACAAACTCAAATCTGTTGTAATTTTGAAAATATCTTACTAGGGGAGAAAGTTATGGCATTTCTAATGTCGGTTTAATTGTTAAATTTAGTCTGGATTCACCATTATAATAAACTGACCCATGTCACATTGTTACAGCTTTGTATGCTCTAAATATTTAGATTTTTGTATTTTGATGTGTATTTTCGGTGACAGTGGGGTTATCTTCTTTCCAGTGATATAAAATTTATGAAAATATTCCAATGCAAAAGTTCTTGTCTCTCAGACAAGGCCGGAATCGTGAAAATGCAGGAACATTTTGCTATAGACATGGTGACCGAGGCGACCCTAACGGATTCTGACATACCTAACTCACAAGTTTTTAAAAAAACAAAAAAAATGTAAAACAGAAAAAACTGCAATAGACTAGATCACCGTTCCGACTGCGCATGCGCTGAAAATGGCGCTGCCAGCAAAGCAAAGGTATACATCCATCGAGTTTGCTGATACACGTAGGGCAAAACTTCGATTTTATTCAAAATTAATAAAAGTACATAGCAATTTGGCACAAAAATGGATGGATGCAATATAATAATATAATGAATATATTTATTATATTATTTTACCTCGGTACTAAGCCTCAGGCTACTCGTAGTCGAGGGAGAAGGAAGCACATCTGGGTCCAGCAATTATCATAAATCCATGCACAGTAACACATGCTGTGTGGTTCAAGGTTAGTTTTTGCTTACATTTTGTGTTATTACTAGGATAATGACACTTTTGATTTCATATTAATGAGCTTTTATGACCCAAGAATACAGGAGGATATTTATTCTTGTGTAGTTACCGTTATTTTGGTCGTTTTAATGATATAGAGGTGTCTCGACTGAGTGATGATAATAGTGTAATGGCCCACGGCCCTCCGACTCTCTCTCTCACACGCAGTCACACGGAAGAACACCAAGATTCAATACAGTGTATGCTTCACCCTTGGTTTATTGAACCATCTGCTCTCCACGGCGTCAGTAGTTGTCTGACTCGCCAGATCCCACATCGACTCTATAGGTGTGTGTGGGGGGGTGGGTCAACCACACGCAGTAGAGGTCAGCCCAGTTGGGGTCTGACCGGTGGCTACCCGTGTCGCCACCTGGCGCAGTGTAATGGTACTGCGCTGGTGGCGTCGTAGTCTCCGCTGCTACCGCGTGATAGTAGAGCTCATGTTCAGACTACTACAATAGGCTCCCGCAGTACTAGCGTGGTGACCTAGATCGGTGTTAACGCGAGGACCGTAAGGGGATTCGGGAACCAGTTCTCGTCGATTCACCAAAGTTAATACTGTTTAGTTACTGTTTTTCGGTCGGTTTAACGACCCGCAGTACTAGCGTGGTGACGGTCGGCTACGGAGCGAGGCCCGTAAAGGATTTTCGGAACCGGTTTTTGTTGAATTATCGAAGTAAAGCAACGAGAGCATCGTCAGTAATTGAAATTTAATAATATTTAGAACCCAATAATACAGAAATTTATTATTCTGGTGTTTTTTTAAAACCATATTTCGGTCTTTGGTAACATTTTGAGGTTACTCGACTGGGTGATTTTAGGCTCACGCAGTACTAACGTACTGACCTGCTTCGCGAGACCCGTAAGGGATTTTCAGTTTCGTGTTTCCTTTGTTGCACTGTTTACTGTCGCCGACAATATGAGGCCCGTTTTCGAGTTTCATTGTTTACATGTGTTAAAATGCCACCCATTGCCGAACGTAGAGAGGTGTGGTTGGAGCCACACCTCGTTGTGACTTGTTCCTGGGTTTCTGTGAAGATTCCACACGGGTTTCTGTGAAGATTCCACACGTTGTGTTACTAAGGCGTACATCCGAATTTCGTAGCATTTTCTCTAACTTGTTGGCATAATTAGCCACAGGTGAGAGAAGTGTATGGGATGGAGACTGTGGGAGGCTACCGATACACTGGTCCCTACCCCTCGTTTGGTTTTGAACCATAACCCTACGACACTCGCACAAGAAAAGGTTTCTCACGCCTGTGTTGGAACGGTGTAAATACGTTCTCCAACTCCAGTGAATGCACAAACTGGGGTTTCTTAACCTGTTGTGACATTTGGTTGAGCACACTCTAACTTTCATTTGATCGTTACAGGTTTCTGACCTGAGGCTTAGTATGGCTACGAAGTGCAGGACTCTTCACCGGTGGTGACGGTTCAAGCCTCCCCGGTACACCCGGTGTCGGGGGAGGAAAGCGGGCCAAACGTCGGGCCCTGCTGGGCTGGAGGAGCCGCTCATGAAGCTGGATCAGATGGTCCCGGCTAGATCTCAGAAGAGAACAAGGAGGGCGGTCCCTGAGTCACACGACTCGGAATAGGAGCCTTCACGACGATTGCACCTGTTGCAAATCGTATTCAGGCCGAGAACAAGTTCTCTTCGTTTCCCCGACGTATCGATGGGGGGTTGGGAGGGATTGCGATGCGGACAGCTGCCAGCAATTTCCTCTCGTATGGACGTTTCGAATACGTCTTTAAGGCGGTATGTACTGATGTCGGTAAAGAGGTCGCAAGTGACACCAACAATGCATGGTTCTGGAGAGGGCCACAGGATTTTCGTAACCGTCGCACCTGCAGAGGCAGTCGGTCGGGTCTGCACAGTTTTTTAAAACTGAAGGACAAATTTTATTAGCAACTAACAAATGTGTGCGTGTACACCCCCACCAGTTAAGCTAGTGCCATCTATCGGCAGAATTTGGAACCACTATTCGGGTACTTTCCAGTCATGTCTTTTAAAATACTGCTAGTACACCTTGTGCTACAAGCTCAAAATGTTGGTGCGCTTCAGTGGTAAAGACTACAAGAACAATTTCAAATATTAGAAAGTTTTTCAAAACTAATGTATCCTGATAACGCACCTTAATTTGGCATCTGGATGGACTTAATAGGTCAAGTAGAAGCAAAGTTATGATATGTAATTTAAGCGGAAAATAGGCTATTTATCTGACATTAAGCACATTGATTTATAAGGGCAGGAATTTTGACCTGAGCTACCAAGAAACCAATATGGCTGTGGTGACTTCTGTGCATCTTCAAAATGCTTCTGATCATCATCCAATCTTCATGAAAATAGGTAAATAGATAATAATAATTTTTTTTAACCCACCAAAAAGCAGGTATACAAACACGATTATATGGTAGTTTTAAAAATGAATATCCTCCAAATTTTGTGATTTCTAAAGGTTATTAAATAAACATGAAAACATTAAGCAATTTATATTCAACTTTTTACATTGTGCAAAAGACAGTTTGTTAATAACTTTCAAAGTGTCCCCACAGCAAAGCAAATGAATACACATGCCACAAACATGGCGGGTCCCATGCCGTGCCGGTCGATAATCGCGATTTCGGCCGCAGCGAAAGTTGGCTATGCCGCATGATGCACACATACCCTATACCTACAATATGGCTACCCAAAATCTTCATACAAAAAAAAAGTGAAATATCTCTAAAACCGCACCACATAAAAACAAACTGCTTTGCACACAAACAGATAAGCAAATATTAAATTTATATGGGGGGCATTTACAGATTACCATGGCTGAGCACTGAAAGTTGGGTCACCTTTCAGTTCTTTTCTCAGCTCAACGGGCACATATTTCTTCCTGGATTATGACAAACTCGAATGTTGGTTTTTCAAACATTTGAATTTCCATTAAAGATTTATACTGTGCTTACATAAAACACAAGAAAAATACTGTTTCATAGAGGTTTTGCGTGCTGCACTGCTGCATGCAGTCAACATTTTCATATGGGGCGATGCATGAGGACGCGTTCACACAGATTTGCAAGTCTCTACTCCCAGTCATTTTGGGAATCACTAGCTCCCCGCGCTAAATTTAGGTCAACATGTTTAGGCATTTCTGGAGTATTAACCAATCAGATTTGTCTAACCTCATTTGTTGCTGCTAGCAAAGACATCATATGGGTAGTTTCCCACCTTCAGATAGACTTGATTAAAAGAGTGAATAAACACCACAAATTATTAATGAAGAACCCAAAATCAGATAGAAGACTGTCTTTATATGTATGGTCTCAGATAAATAACTGGCAGATATTAGTTAAAAATCCACCAAAATCGAACATAATCAACAAAAGCATGTTGCCTACATCATGTAATTATCAACAACATATGACAAACCAATCAAAATGCTGTAGTTTGGTCATGTGACCCAGCTATGTTCATCTATGAGTCATTCTCTGAAACTGAGCACTAAAGTGTGACATTGAAACCAAAAGTGAAAACCTTCTAAATAATAGCCATCCTAATATGACCTTAGATGTTGCTGGGACGTAAAACAGCAAACAATCTAAATAATAGCAAAAAAAACCATTCCAAATAATAGCAGATTCCTTGTTCCTAGGATGGTTTGCATGTTGTGAGTATGCTAGGGTTAACACAACATATTTCCCTGTTTTATATACATCTTATACAAATTGAACAATGTGTTAATATCGTTTGTGTAACATGGAAATCAGACACATCCAGAATATTTTAACATACACAATAAAACCAAACAAGATTTTATTGATTACAGTTAAGCAAACAAAGTTATGTGTTGCAAGAAGAAATGCTGAAAAAAGGTTTGGGAAAATGCATGGCATTTGTGTGTAAATTTTCACTTTAACACAAAATCATGTGAGTATACTTTTGTTGGATAGATTTAATAACATTGCTCAGATGCTTAATACACATAGGCAACAATAATTATTTGACTTGCTATCAATAAATTAAAGAATTAATTATCAGCGTCGTAACGTGGAAGCCAAATATGTGATGCCCAGTTTTATAGAATGACCCCATATCTGGTGGTCATGATCTGATTTTAAAAGAAAGCCATTGGCCATTTACATGGATGAAAGATCTCCACGATTTCGCGGACTTCCAAGATTTTTTTCTGTAGCTATAAGTGTATACTAATAAATTGCGTCTGTCCTGATATGACCTTAGATGTTGCAAGGACATAAAACTCCACCAACCAACCAATACATTGTTTCACGCTGCCGCACCATCAGCGTATACTAATATGTGTTGCAAACGCCACAGCACTAGCAGCGTATACTACTAATGCCTTCACAGCGCAGCACTATCAGCGTATACTAGTAATGCCTTCATGGCGCAGCACTATCAGTGTATACTACTAATACGTGATGCAAATGCCGCAGCACTAGCAGTGTATACTACTAATACATGCTTCAAATGGCGCAGCACTATCAGTGTATACCAATATGTATGAAACCCGACTTCCGGGAATTTTCAGTGATTCCCTGACAATGCTAAGCCTATGGGAGAATATCAGCATTTCCTCTTTTTTTCCCAGAGACCACTTTCATCCCTGCATTTAGCAGGGGTGTCCACTCAAATTTTGGACTCTTAGAGATTGCCGTGTATGCGGTCAGGTTTTCTAATACGATGATATGGGGGGGGGGGGGGGGGTTCCACATATATTTGCAATTCTCTAACCTAGATAGTTACATGTTGGTCGTTCTCAGAAACTGTACCACTGGGAGTAGTCTATTTTAAATGTTTTTCAAAGCAACCTCTCATTGCAGTATCAATATTTTGATTTCATGTTGTATCCAATTGATGTGAGAGATAAAGATAAAAATGAGTGCCATTATTGTGTATTATGTACGTTATTGTGATGGATGTGACTGAAGCAGTAGAGAATTATGCCACCAATCTGTGACATTGTCAACACGACTGAAAATAAAGTGTCACAAACTTAAAGTTGCCTGGTCTGATGGCATTTGAATTTGTTAGTTATATTTTAGATAAATAGCTCAGGTTGACCATTATATCCTAATATTCATTAGTCCTGAGTAACTTTGATGAAAAATGGCTAGTTTTGGAGCAATTTGAGCTGAGAGAACCCTAAATAATTTTGACAAGCTTGCCAAAAGTCCTGTGGATATGACCCAGATGGTCATCTCGCTGTGACCATGTGATGTGAGATGACCTACTAATCCTGGAACCTGACAGGGCTGTAGGTAGGTATTTCTGTTTGGGGTGTGAACATTCTGGGAACGGATTGGTGCCATAGGCCCGTGGCACTGGGGTTTTTAACCAAATATTATTTCTTTTAGAACGGTTGATTTGATTTATATCTATCGAATTGACCAAGTAGCATCGAATAACCAACATCACATATACATCGGTATATGATTGACATCGTCCCAATGGCAACAATTTCAAAACATCAAACTATGCAACCACCCACCAAACTGCCCATTCTATGATTCAGCCAGGCCTGAGCATTAATGGTTTGATGGGATCTGACACAATTGTGCAGGTTTCTGGGTTTAATGCTATGATTGCAGCACCCGTTCTGGTCATGCCTATGTGTTATTGTTTGGACGGGATCCATCGCAAATGCGCCGTTCCACAGCGTTTGCGTCAGAGGACGGCCTGGGGTTGTAGCGCCATATCAATTTCTACTCACCTATGGCAAACTGCACGCTCTGTGGTCCGCCGGGGTGTGCGCTGCAGAACGGCTGCTGTCGTCATAGCATTAAACCTGGAGATCTGTGCATTTGCGGTGAATCCCATCAAGCCATTAATGCTCAGCTCCAGCTGGATCGTAGAATATGACTGCTGCCATCATAGCATCAAGCGCAGAACCCACCCCAAAGGCGCATTTGCGGCGAATCCCATCCAAACGATAACGCATAGGCACAACCAGAACGGCTGCTGCCATCATAGCATTAAAACCGGAAACCTGTGTATTTGTGGCGGATCCCATCAAACTAATGCTCATGCCCGGCTGATGTGGCCAGCATGGAATGGCTGCTGCATTAGCTAATACAAAAGACCTGAAAGTAAAAAAAACTTTCAAATGCACATATCTCACTCCATTCACTCCTTTTTACATTCAATAACAAAAAATTGTTTTCCTTTTATATACAGTGTAATTGACAAATTTCAAACAGATGTGTGCAAAACACATGCATGCGCATCTTCACTTACATTTAGGCTGCCAAGGACATCAGAACCAGAATAACAAGGAAAAATGTAATGGACTCTAGGGACCCAAATCAGAAATGGGAAAATGTTTTAGGTAGGATTCAAGAATTAATGGATAGAATGTGTCCATTTAAGATAATCAACATGAGGGGCAACCAGGACCCATAGGTAGGTGAGGAAATAATAGATAGTATCAAACTGAAGAGGAAATTTGGAGAGCAGGCTAGAATCACAAATAAGATAAGATGACTACAAAACTGTGAAAAGGAAATCCCTAAGGCTAGTCAGGCAGGCAAAAACCACTGACACTGAAGAACAAGATAATAAATCGGGTAATGACTCCAAGAAGTTCTGGAAAAATGTAGAGATGGCATTACCGGGAGATGAGAAAAGCAAAATAGTGCGAACAGATGGAGAAGGGAACAACACCATATCAAATGAGAACAACAGATAGACTAAATCAACACTTCACATAGATAGACTAAATCAACACTTCACATAGATAGGAGCAAAGTTAGCAGAACAATTCAGAGGAAGCTGGGAATACACAACACGGGTGATGCAGTTGAAAATAGTACAGACAGCAAGAGTAAGAGAATGAAGTGATTAGACTACTTAAGAGAATAGATCTAGGAAAGTCATCGGGAATACAGAACCTGCAAGCCAGAATAATTAAAGATGCTATGCTAGCCATGCCAAATGTGATATGTGACTTACTCAAAAATCCATTTGAGATGGCTATTTTGTCCACCCCCTGGCAGCAGGCTACAGTGGTACCAATACACAAGGGTGGAGACAAAGGGGACATGGGCAACTACTGCCCCATGTCACTCCTACCTCTGCCAGGCAAGCTGATAGAGCAATTAATGTGCAATCACACCATGAAACATCCAGATAGTGAGAAAATACTAAATGACAAACAGGGAGGTTTCAGAAAGGGATTCTCCACAACAAAAACTATATCCAATCTAACAAATGACATACTGAGAGGTATGAATGAAGGTGAACAGACAACTGCCACATTCATAGATTTTAGCAAGGCATTCGATACAGTGAATCATGACATACTGATAAAAAAGCTAGAAAGAGTAGGAATAAGAGGAAGAACACTAAGCTGGATAAGGAATTACATCAGTGAAAGAAGTCAAAACAAAAGTAAATGGCAAAACATCAGAAAGTATACAGGGAACCTGTGGAGTCCCTCAAGGTTCACACCAGACGGGATGGCCGAATGAATTAGAGCGTCCGTCTCCCGTGCTGGTAGATCGTGGGGTCATGGGTTTGAGTCCCGGTCGAGTCAAACCAATGACTTTAAAATTGATACTTGTCGCTTCCTAGCCAGGCGCTCGGCATTATTAGGATATGGCAAGGACTGGTGTGCTCAGTGTCAGGATAATGTGACTGAGTGGGATACCAGGTCATGGTGCCGGCGGCCTGGTTTCCCAGTGGGACAGCACTATAAAGTCGCCATGAGTGCGCACTGTCACAAGTCGGTACCCGTCCTGATATGACCTTAGATGTTGCTAGGATGTAAAACAACAAACAAACAAACAAACCCTCAAGGTTCAGTATTAGGCCCACTCCTGTTCATCATTTACATCAATGATCTGGAGAAGTCCTTAGAGGGAATCAAATTCCAACTATATGCTGATGACACCGTGATATACACAACTAGCAATAGCAGAAAAGTGAACAGGGATAAGCGAAATGAGAAACTAGTAGCTTTAGATAATTGGTGTAACTCCAACAAGATTTCCGTACACCAAAAGAAGTCGAAGGTCCTAGCGTTTGGCAGTGGGAAAATCAACTATGGCAATGATTAGCCAGTAAGTTTGGGAGGAAAAGTTCTTGGATTATCAGACCAACTACAGATATCTAGGGGTGAATCTTGATAGGAAACTAAACTACAATGATAACATAGAAGAAGTTATCAAGAAGGCAAACCACAAAATCTGGATATTAGCGGATACCAGAACATACAAATATGGCTATTAAAATCTCTAGTGGTATGACACTACCATACTTCGACTATGGTGATGTAATATATATGGGGGGTAACAAAAATATGTTGGATAAACTTCAAAGACTACAAAATAGAGCACTTAAGATATGTCTGAACATAGACACCCAACTGGTGATCTCCATAAAGCAAGAGTCAACACACTAAATGACAGGAGAAAAGCACATCTCAAAATAGCAGCATTCAGGGAGAGCCTGGGAGGGTGCAGGTAACGAAAAAGGCAACAATAGGTAGCGATGGCCCCAGACTGATAATAAAACGGATCATATGAGAGGAGTACTGAGTACACGAAGGCAAGGGAATGGAATACACTGAAGAAGTAAGTATTGGGACAATAGAAACATAAATGCACTGCTAGACTAATGACAACAACAAATAAAATGAATTGAAAAAGAAAGATGGATAAATAAATAGAAAATACACTGATAATTCAAGCAAAGTTTTAGAGGGTATAGATGCTAGGTGTGATACATACAAAGGGTAAACTTTAAACTTAAAATCAAAACCTAATGACCACTAACACAGCAAGGTGAAGACATTCAGAGAAATTAGCTATTGGTCAATCAATCAATAGTTCCGTCCTCTAGTCAAGGGTTGGATGCAATGGTTCTCCACTTGTCCCGATGGTGTGCTGTTCTGATAGACTGATTAATTCAAGCCTGTCCACTGAAATATTTGTAAAGCATGATGTTCTTGGTCTCCCTCTCCCTCTGCTGCCATTCACCTTCCCTTCCAACAATGTATGGTATATTGAACTCCGACGAATGATGTGGCCAAAATAAATTAGTTTCTTTGTCTGTATAGTGGCAAACAAGCTTTTCTTATTTTTTATTTTTCTGAGTACTTCTTTGTTGGTGATCTTCTTTGTCCATGATATTTTCATCATCCTTCGATAAGTCCACATCGCAAATGCTGCTAAACGTTTGTACATTTTCTTAGAGATTGTCCATGTCTCAGCCCCATACATTAGAGTAGACCACACATAACACTGAAGAATACGCTTCCTTGTTTGTATTAATATCTTACTTGATGTTAACACTCTATACATTTTGGAGAATGTTGTTCGGGCTATTGTTATCCTTCTTCCTCACATCTCCCATCATTTGTAATCTTTTGTCCGAGATATATGAATTCGGATACTTGTTCTATGTTTGTGCCATCTATGGTTATATTGATATTTGGTTTATCTGTCTTTTTACTTATAACCATTGTTTTGGTCTTCCTGGCATTCATCTTCATGTTGAATAGTATTCCAGCTTTATTGATTCTATTCACTATATCTTGTAGGTTTTTCTCACTGTCTGCTAGTATTACACTGTCAACGGCATATCTAAGATTGTTGACATTCATGCCACCTATTGTCACTCTCTTGGCAACTATTTGTAACCAAACAATAATCCGATTGTTGAACTAACAAACTCACAGAGGTTTGGGGGATGTAGGAGAATGCTTACAAACAGAGAAAGACATAACAGCGCCCTCTGTGGTCCGTTAACCGCTGCCATGTCCTGACAATTTGTGAATGTGCAAACTGAGTTTGGCTCATTTGACTCCCTCCGATGACAGGACACGCTAAGTCAGGACGATATTGGTCTAGACGCACCAGACTGGTACCATTTTTATATACCACCCTTTGCAAAAGCAATTCCCTAAATATAGTTTTGAAACGTTGACATGCAGAAGCCGGTCCAGGTCACCCATCAGAAAACGGTCCCGGTCCCGGTCCTCCTCGCCACGGGACTGGAAGCCGAGATCTGACAGGAATGACAGAAACCGCGACAAGGGGAACCGCGACCGGCGCAGTGGCGGCGGCAGTGGCGGCAACCAGAAGCGCCTCTACATCTCCAACATTCCCTACGAGCTGAGGTGGCAAGACCTGAAAGACTTGTTCAGGGACAAAGGTAAAGGACATGTGTAGTGTCAGGTGAGATAACAACTCACAAGTGCTAACATGCCCAAAGATTCTGAAGATCCTGTCCAGATCAATGTAACAAAACCATGAGCACTATATATTATTTTGGTTCTTTTCGATGACCATATATTAAGTACTCCAAACTGATTTATTCGTTTTGGGAAGTTTAATTTGCTAATGGTACAGTTAGAAAGCTCTTATCATTCTGATTACAAATATATATAATAATGGAAAATTGGGTCTATTGTATTAGTCCCTGAGTTAGGAATTTTCTAATGCCACACATATATTGTACACTAATTATTCAGTGAATAAATCATGGCTGGGAATTACTTTTTTTTTATCAATATAAGCACTACATATTTCTGTATATGGGTTCTTCTTTGCTGCTGGTCCTAATTGGTTGGTCCTCACATTGTAACTTGTTTTCGTCTAAATTAATTCTCCTTTTCATACGAAATGAAGAAAATTCCTTTTATTATACCCCAAAGAAGCAATCCAGTGAGAAAAAAATGTTTGGTTTATTTTTTATAGCAAAAATTGATTCATTTGTCATGCAAATATGACAGCTAAAAATGGGAATGGTGAAACGGTACTACTTGTGTTGGAAACTACTTCATTGTAGACCAAAATATTCAAACATATCTAGTTTATTTGCAAAGTTGTAACATGCAAAAATGTCAGAAAACTAATTTTAGGACTGTTGAGTGTCTGTGTGTAAAACAACGATGCTTGAAAGTGAGCATACCGCGTGTTTCATGAGATGTCACGTCATGAAACACGTGTTCACCTTCAATTTTCACAATATCCACCCATGCAAGCTAGGAAAAACCCTGCTGCTTTAAATAGGATAGCATCATAGATGCCTAGTTCTGAACACAAAAGTTATATTATTTCCTCAAATGCATTAAAAGTGAAATAAAAACTCTGTGTCACGGGTGAAACGCGCGTAACGGTGAAAATTTATTTTGCGATACAAAATCCAACAATGGATCAAATCTCTTTCTCGCCATGATTTTCAAATATATTGTGGGCATCTACACACCTACTGATGATGTGGTGTCAAGTCATAACAGGATGTTGTGCTATGATGCTATTAGTGTGGCGTGTCACACATCGATGAAGATGAAACACGCGCAACGGCGAAAATTATTTCGCGATACAAAATCCAATAATGGATCAAATCTCTTCTCACCATGATTTTCAAATATACCGTGGGCATCTACACACCTACTGATGATGTGGTGTCCAGTTATAAACAGGATGTTGCGCGATGATGCTATCACGCGTTCACCTGTTGTCATCTTCATCCTCTAAGTCATCACAATATCTTTTTCTACATAAGAAAACTTATAACACTCAAAAGAAATATTTGCATACATGTAATGTGTACAAATAATGCCCTGAACAAATACATTTTTTGCATGCTTTAGCAGTGTCTAACCTAAGTCATTATTGAGTGTCACATGAAACATGCATTACATGTTACATGTGTTACAATTCCAAGAACATCAGAAGTTAGGGAAGTGTTCCAAGATTACTTTGAAATATGTCCACAGCATCAACAACTAATACACATAAATATTTTCATCATCTGTGGTGCTTGTTTCATCATGACAATTTTATATCTTCTCTGTTCTACTCTCAAGTGGACGAACACTCATAAAATTGCACTTAGTTACTCCTAGTGACTGCTGTTCAAAACCTAACTATGTTTGATCTTGAAGAAAAAACTTTTCCTTTCCATGTCACACATGTTTCAGTGTCACAATTTTATAAGTCCTCTGTTCTACTCTCAAGTGGACGGACCCTCATAAAATTGCACTTAGTTACTCCTAGTGAGTGCAGTTCAAAACCGTACTAGGAAAAAATAAGGGTTTAGTTCTAAATCTGACACTAGGCGGCTTTTTGTGTCACCGAAACACGCGTAGCGTTCTCCACTTAGTCAAGTTCAAAGCCACCCTGACATGCAATCGGGATCCAAACTGCTTTTCTTTTAATTGTGCCTTAAAATAGGATATATGTGGGACACAACAAGCCTAACTAGGATAAGCTGTGACGTATTTAAGTTTTTACCCCCGATTCCCCCTTTTTTAGGACCAGCAGCAAAGAAGAACCCATATTATGCCATGATTAATATGCTTCTAAGTATGAAATTATTTAATTCTGGTTAGATTTGTATTAAGCAGACTGTGTGGTGTCCTAAACATGTGTTACACGTGAGCAACGCATATTATACTACCATAAGACATAGCTTAATCATGGACTACACCTTTATTTTTTATCTTATCAATTTATATTTTACATAGCTGTAAAGGGGAGAGTTCCAGCTTTCATTTGCAACCAAAAAATGTTTTAAAAAAATCAAATATTAGATTTTAACTCTCCATTGGACTCTTCTGGCCAGTTTTCAGGTCAGTGACCCATATATAGAGTATAAGGAAAAAAAATAAATAGGAACATTTTTTTATTGATGTTTTAAAATCCCATCCCATGCTGACCAGTTTTCAGGAGAGTGACCCATATAGGTTGTACCTCTTAATCCGTACTTTGACAACTCCTATCTGACTTCTGATATAATCTGACCTACGGGTGTGTGCTTCAGCATACGGAATATATTTTTGGTTCTGGGCTTTATATTACATGAAACAACGAAAACCTTTTTTGGAAACATTCGTGGTTTTATTATTTTCCAATTTAAATAATATGTATGTAAAGCGACAATTTGTGTAGTCCGGCATTTTTTGTAATTGGGCAATAGCCAGGTCCCAAGGTTGGCGGATTAAAGAGGTACAAGCTGTATTTCACTACACGTGCGTGTGTGAGTTGTTTTCTACAAGTGTCTATATTTGGATACATATGCTCTATGAGGTTTAAAAAAAATAATGACAACTATATATCTGTTTCAATACACATGCGCTTTTGAATTGTTTTCTATGACAGTTGCCTATATTTCGATATATTGGCTCTTTATAGCGCTATGTCTGTATTTCATGTATTTTTTACGATAGTTGTGTATTTTTCTAGACATACTGTGAGTTGGTTTTCTGTTCATTATGTCTATTTTGAATCTGCTTCATGTTTCAGTTGGTGAGGTAACTTATGTGGAGCTGTACGAGTCGGCAGAAGGCAAGCCCTGTGGCTCTGGGTAAGAACATTGCGCTCTAAGCTGTACGCTTTGATACAACTAGTTAAGGAACATTAATCATATACAACTAATCACTCTGTGAATGCGATGGTTGAATGAAAATTGAGGGGGGAAACAAGTTAAACATGTCTTGCCGTGGATAGGGCCTTTGCTGCCGACACGACGTAGGACCATCAATCAATCAATCAACTTGCCACATCTGCAAAAGTGAATTTCACCAAAGCAGAACATTATTTAGGGGTCAGCTTGCTTATTTTGGATGCTGAAAAAAATCTCATGGCTTTATTGCGTCGTTCCTTTTTAAGTTTGGGGAATTCACCAATTGTAGACTCGGCTATTTGAACAGTGAGGTGGGCTAATATTCTATGTGTGTTGCAGCCTTTTACTATTGTTGAAGCTTTATTAATTTATTATCTATTTTCAATTTTTGTTATTGCAGTGTTAATTCAATACTAATGTTGATGTTTGGTTTTGCAGTATCATTGAGTTCAAAGACAAAGAGATTGCAACAAAAGCAATTGAAGTAATGCACAAATATGAAATCAAGGGTCGTAAAGTTGTCGTCCGTGAGGTAAGTGTCCATCGATCATGTGTGATGACTGATCTTTCTCAAACTTATTTAATACCATTTAAAAAAAAAAAAAAGAAGGTGTTTCTCCCGTCTCAGCAGGTAAAACGGCCTTTAAGTTTAAAGCGGCCTGCCATGTAATGTCACCGATGGCATTCTGTGTTGAACAGTGCATGGCAGGGAGTTCTGCTGGAATTACTGCCAAACTCGACACTCGACCTTTTAAGAAAGTAGTATGCAGCTTGTCCTCCCCAAAGTAACTTGCTTTATACCCAGAGTAATTTTAATTTGTCTCATTAATGACTTGTATTGTCGGCCTGGCGGGAGGCTGGTGAGAAAGTCGCTGTGATTGCACACTCTCACAAGTCGGTACCCCTCCTGATATGACCTTAGATGTTGCTAGGACCGAAAACAACAAACAAATATATTGTGCGTGTTTTTCTAATTTTATTTATTTAATATTTATTTAAACCCAAAAGGAGCGTGAGTCTGACCGACGTCGCCATGCCCGACAGCTAAACCAAAACAGCGACATGGACGGCGGCGGAATGGGGGGCGGCATGAGAGGAGGCGGCGGCATGGGCGGCGGCGGAATGGGTGGCGGCGGAATGGGCGGAAGTAAGCTACATAATGGTCTCTTACATGATACCCGTGTTGGCATTGGGTTTACAAAGCAACTTTTGATTCATTAGTTTGCCGTGAATATGGCCTTTGCTGCCGACATGGCGTAAAACAACCATCAATCAATCAATCGAATGATTGATTGATTGATTCATCATTAAGTACTGCTGATGACACAGGTTCAGTCTGATTGCTGTTGCACCTGTAAAATATATTTTCCATGTTGAAATTCCACCATTGCATTTCTACAATGGGTGATCATTAATAAAATTGTGGGTTGCAATTTGTTATGGCCCAGCATGAATCAACTAATCGAAATAATTAATATTAATAGCAAGCCTGATTGGATACTGTATGCGATTCCTGACAGTTTCTTGATTTAATTCAAGATTCAGGACGCAGGGACAGAGAAGGATCATTCACGACAGGTAGTTAGTTATATCATAATCTGAAGCACGGTAATGTATTTAAAGCAAAATCTGGAATTCAATAACAATATTTAAAAAATGTCAACAAATATGATATTTTAGCTGCGTTCAATGCGAAGGAGAGTAACTAGTTGTTGCAATTACCTGTTGCTGTGCTTAATTGTTAGGTACTCCAAATTGATCTTTTTTGATGAAGTTAATTTGCAAATAGTACATCAAAAGATCTTATCGTTCTGATTACAAAGAAATATAATAAAAGTATTTCGGTCCATTAGTTCATGACTTATGATATTTTCAATATTTATCTTTGTCCCTTTATTTTGCACGCATTTTACATGATTTTGCAAATGGTTAAATCCTGATATTTCAGGCTGCCTTCTGAGGGCAAATTATAGTTGAATCGCATTATTTTCATGGTTTATTTCTAGGAAAAATTCTAATCTCAATCTTTTCAGACCATATAAATAAATAAAAAGATTTAGCAATTTGACATCAAATGTGGAAAATTGTGCGATTTCCACTAACCCTCCTTAATGCAATCTCTGCTTTTTTCTTTTTTTAATGTCTGGTTCTATGTGAGACTTTGTACCAGAATGGTCAGAATAAGATCTATGTTGTCTTTAGGATATATTCACCTGTAAAAAAAAAAAATGGTGCTTGCTAAAATTAGCACACCCATCCATTGATTAACGGGAAACTGCTGAGCAAGAGTGCTAGAATTTGGCAATAATGGATGCAAAATTAAAGCTGGTGACCTCTACTTTATAGTGAAATTAGTTATTTTGAGCTCTGACCCACTCACTCGCAGGAAGTGTTCGTATTTGTTATTTGAGCTCTGACCCACTCACTCGCAGGAAGTGTTAATATTTGTATTTGTTATTTGAGCTCTGACCCACTCACTCGCAGGAAGTGTTAGTGTTAGTATTTGTTATTTGAGCTCTGACCCACTCACTCGCAGGAAGTGTTAGTATTTATTATTTGAGCTCTGACCCACTCACTCGCAGGAAGTGTTAGTATTTGTTATTTGAGCTCTGACCCACTCACTCAGCATGGAATGAGCCTGACCCACTCGCAGGAAGTGTTAGTATTTGTTATTTGAGCTCTGACCCACCCACTCGCAGGAAGTGTTAGTATTTGTTATTTGAGCTCTGACCCACTCACTCGCAGGAAGTGTTAGTATTTGTTATTTGAGCTCTGACCCACTCACTCGCAGGAAGTGTTAGTATTTGTTATTTGAGCTCTGACCCACCCACTCGCAGGAAGTGTTAGTATTTGTTATTTGAGCTCTGACCCACCCAGTCGCGGAGTGATGGCTCGAACCACCAGGAAGTGTTAGTATTTGTTATTTGAGCTCTGACCCACTCACTCGCAGGAAGTGTTAGTATTTGTTATTTGAGCTCTGACCCACCCACTCGCAGGAAGTGTTAGTATTTGTTATTTGAGCTCTGACCCACTCACTCACAGGAAGTGTTAGTATTTGTTATTTGAGCTCTGACCCACTCACTCGCAGGAAGTTTTAGTATTTGTTATTTGAGCTCTGACCCACTCACTCGCAGGAAGTTTTAGTATTTGTTGAGTGGCTGTCAAAATGTGCACCCCGTCCTTTGTTTGGAGTACCTAATATTATACATTGGCAGGAGAATGAACTAGTAGTTATCCCCCATCCTATTACGTCACGACTTGGTTTATTACTTCAACTGGAGTCATCTAGTCATGACTTAGTTATTCTACATGGACTGGGGTTTTCTCTGATCTTCTGTCAAAGAAATGCCTTATGTGGTATACTTATCGTTTTTCTGTATTGAAAGACGTAAAAGTGATTTTAAATGATTTTTATTTTGTCATTAACTCAACCTAACGGGCCTATGTGGTTTTAACGTGTCCCTTTCTTAATAACTAGGAATCTGAAATTATGTGCATTGCATCTTTACTATTGGCACAGCTCGTTCATTGGTCTATTGACTAATTTCTAATTGCTTAAATTAATTGGTATTTTCGTATCGTTTAAATTTAACTAGTTCCAAAACTGCCAATTCTTTCAAGTTCATTTATGATTGAATAAATTCCTTGTTTCCGATCGAACCGTAAAAGTATCATATGCGCAGACAAAACTGTGAAAAACTCTGGTAGAGCCTGATTTGGGTGTGATGATCCTTGACACTGTTGATTTGATTCAAGATTCGGGGCGCAGACAGCGAGAAGGATCATACTCCTCAGGTAGTTATAAAAGCCTACTTTTCTGTCTTTCTGTGAGAAATAACTTCCTTTTGCACAATTACAATTAGAATATCTGCGCCTATAAATTGCATGGAGAGAATGCATGAGAAAAACCCCTTACAAAAAAATGAAGTCTATTTTTCTAATTTAAGAACTGCTGTTGGGCACAAAGCTCTCCTAATTCAATTCACTTTGGCCTTGAATCATGTTCATCTGGGTTTGTCGGTGCTGCTTTAGCATGCAGTTTACCGGGAATACAGCCCTACTCCATACCACAAAAAGTTAAATAGGGATCAAAGGAGGTAGCTCACACTGTGGAGTGCTCACCTGTGAAGGTGTCGGTCATCCTATCGATCCTGCTCAGTGCACCCATTTGCAGTTTGGGCTATTTTCCGTTCCAACCTCTTTTCGGAAAGAGTAAGTGGGTTTCCTAAGAAATATGTCAGAATGACCATATATTTGACATACAATATCCGATGATATGAAAATCAATGTGCTCTAGAGGCGTCGTTAAATAAAACAAGCTTTACTTTTAAATGTTGGTTGTTGGAGTTTTACGTCCTGGCAACATCTAAGGTCATATCAGGACAGTTACTTTTAAATAGGATCATAGAAGACCCTAACTGACCTAACTTGGCCTGTCTATTTAGTGAACTGTTTATGCTTAGGGCTAAAGTCCCGGTAGACCACACGATAAAGTAGCACCGGTTTTTCTCTATCTCACTGAGATAGCGCTAGTGCCCGGATGAACATGACATTGGAATAGGCTTAAACTAGTCACAGTGCAGATTCCCTAGTGGGGCATGCCGCCTCATCCAAATCTGGACAGTTGCCACCGTTTGCAGACACTATGTCCAGTGGGGCAGCACTATAAAGTCTCCATGAGTGCGCACTATCACAAGTCAGTACCCGTCCTGATGATGACCTTAAATGTTGCTAGGACGTAAAACAACACACTTTGCAGACACTGACACATTGTTTGTGAGCTACTGATGTCCACTCTGGTCTCATGGTGTGGTTGTCTTGTGTTGCAGACATGGGAGGTGGTATGGGTGGCGGCGGAATGAACATGAACACCGGCATCCCCGGCATCACTCCACAGATGTTGAACCAGCTTGGCATCGAGGGGCCTGTCACCGGCCAAATCTTTATTGCAAACGTGAGTACAACAGCACTTTTTTTTTTTTAATCCACACAAAACAGGGATGAAGGATCTCCACGATTTCCTTGATTTCCGCAATATTTGGTAATTTGTGTAGGCTAAAAAATATCTAGGCTGAAAAACCCCAACAAACACTAAAATACCTAGGTAGGATGAATCCCAAATAAACAAAGAAGTTTAATTCCCTGTTTTACCCCATCTACCTATTATCATCATCAGGGATGAAAGATTTCCGCGATTCCGCGGATTTCCGGGATTTTTCAATCCCGCAGCACCATCAGTGTATACTACTATATGGTGCAGACGCTGCAGCACTATCAGCATATACTACTAATAAATTCTCCAAACAGCGCGTCACTATCAGCGTTTACTACTAATACATGCTTTAAATAATGCAGCACTATCAGCATATACCAATATATATGAAACCCGACTTCCGGAAGTTTTCCGCGATTCCCTGAACCTATGGGACAATATCAGCATTTCCGCTTTTCCCCCCGGAGACCACTTTCATCCCTGCATCATGACATTTCAGAAAGGCGTTCAACACTTAACTCTGCCCCAGGTGACGGTCGATGTTGGGTCGGCGGACGGAGATAGAGTATTGGGCCTCCTGTGTACTCGGATGGAGGGTCGGGGGATTCAGCGAAAACAAATTGTCTCATTAGCTTAGCGTTGTCAGTGAATCGCAGAAAAATGAGTGGGGTTCATATACAGTACTCTCCTAGCTGCATTCGTCAGTCAAGTCAGTCAGTCATGATTTCCGTGAATCCTATTATCTTAAAATGAAATGTGGGTAGGTCTACAAGTGATTTGCATTGTCTTTCAGTTGGACTACAAAGTGACAGCCAAGAAGATCCGTGACATTTTTAAAATGGCGGGCACTATCCAGAACGCTGAGCTCAAGGAGGACAAAGACGGAAAGTCACGCGGCATGGCCATCGTACAGTTTGAGCACCCCATCGAGGCGGTCCAAGCCATCTGTATCCTTTATACAACACCCACGTGCACGTGCACGTGCATCTAAGCATTGACATGTTCGATGCACAAAGTTCAAAAAGCAAATGGGCAACTCTGAATATGGGGCGTATAATTCAAACTATGGGTTTCTAGAAAATTTTAGAAATTTAAAATATCGATTGGTTCTATATATTATTTTCTTATAGTTAAGGGTTTGCAAAGTTATGAGTAGTAGTAACGTTAACTATTTATTCATTTCATATTGCATCGATTATTATTCTTTAGCTTGAGGAAAGATTAGATTACATTTGAGCTATATATGCTCGTGCCAAGTCGGAGACTCCACCATCAGGGCCCATTATGTGTGGTGAGGATGCTCTGTTCAATTTTGTCATGTGCAGCGATGAATTTGAATCTACTGGTGTTAGCTGGGTGTATCGTGAAATCTGAAGTTCATCTGGTATTGCTGATACATATCAAGCTGCCTTTTGAACGATTCTACACTGCAGTTTGATTGGTTTCTTATGTAAGCTGGTATTGTATTGAAAAGCTGGACAATACTTCTTTCCCACAATGTTTTTGTTCACTGAGGCTTTATTTCTGGCTGGTACCAAATCTACCATATCATTTTGAATTTTAAGTCATAATTTAGAAGAAAAGTTTATATTTGTCCTATCTCATAAACGATTTTACATGTCAACAATATTTGTATAACTGAATAGTTTACAGAACAAAAAGAAGGAAAGTCATGATTCATGCTCCTGGAAAAGTACTAGAAAATGGTGGCCTGTAGTACAGGAAAGTTGTGTAATTGTGTTAGGCCAGTGGTGTGTATCATTGCACACCCGCTGTTCTCATCAGTGCAGTATGAAGGCCTTAACGTCTTTGACAGCTATGTTCAACGGACAGATCTTGTTTGACCGTGCGATGAGTGTGCGCATGGACAAAATGGCCGATCAGAACCAGCCAGTTGCCGCCCCACGCTTACCAAGTAAGTAACTGATAGAGAACGGATGCCAAGAATGGTATTGTATGTCACAGGACGGGCACTGAACGCCCTGGTAGAGGCAGATGCATGCAGCCTGGCTGTAGGCAACTAAGGTGGCGGGGTGATGGTCCAGTATGCAAGCAGTCTCCTTAAAGGGGCTGTAACATGACTACCGCAATTAGCAGGGATGATATTTTTCTGTTTTAAAGCGGATTTCCAGGGTTTTTTCACAGCCTGAAGGCATTTTTGATATAGGTGTAAACGGAAATATGCCATTGGGATAATAATCTTGGCTTGATTTCTGGTTTTCTTTGTGTGGCTGAAACCACTATCATCCCTGATTCGTCACAATTATTATTAATAATTTGTATAGCTTGAAATACCATATTCTCCCTGACTTATTTATGGGGGTCAATCATCAGTCTCTGGTCAAGCTGTGGTGGTTTTTATTTGGTAAATGATCATTTTATTCAGTGAGTAATGTATTTGTTTAGTACTTGTCTGCTTCAGAAGATTCTTTTGAAATGTCTTGTTAGTTCAAGTTGAAGGTCTTATTCCATCTTGTAATATTGATAGATCATAGAATCTAACAATGTTCAACACAAAAATGAAGTGTTAATTGTTTTAGGCAGTTCATAGTGTACCTAGTCATTAACAGAGAACTATAAACATGTGTTTAGTGAGTTTACTTGTTTTAATCACAATCTCCTAATTAAGATTTTCTTTATTTAGGTGGGCTCAAGACAATTGGCATGGGCCTCGGCTCCAATGGCCTCCCCCTGTCCAACATCACCCAGCTCTCACAGAGCCTGCTGCAACTCAATAGCATTTGCGGAGGAGGCATGGGAGGCGGCAACATGAGTGGAGGCGGCAACATGGGCGGAGGTGGCACAATGGGCGGGGGCGGCAACATGGGCGGGGGCAGCAACATGGGAGGAAACATGGGCGGCATGGCCTCATCCAACATGGGTGAGTACTCTCTAGATGTACACGTTGATGTTTGTTGTTTTCTGCATACTACGACCATGTCGAGTTTCTACCATCTACCACAATTTAGAGATACTTTCATTATTAAATGGTTAACTATTGGAGATATTTAAAGTTGATTTAAAACTCCAATAAACATACGAACAGGCTTATTATGACCGAATGTACTTCTGTTCACATTTCGTGCATTTTGGTCATACATTGTATAATACTAGTAATAGCAAATTCACTCTTGCTTTACTCCTGTATTGTTATTTATTTGATCTCTGCCCTAATGGTGAAGTCTCCGATTTGGCCTGAATATACAGCTCAAACACTAATCTAATCTCTAATTTAATCTTAATCAATTATGAGCCCAGGGTGAACGACAGAACGGTAGTGGGATTGCAAGTTACGCTGAATTTGTTTAAACCCACAACAGCAAAAAAGTCCCCTGTGAATCTAATATTACAGTGTGATGAAGTTTGTGCAAAGATGACTTCTCCTTTCCCTTTTCGTGGCTTGCAGGCAACATGGGAAGCATGGGCGGGATGAACAGTATGTCGCCCAACATGGGCGGCAACATGAGCGGAGGCATGGGCGGGGGTGGCATGGGCGGGGGTGGCATGGGCGGAGGCATGGGCTTTGGTGGTGACATGCTGGGGGGAGGCGGGATGGGCACCCAAATGGGCATGACCAGTAACATGGGCACCGGAATGGTGGGGGGCATGGCCGGGGGCATGACGACCGGCATGGCGGGCGGCATGGGAGGCATGACCGGCCAGAACACGGGCATGGGCGGCATGGCGGGCGGCATGCGAGGGGGCATGGACACAATGGGGATCGGCAGCATGAGCACCAACACGGGCATGGACAACTTCGGCATGGGCAACAGCCAGATGGGCGGCATGGCCGGAGGGATGGGCCTCATGGGCATGGGTGGGCAAAACACAGGCATGGGGCCCAACTCGATGATGCGCAACAACGGCAACACGACGAAGAGCCGCAACATCGACATGGACAACTCGACAGTCTTTGTCAGAAATGTGAGTGAGCTGCGGTGTATTTTTATGTTGCATAATCCGATGGCTACCGTGACATTTTATAAACATGTATTAGGTTGATCTTTATAATCGACTCTCTTTAGTTTGAAGTAATTAACATTGGAGATTTTTTAAATGAAAACATGCTAAATTAATTTTGGCATGCACGTTGATGTGCTTGCCAGAATAGGCTTCGGCATTGACTGTTTAAACAAAATTAAATTGACTTTGTATTCATTCTATGCAGTTAATTACGTCCTGAATGTACCCATATCTAAGCTGGATATGTAGGATGAAATCTAGTTGGGTGTATTGGTTTAGAAAATTGTATGCCTTCATCGGACTATCAGAGATGAAAGATCTCCGCGGATTTCCGGGATTTTTCAATCCCGCAGCACCATCAGCGTATGCTAATATGTGGTGCTGAGACCGCAGCACTATCAGCGTACACTACTAATATTAATTTTTTTTCGCGGAGAGCACTTTCATCCCTGGACTGCAAGTTTAATGTGTAACTGATTGGGACTAATACAATCATGTATTGTCTGTGTTGTTTTGAATGGAGCTGTTTGTGTTCAACTAATATTGAGTTTGTATTAATTATGTGGCATGGATGAAAGATCACCGCGATTTCCGGGATTTTTCCTGTAGCTATAAGTTTATAGTAATACGTTGTTCAAACGCCGCAGCACTATAAGTGTACACTACTACGTTGTTTTACGCTGCAGCACCATCAGCATATACTAATATGTGCTGCAGGCACCACAGCACTATCAGCGTATATACTACTAATACATACTTCAAACGCTCCAGCACTATCAGCATATACCAATATATATCAAACCTGACTTCTGGAAATTTTCCGTGATTCCCTGACAATGCTAAACCTATGGGAGAATATCCACATTTCAGCTTCTTTTTTTCCCCCCGGAGACCACTTTCATTCCTGAATTAGTAAAACAGCCAAAAGCTGTGACCCAAAATCCATGTGGGCGGGCGGGGTTGGGGGTTAAGGGGAGACATGGGTGATCGGAACATGAATTTGGGTGAAACTGGGGATTTCTGGTTTTTGGTGTAATAACTTGGGTGTAAATGATGTTTTTTGGACAGATAATTACTTGACTGGATATTTGTGTATATAATATGGGATTCTAGATGATGATACTGGACTTTACCATTTGAAAGAAACACTTTGTGAACTTTGAAGCTCGTTTTCTCAGAACTGCTTTTCCCAGGGTTTTGCCAATTTGCCCCCTCTAAAAATGTAAGTTATAATTGTAGCAGAAAGTTGAAACTTGGCAGTCGTATGTAAAAGTTGCTGCTGAGTGCAATAAGATGGTTCAAGAGCTAGGGATGGAGACACAAAAATTTACCATTGAATTTTTTTCTCCTCTGGTTCGTCATGTAGGGACATGTTGGTAATGAGATATATAAATTCACAAACCACCTTCTTGCACTCAACTGGACCAGTTCTTCATATAATAACTTGATTCAGACAAATCTAGGCACATTCAGTATACTTCCTGGAGGGGGTAAAATTTAGATTTTTGTGTGTGCAAGATCCTTCATCATATGACCCCTACTCAAGATAGAGCTTTGAAACTCTGCAGATATGCCTCTCTTGATGCAAAGTATGTGTGCTCCAATTTTCAAAACTCTATCTTTAATAGTTTTTGAGATACAGAAATGACCCAAAAATCACTGGTGTCTCCCCTTAAGGAGGGGCAGGCTGAACAGAATGTGCTGTTCCAGAGCTGACATGGACTTTGGGGAAACGAAAAACATTGCATCGCAAATAGACTGACAAGATGCTTTTGTTTTCATTAATTATTTTACTTACATTCGGTGATAATTGATGGTTTTAATCAACTTTCTGGATAGAATCAGCACCCTAAAATTCATGAACTTCAGAGTGATCGATTTCATTAATTTAAATGGCATACTGCAGAGAAAGATATCAACTAGAAAACCTGGGACGGGTACCAACTTGTGATCGTGTGCACTCATGTTGACTTTATAGTGCTGCCCCAATGAGAAACCAGGCCACCAGCACTATGACCTGATATCCCACTCAGTCATTTTCGCGGATTTCCGGTATTTTTCAACGTATAGGCCCATACGTGCTTCAAATGCCACAGCACTATGAGGGTATACCAATACATATATAAAACCCGACTTTCGGGAATTTTCCGCCATTCCCTGACAATGTTAAACCTATGGGAGAATATCAGCATTTCCGCTTTTTTCCCCCAGAGACCACTTTCATCCCTGATGTAGGGTATTCCTAATTCCCCTTGTACTTGCTATGAAACCACGGAGGTGGTATCAAGGACTTCTAAAATGACGGGATCCCCTTTTCCGGCAAAATTGCGGATTAAAGCGAAAACTTAGTTTTCAAATCACCTTGGGGGGTGGGGGGGGGGGGGAGATACTGTACGCTAAAAAAACTTGTACTTTTAATTATTTGTTGGAATTTCAAGGCCAAAATATGTCCAAGTAGGTGCCAGGTTGCACCATTTTAATTGTAGATTTAAAAAAAGAATTTCTTCCTTAGTGGTATGTAATAAATCATAAGCCTAGCTAAGCTGGTCTCGCCACCGAGCGGCGTCTGGGTAGATTACATTGGAAAGCGTCTGTTGCGTTAACTGGTTCTTTGTTGTCGTTGGCACTTATTACAAGTCCCTGTCGTTACTGTTTCAGTTGCCGTTTACATACACATGGCAAAATCTGAAGGAAAAGTTCCGTCATATCGGTAAGTTAGAATTCATGTAGAAAGACAGTTGGGTAGGAATAAGCCGGGGAGAGGAGACCTCCAGAAATAGCCACAAAGTGTATTTATAATTAAGTAAACCTATGGTGAAATAAATACAAATTTTGTATATATATTTTTTCAAACAAGACAATCTTTCCATCTACGTCCTCCATTGCCTCTAGATGTTCCCTAAATTCTTCATCATTCGCTGTGTAGGTGACGTCAAATATGCCGCCATTCGAATGGAGAACAACAGATCTAAAGGCTGTGGAGTTGTACGCTTCATATCACAGGAGGAGGCTCGCCGAGCAATCAGTATCCTCTGTCGTGAAACCTGTGGCAATTTACTATTTGCTTTTCATAGATTGTTTCTTAACTGTTACTCTTCACAGCGTTTTATGCTATTCAGGGTTTTTCAAAAGTCGAAACAAAATTTGTGGGTTTTGGGGAGGGGGGATAGTTTCCAAAATAAATAGATTTGCATATTCCGATGGTTTTGAGTTTCCGCCATTTTCTAAGATAAATACATTAGAGTGATGTTATAATCTATTTTACTTTGGCTTAGAGAAACTTATTTTTAACGGCTAAGTTGGGAAATATTTGAAGTGAAAAAGCTGCCAATTTAAAACTCTTGACACCATAGACTTCAGCAGTAACAGGTTCGGTGAAATTGGCTTAGTATCCACGCAGCAGCAATGCTTAATACATGCACCAATATCTAAGTTTTCTAGGTTCCATCAAATCTAAGTGAACATTGTTTTTATATGGATTTGATGCTTTCATTGGACTAGAGCTTTACTATTGCGTCTAGTGCACGAATGAATTCTGCTTAGTCAAATGGTGTGCCATATTTATAGATGGAATACGATTTATACTTTGCTGTACTTTTACACATCTTTTAGATGAATGTGTTCGGTTGGTCATTATAATGTACATTAGTTTAGTTTGGGGTCACTTCGTTTTAAGGATTAACTTTGGAGATATTTGAAGTAAAGACATGCGAAATGTATTTTGGTGTGCACATTGAAATGCTGGACCCCAGTGGCAGGTTCTATTAGATTGACTTAGTATTCCTTCTATACACCAATACCTAGCCCCGTCCTGATCTGACCTTAGATGTTGCCATGACGTAAAACCCCAAACAAGCAAACCAGTACCTAGGTTTGATTTGTAGGATCTAATGTAGGCAAGTGCTTTGGGTTTGAATTCTGCAACATTAAATGAGTTGTTCAGTTTCAGATGTATTTTCTGGAGTAAAAATATAACAAAAACCAAACCATTTCGGTGAGTCCTTGACCCCTGTCAGGCATGATGAACGGGGCCCGCATCGAAGGGCGCGAGATCGAGGTGCGCATGGACCAGCGCAACTGAACGCCGGGTAACAGACATACAGCCTGCCCACCAGCCAGTCTGCAAGCCTGCCTGCCAGCCTGCCTGCCGGCACTATCGGGTAGAGTGACTCCCAGTGTTAGCTCCCTTCTCTCTGGCCGGGTCGCCCGGCAGGGGGCTTCTGTCTGTCTAAGGGATCGTGGCTTTGTCAGTCGTCAGTCTCTGCTCGCAGTCGTCGTCCCGCAGGTCTGACGTGATGCTGGGCGCTGCTGAAGGGCCATGATGATGATGATGATGATGATGATGATTACGAACTGTGTCCTCTAGTACCAGTCTGCCTGTGCTGCGTTTGCTCCTTATTTAATGGTGATGGTAGTGCTGACTGACTGCGCCGCCCGGCAGGTGGCGCGCAGGGAGCCAACTCACGTTCCATTCACGGACTTCTGGTTGAAGCTTATTCAGATCATGTCACAGCCCCTCCTCTACTCGCAGATTGATCGTTAGGTCCCCTTGTGTTCATACATGTCTAAGCGTATACAGTGACGTTTACTTGCACACACAGTGAGAAACATTGCCGCCCCTTGGGATTGGATGATTGTCAAACAGACGTTTCTAGTATGCATATTAACAAAAAATTATTTGGAGGAAAAAACATGGATCGAGCACCTGGTTGGTGAAGCTTATTTTACTTGTGAAATCAGTAAGGATGCGTTCTTTGGATAGAGTATATATGTTTTATATCTTCTCGAATTACCCTCTTCCCCCCTGCACACGTTGCTCAAAGCTCCTCACGTTGATTAGTGCATAGTGAGTAAACTAGACAAACTATATGTGTACAACAATAAAGTCGTAATGTGATTGCTCGAATTGTTTTCTTTGTTCATTTACTGATATTCGCACCGTCTTGTTTATTTCAATCGTTGCTGTATTCGGCATAGCTTGACGCCGGCTCGCGGGCTACCTCTGGTTAATGACACCGCGTCCTGCTAGGGTCTATGGTTCTCTGGTGGGTAGCCTGGTACTGGTGTTGAGACTTACTGATTTTTGCTGACTTTATAGTTTCTTTCAGGCGTTGCTTTGAAGAGTGACGTGCTAAGTACATAACGTTCACGGTGAAAATTGGTTGTCTGTGTGGAATTGAACTTGGTTTTCTCTTAGATAATCATGCCTGATTTCGTTTATTTAATGCTGACGACTTGTATTATGATGCCGAAGTGTGATACTGCAGCCATGTTTGGACCGCTTTATCTGTTAAACGTCGCTTACCTATGTCACGTTAGGATGTTTATTGTTCGCTCGCTGTCTCAGCATCACGCCACCTGTTGAATGCCCATCAGCTTCCGACTCACACTTTGATTTGCAGAATCCAACATGGTTGCCTCTCTGAGAGTATGCAAACGTTAATTGTCTTCTCAAGTTGCCATGATGAATGAGCGTCTTCCAAATTGCCTGCCATGTGTAGCTGTGTTGTACAGCTAGTGTGGTGAGTCCCCTCAGTACTGATACATGGTAACTCCCCAGGACTTCTTTCTGCGTACATGTAGGCCTGTGTTCTGTGAATAGATGCAGGCACTCCTCAGTCAGCTCCCCCCCCCCCTCCCTCCCCCCATTTGCCGCTCCCCTAGAAGTATTCGTTGTTGAACCTGCGGCCATCACTACATCCCGCACCCCGAGTACATCAGCCAGTGTTGTACGTGTGTGGCATGTTTGAGGGAGTATCAGTGTTTGACAACCTCTATTTTGTATCTTCCTTTTGATATATACATATACGAGTTGCTGGCATGTAGATGTTTCATATTCATACCATAACGCGTCTACAGTTGGGTAGAAAGTGCAAAGCGGTTTCCCCTTACCATATTGCGACATGTGCAGGTAGTGTCTGGGAAGGTTGTGACTGATTTAACAACATTACTATTGCGCTCAGTCTTCAGTCACTCCTTATTCTGCTGATGGGACTGGGCTGCAGTAAAATGGTACCCATTACCCTAAGGTACACTTTAAGGGTTTTGAAGACTGTTGCTGTCAATCGAAGTTTGAGGGGATGGTGTATGAATAAATAAAAATGCTCTCTCGCCGCGCCCCGCTCACAAACTTCGAGATGCTCGTGTGAAGCTGGTAGTAGGAAGATGGGAGGAGGCCTGTGTAAGCATTGTGACCCTGAGTTATTGAAAATACCCCTGATACCACCTCTTAGCACAAATTTAGCTGTCTTTTGACATGAGTTTTTATCTTCATTTACGGAGGTTGTGAAGTCCCATTGTTACCGAGCAGTAAGCGAGCAGTCGAAGGCAGTGCTAAATGGATTCCCCGCATGTGCAAAACGTCTTTTTTGTGTGTTTTGCACTCTGCTGTTTATCTGACTGGCCACAGTGGTTTTCTTAATGATCAAGCCCTCCACCCCACCACCCACTCCCCCAAACAACCCTGTGAGATCGCGTGCTGTTAGGGTTAAGGACTGAGTTGTATGAGCATTACTTTTTCACTGGTTTGTTGGAAATTCTACCACGCTGCATTTACAGTTCACAGTTAGGCTACGTTATGACGATCCTTCTACAGAGTTCAATCCAGCCAGGTCTGTATTCAAACACTTCGGGTTGCCACAGCAACCGAAGTAACACTTGGCCAAGCCTTCATCTAAACAACAAACATGATCAGGCTTGGTCCTTTCGATGTGGACACCTGTTAGCGGTTTTGCTCTGGATTGAACACTAGTGTGCGGTCGCACGTGATAGAAGAGTTTGTCTGCCATCTTACTTTTCATGTTTCTTTTCCTCCCCAAGCTGTATTAGGTGGTGGCTGGGCTACGTGCTTTGCTTGACATCCACCCCCACTCCCCCCTTCCCCCACCCTGCTCTCCCACCAAGACCTCAGTGATTGACTGACACAGTGCTCCTAACTTGAACACTGACTAGTCCATTGAGTCTGATGTCAGTCACCCTCCTCCCCCCCCCCCCCCCCCCCCCCTCCTAATGTAATCAGACATGTTAATCAACTAGGCCATTTCTTTCATTGTTTCGGCTCTTCGGCCATACAGTGTGGGTGTGTTTGTGCCCGTGCATGTTTTGACTCTTGCTTCTTCAAAGTGTTCCTTGCCTTGGAGTCAAATCATGTGGATTCTGTACTTAACTGTTTACCTTCTAGTTGATGTTCACTCCCTGTCGCTGCTGTTGGTGGGCGGCTCACTGTGTGAGTTGGGCTGTCTTGAATCATGTTATCATATACTCTGATGTTTCCTGATGAAGCTGCCACCAGTGTGGTGAGTCTAGGTGCTGCAGAAGTGTTGCCTGGCAGGTGTTGGGTCGATAAAGTTGACCCGCATTAGAATGATGTGTGACGTGTCTCGAGATTGCCGTAAGTACATTCGCCCTCCTGTTTCGTTTCTCTTCTGTGTCTTCACTCACTAAGGCAGACTGAGTTAGGTGTTAAGTCAGTTAGCAACACATTCTTCATAGAAGCAGCGGTAGCTGTTGCTCATCACCAGAACGGGGCCATTCATTCAGAATGCAAATTTCAAAGGATTTCTTATGCAGTTTCAATATCCTGGATGTCTGCTCTAGATTAAAATTTCGGAGATAATTCAATAAAGAAAAATAAAATGGACCAAGAAAAAGAATGAAAATATGACAAATTATTCCTTCTATCGTTTTTAATTTTGGTTATTTCGCTTGCTCTCGTAAAGCACATTCAACCACAAATCCTGTGTGAGAGGGATAAGTGTTGGTTGACTCACAAACACTGGGTTATCACAGGCTAGATTACACTTCACGACTTCCATCTGTCATTCTTCTCTTGGCTTCAATTTCCAGTTTTTGCAAATTTGTTTGCCCAGGCCCCATATCCCCCGCCCCCACCATGTAGCACCCTTCTATTGAGTGTATGATTTGTTAACGGCTGAATATGGGGTCGTCTCTGGGTAGCAGTGTGCCCCTTGTGCTGGTGTCTGATAGTAAGCTCCCAGGTCCTTTGCTGCTGGAACTCAGTTTGGGGGGTGGGGGGGAATTGCTGTATGAGAGGTGCACATTGGGCTCCTGACAATATGCTCAGACCATTATGTTATGTGCTGATCAGCAAGGCGAGCCTTGTCGCTGACTAAGGTACTTGGTCCGCGTGGTCTTTCTGGACTCTAAATTGGGAGCAGTTTCCTACCTTGTTCATACGGTAGCCCTCCCCTCGAAGCAGGAGTGTCCAGATCACAGTTAAATCTCGACTTGCTACAAGTATTTCTGATTGGTTTGGTCTGTTAATACACACAGACGTACATTAACGGTGTGTTCATCTCAGGCAGTGTGTACATTTACTACACAATTTTAGACATCTTAAATTCAGATGCCATGGTAACGTCTATGGTTGCAGAATTAAAGCAATGTTTGGTTTTGTAGGTGCGCTGGGAACCCGGGCATGTTGGCGAGACACTCGACACAGTTTCACTTGCCAAGGTAGGAAACAATTACTATTTTACTCCCTTCACAAATTTGATTTTTACGTTACATCTTTTTAAAAATAAAGAACTAAGCATGATTATTACGGAACCCAAGGAAGCCTTGTTCTTTTGTCTCTACTTGGAATTCCGGACTCTTTCCATCATTTCACGGATTTCCACAATTTGTGATTTTTGTTGATTACCGGTCACAGTGACAGCACTTATTTATCCCAAATCCCTTCTTATATAACCTGTTGCTAGAACATGAAACCCAATCAAAGCTTATCACAATAAAAAAAAAGTTGAAACCTGACTTCTGGCATTTCCCCCACGATTCCCTGACTGCTAATCCTATGTGGAAATATCCACGTTTTCACGAAAATTCAGTTTGTTCTGTTGGAACTCGCTATATAGTGCCAAGGTTTTTTTGCCGGAAACCACTTTAATCCATCTACTTACAGCAAGTGGCTTATTTCAAGAGGTCAGCAATGCTGTTAGTACCCTCCTATTCCAACCAATCGGGACACCTAAGTGGCTGTTTATTAACACTGGGGCCGCCATAGATTATGACGGCCTGAGCCAGCAGTTTATGGTATCTGTCCTGTCAGTTAAAAAGCTTTACCCGTTTTGGCTAATTGAATTGAAATTGTGTAAAAACCTGCTCATAGCTTTGTGCATGTACTGAATATTCATATGGACATGGAGGATGAATAGTCAGCTAGTTCTAGAATAATGTTCAATATACACTGGGGAACATGGCTTTGAAGGTAGAAGAGGGAGTGTCAGGACTTTCTCCATGCGCTCTCTATATAGTTCGGACCGGCCTTTGATAAGTATAGTGGATTTAAGCCTCAACTGATGACATGTACAATTTTTAGAAAATATTAATAAAGAATTGTATGGAACCTATTTCTCACTTAACTAAGCTGTTTATATAACTTGAGTAGACAGGTGTCACTTTTTAGACCATATGGGAGGGCCGAATGAGTTAGCGTATTCGTCTCCCGTGTTGGTAGACCATGGGATCGTGGGTTCGAACCCTCGTCGAGTCAAACCAATGACTTAAAAATTGATACTTGTCGGTTCGCTCGGCATTATTAGGATAGGGCAAGAACTGGTTTGGTTGAGTGTCAGGATAATGTGACAGTGGGATATCAGGTCATGGTGCTGGTGACTTGGTCTCCCAGTGGGACAGCACTATAAAGCAGGGATGAACGATCTCCGCGGTTTCGCGGATTTCCGGGATTGTTTATATTCACCGATTAATGTTAAACAAAATTCAAAAGAATTGTATGTATATGACACCAGTTGGGTGGTTCGAATCCCTTTCTTATATGACCTTAGATGTAGCTAGAACATCGAATCTAACAAGAAAGTGTTTGGTATGGGCGATAATGTAATCACAACAAGGTTAGTTGAAACCTGATTTCCGGTATTTTTCCGCGATTCCCTGACAATGCTAAACCTATGGGAGAATATCAGCATTTCCGTTTTTTTCCCGGAGACTACTTTCATCCCTGATAAAGTCGCCATGAGTGCGCACTGTCACAAGTCGGTACCCGTCCTGAAATGACGTTAGATGCTCCTTGGATGTCAAACAACAAACAAACCAAAAAAAACATATGGATTGATTTCCTTTATCAATAATTTCTGTGAACTTGTTTATGGTGTAAAATTTCGTAGATTGGTAAGAATCTCGGTAATACCACAACTTACAAGTAAGTCTAGTATAACTAAGATATTTCCAATTTGTTGGTTTTTCATTATATTGTGTTAACTAAGTAACTCATCTGAATACGCCTGGGCTTTGTGCTTTCAGGATGCTACATAAAAAGGGATGGGCACCGAGCTGACCTACTAACCAGGTTGGCTTTGTCTCCCAACATTGAGATGAACTCCGTCTCCCAGCTCAGACATTTGGTTCCATGGCGGAACGTGGTTGCACCATGGTGAACGAACGGGTAATTTAGCTGATGTAAAATATATGGTAGGACAATTTCTTTGCAATTAGAAACAACTATGGCAAGAACCCTACCCAGTGTGGTTATCAGGGGGCGTGTGGTTGTAGACGCAAAGTGAGTTTCTATAGTGACGATTAGGGCTGGGAGGAGCAGCTGTATATCAGCATAGGCTGATATTGCCAACATGTTTAAACATGTTCAAATGTAGTTGTATTCAAAGATATCTCCCAAATAGTGACTTTCATCTACAAAACAAGGACGGGAGGCACTAACATCTCATACCTGCTCACTGGCAGCCACCCGTCTATTGTCAGTCCTTATTCCTGTGTTCCGATGATGACAAATGCAAATTAATACTTATGTTCAAACCTATGCCTCTACATTTCCTCCCTGGTGAGTCACTACGTATGATGTGTGACTGAGGAGGTTGACGATCCATGCTTGCTTGTTTACTGGCAACGATAAACCAGCTTGTTTTCACCATTAGACAGGTGGTTGATAGAAAGCCCGAGCCTACAATTGTACCAATCCAAGAGATGTTTAACCTCCCACACCACATAGACTTGATATGAGAACAACTGGCACTGTAAATCTAAATTGGCAGAGGTAATTACAATTTTTATCTGACAAAATATAGTAGAATGTTTTTGGTTGGCACCCCCACAGGGGAATCTTCCTGCCTGTTCACCCAAATGCTTCTGCCTGTTATCATTTTCCTTATTCTTTCGAAATCTAATTTTAAAACATGCAAAACAATCAAATATCTCGTATTTCTGGATGCTGAATCGTGTTTGCTTGTGGTGACATGATCCATTTCTTTCCTCCTACATGTATTGTAGAAAGTGGGATGTCCGAACGAAGAATTTGCTTACGTGATGTTCTGCTACATTCAACTCGACACGTCCCCCACACGATGCAAGTACATTGATGTCGGCACAAGCAGGACCATGGCGTTGTCTATTGAGAAATGATATTGGATTCATAGCCCCGTTCACACACGGGCCTTAGGTCGCCTCAAGTAGTTCGCCTCATCTAAGTCGACTCAGATCGCGCGTGTGAACGGTCCTCTGAGGCGAATTAGGGCTGAGTCAGCTCAACTAGTTTGCCTCAAGTAAACGGCGCCGTGAGGTAGATTAGATGAGGCGAACTAGCTTGAGTCGGCCTAAGTGGCATGTGTGAACATAACTGGTTTAGTTGAGGCGGCTTAAGCACATGGATGGAGACTGCTTCCTAACAGGTAGTTGCTTTTGATAGTGGTTGGAGCACATGTTTGGACTGTCCTACTCTTCCCATCTCTTGTTAGGTATGTTTGTATGTATTTACTTGTGGATGTATGTATGTGTGGATACCCATCCTGATATGGCCTTAGATTTTGCTGGGATGTAAAACAACAAACAAACATCGATCTGAGCTGGTTTAATGCGTGTGTCTGAACGCGACACACTTTGAAAGCTCTGTATGTGTGAACGCGTTGCTAGTTTGCCCCATGTAGTTTGCCTCATTTAAGTCGGCCTAACGCTGTACGTGTGAACACGGCTTTAGTCAGCTGTTTGAATGCTAGAGTTCACTGTCAACAACTAAGTTCAGGGATGAAAGATCTCCGCGATTTCGCGGATTTCCGGGATTTTTCAGTCTCATCAGCTTATACTACTAATATGTGGTGCAGACGCCACATCACTATCAGCATATACTACTAATAAATGCTCCAAACGCCATAACACTATCAGCATATACTACTATCACATGCTTCAAACGGCGCAGCATGATCAGCGTATACCAATATATATGAAACCCAACTTCCGGAAATTTTCCGCGATTCCCTGACAATGCTAAGCCTATGGGAGAATATCAGCATTTCCGCTTTTTTTCCCGTAGAGCACTTTCATCCCTGACTAAGGAAGCATATATTTATGAGTTTGTATAAGGTAGTTTATTTTAATCACCGGAACAAATCTTGAATGCTAGCATTTCAGTTGTTTTTTTAACATATTTAATCTATTGCTCTATTGACAACTGGGATCTTAATACAAAATATTTTAACAATTTGTTCTGGCTAAACGTTTTATATGGATTTCACGGTTTTAAACATATTTTGTAACAATTTGACTGCCTACTATATATATACATAGGCGTTTATATATTTTGTGTCCGAATTGATGAATTCAATATGTACGTGGAGAAGTATTTTTTACATTTGCTTTTACTTTTACATTTAGCACAGATAATATTAGCCTGCCATAATTTTATTGAACTAAAATATGTGGAACATTGTTTCAGAAAAAAACACCCACCCTCAATGAAATTATTCCTGTTGCATTATGACCAGCTCCAATAGCGAAACTTGTATTTTACATAACATTTATTTTAAATATTGTTCATGAGAATTGGTGTACTTGTCACCTCCATCTTTCCTGGGAGCTACAAACGTACTCTCCTATCTGGGGATAAGTGCATATAAAAGACCACTTCATGCTTATCGGAAAGAGAAGCCTATGTCGCGGCAGTGGAAGAAATATGACAGAATGACATGTTAAATATCCATCGATAAAAAATCAATGCGCTCTAGAGGCATTGTTAAATATAACAAACTTTCCTTTTTGGAGGCTATAACCAAAGGTGGGTAACCAGGGCCTGCGTTCAGGGTATGCCACTGCCACGTCTCGGAGACGCCTCCTATTTCAGACAGGAGACAAAAAGAGCCTAGAAAATGGCTGCTGTATTCAGTGGTTTCAGCCAATCAGAGCGCTTCTTTACCATTGCAAATGGCTGCCACCTATAGGGGTGGCCATCTTCGAGGTGACCAACTGCTTTTGCCGTTCATACCTGTGTGACACCAGGGATTTCCCCGAGACGTCTCAGATACTTACCCTGAACACGACCCTGCTGACCAGGGGGGAGGGGGGAGGGGGGTAATACAAAGTGCGAATCGGTGGGTGAGTTCAAATATGTGTAGAAGACAACTAGGCATACTGGATACAGAATCTCACAAACTACTTAAACAAATTCGCCCGTCTCGTCGATTCCACCATATGACAATAACATCCACAGTCGACTTTATATTAATATTCCACAATAAAATAGATTTTAAATAAAAACTTTTGCTCAAACTATGCCTTGTCTTACCGTTTCCTCACAGACAATGCATACAATATTTTGATCTCTGAGAAGGGAAGTAAGTACAGTAAAAACCTAGATCGACCAACCTTGGGACTGGCTTTAAGTGGTCCGTTTAGGCAGTTAGAATATGATTCCAATGGTATTTTTGGGACCCAAATAAACTAATCCATTAAGGAGATTTTACTGTAGTAAGAAAATACTAATTAATGAGCAAGTAACTGGAACAAAAGATATTAAACGTTCACTAAATTCTTCGGTATGCCAAGATTAATTCATTTACCTTCCCTGTTAAAGCTGCATGGTCCAATGAAATATCAAATTTTCAAAACCAAACCAATTATCTAGTTTTGATTTTACATATCAAACTTATATACTGATGCACTTATTAAGCCTTTGTTTCTGTGTAAAATGCAATACTCAGTCAATTCAACAACCTGTTACTGCTTGCCAAAAAATAATTTTCCATGTTTGCATTCTAAATATCTTAAAAGTTTACTATTTAAAATGAAAGTAACTTTGAACTAATGTAAGTAGATACTAGTGATCAATATAATATATTTATCTCAGAAAAAATACAGAAATTCAAAACCATAGAACTATGCAACTTTAAGTTAAAGTTGCATGGTCCAATGAAATATAATTTTGTCAAAATTAAAACAACTACTTACATTTGATGCTATATATCCAACTTAGATATTGGTCTATTAGCTAATGATTTGGGACAGTATATACAGAATAACCAGTGAACACTCAGTTTGAAACCCCCATTATGCAGGAAGGCCATTAACCAATTAGGCCAATCTTGTGACCCCATTAGCCCCCCCCAACCAAGTAGGCCTGCTGTGCAGGGTCATAGAGGGGAAGGGGATATGAGGTGGATGTGTCTGTGTGTTTCCTGACCTGATTTTACAGAGGCAGACATACACACACAGACATACACCCATAGATAGGCACACACAGACAGACATGCGCACACATACACAGAAACACACAGACATGCACACACCCGACATACACAGACACACATACACCCAACCTGACTTTGCAGAGAGAGCCACACACACACACACAGACACCCCCAGACAGACACACGCAGACAGACATGCAGAGACATACACACATAGACATACACACACAGACAGACATACATACAGACAGACATACACACACAGCCATACACATACATACATACACCCATAGATAGGCACACACAGACAGACAGCACACACATACACAGAAACACACACATGCACACACCTGACATACACAGACACACATACACCCAACCTGACTTTGCAGAGAGAGCCACACACACACACAGACAGACACACATACATACATACATACATACACATACACACATAGATATACATACACACATACACACACAGACATTACCACACATACATATACACACACAGACAGACACACATTGATAGACACAGACAGACATGCATAGACAGCACACACAGACACACAAACACACAGATATGCACACAGACGCATACACCTGACCTGACTTTGCAGAGAGAGAGACACACCCACATACAGAAACACATAGACAACCGCACACAGGCAGAGGCAGACACACATACATGCACACACATACATACACAGACATACACATCCATAGACACACATACACCACAGACATACATACACACATACACAGCACAGAAACACACAGATGGACACAGACAGACATACACACAGACAGACACACACACAGATACAGACAGACATACATAGACAGACAGACACAAGCAGACAACAGACACACATTTTTGTTGTTAAAGCCCTAGTGCCATGGGCCTATGTCACTAATCCATTCCCAGAATGTTACTTACACAACCAGGAATACCTACCTACAGTCCTGTAAGGTTCCAGGTCATCTCACATCACGTGGTCACTGCGAGATGACATCTGGGTCATAGCCACATGACTTTTGGCAAGCTTGTCGAAATTATTTTTGGTTCTTTCAGCTCATATTACTTCAAAACTAATCATCTTTAATCAAAATCACTCCGGAGTAATGATTAGTAGCTTGTAACGATCAATTTGATATATTTATCTAAAAAATAAGACAAAAATTCAAAGGCCATCGGACCATGCAACTTTAAGCAGGCTTGATGAAAGTTCACGAGAAGCAAAACTCCAGGTTAGCCTCGTTTGGCAGGTCAACCCACTGTGAGGATGAAGCAGGATAACGATTACAGAACCAACAAACTTAAACCATTTAAAGTGAACCAGTATATTTAGGAAAACAAGCTTGGAATAGTTCTGATGCGCGAACAGGAAGAAAGCAAGGCGGGGGTGGGAAAAAGAGGCGTTTATTTGAGGCGCCTCTGGCAACAGAGGGTGAGACAAGGTACATAGCAACAGTGGAAAACAAGGAAAGTAAGGAGATATGCATGTAAGGTTCCTGAGGAGCAGAAACAAGGATAAATACAACAGGGGCTCATAAGGAGCAATGTCAGATGTAAAAGAGTTCTGGTGAGGGGGGGGGGGGGCCGAGGAGCCCTCCACCAGCTGAAAGAGAGGAGAGGAAGAGACAGTTGGGTGGGTGGGTGGAAGAAAAAGGGCAGAGCGTGGAGGACGGCTGGAAGGCGAGTGACTGAGGGAGGCCGGCGAGCGGCCTTATAAGGGCGGGGGGGGAGCTGAGAGGCGAGGGTCGCGCGAGGTGAGAATGCTGCGCGACGACCGGGGAGGCGGGGGGAGGGTCTCTTCCTCTCCTCGCATCAAGCGCAATGCTTCGCATTACGACCGATGCGCGAACAGGAAGAAAGCAAGGCGTGGTGGGAAAAAGAGGCGTTTATTTGAGGCGACTCTGGCAACAGGGGTGAGACAAGGTACATAGCAACAGTGGAAAACAAGGAAAGTAAGGAGATAGGCATGTAAGGTTCCTGAGGAGCAGAAACAAGGATAAATACAACAGGGGCTCATAAGGAGCAATGTCAGATGTAAAAGAGTTCTGGTGAGGGGGGGGGGGGGGCCGAGGAGCCCTCCACCAGCTGAAAGAGAGGAGAGGAAGAGACAGTTGGGTGGGTGGGTGGAAGAAAAAGGGCAGAGCGTGGAGGACGGCTGGAAGGCGAGTGACTGAGGGAGGCCGGCGAGCGGCCTTATAAGGGCGGGGGGGAGCTGAGAGGCGAGGGTCGCGCGAGGTGAGAATGCTGCGCGACGACCGGGGAGGCGGGGGGAGGGTCTCTTCCTCTCCTCGCATCAAGCGCAATGCTTCGCATTACGACCGATGCGCGAACAGGAAGAAAGCAAGGCGGGGGTGGGAAAAAGAGGCGTTTATTTGAGGCGCCTCTGGCAACAGGGGTGAGACAAGGTACATAGCAACAGTGGGAAAACAAGGAAAGTAAGGAGATAGGCATGTAAGGTTCCTGAGGAGCAGAAACAAGGATAAATACAACAGGGGCTCATAAGGAGCAATGTCAGATGTAAAAGAGTTCTGGGGGGGGGGGGGGGGCGAGGAGCCCTCCCCCAAAGTGTAGGAAAGGGTTCGAGGCGGGGGCGTGGGGCGCCCGAGGCAGGGGCCCGGAGATGCAGGTCTGGGTGAGAGGAGGGTCCGGGGCCTACGTGGAGGGAGAGCGGGCGGCCAAAAAAGGGAGGCCCGCTCCTGAGGGCTGAGGGGAGGAGGTCAGGCGAGGGTCGATCAGGGGGGCAGCGAACTCCTTGGGGCTGGGCGGGGTGGGAGTCGGGGTCGGGTCGGGCGGGTTGATGAAGGCGGTGTCGTGAGGGTCGGCGGCTGCGCTGTCTGGGGAGGGTCCCTTGTGAGGCTGGGCTGTGTCGTCTGAGGTGTGAGGTGCGAGGTGATGATCCCCTGCTTTGTCTGGGCGGCGTTTCGATCGGTGGTCGCTGAGGGGTTGTCGGTGGAGGTCACGGGGCTGTCGGCAGTGGTGTGGGTGAGGCGCCGGGGAGGGCCCCCCCGGGCCGGCCGGGGGGGGCAGCGGATCAAAAATCCGCCGAGGCGGCCGGGGTCTGGCGCTCACGGGCTTGCTTGGTGAGGCATCCGGCCTCGCTGTGCATGGTTAGTATGCGCCGCACGTTGGCGCAATAGGCGCACACGTGCCGGTGCCTGTCTCCCACCTCACCGTGGGCCTCCCCGACGTGGGCCCGATCGCACGAGGCGGGTTCACGGTTCCAGGCGTGCAGGGGGCGCCGTGAGTGTGCCTATCGTAGGCGATGCGGGTGTCGACTTGGGGCCGGGGCAGGTGTGCGCCTCGGGCCCAATCCTCACCTCGGGGAGCTGGTGTTGCCGGGGTGTCTTGGGTGAGGGCGGCGGGCGTGGTGAGGAAGTCCATCCTCAGCGTGTTGAGGGCCACTGGGTCATGCCATCCGTGGGGAAGTCTCCCGTCCGCTATCCAGGTGAAGATGGCCTCGAAATAGCGGCGGACGGTAGGCCACGGATGCACCAGGATGTCCCTCATCACGGTGAGGTGGTGGTGGTGTAGGCCCTGGACGGAGTGGGCGGGGAAGGCTGGATGGCTGGCGAGGGTGAGGAGGGCGAGGTTATATTCGTCCCTGGTCGCCTCGCCCCTCCTCACCGGCTTCCGCTCGGGACCTCTCTCCACGAGGTCCGAGGGAAAAATGTAGCCCGAGGGGATGCCCTGGCGCCTGACGGTGCGGTGCGCCTCGGCGGAAGCGAGGTTGTCGCGGACGGCGTCGGCCGTGGACGCTGGGGTGTGCTCCTCGGCGACGTCCTGGAGGTAGGCGGGGGGCGGGGCGGCGCCGCCTCGTGCGGCGAGGCGGTCGTACTGTTGGTAGTGGGGGTGGGCTGCCCCGGGCAGAGTCGCTTGAGGTGGCGGCGGGGGCCGGGCCCCGGCGGCCGCCCGTGCCCGAGGAGCTGGGGCGGGCGGCGTGGAGTACGCCGCCTGCAGTTGCTCCGGTGCTCCTCGGGCTCCCCCCGACTCGAGGGCGTCCATGCGCATAGTCAGGCGGTGCAGGGCCTCGAGTATCAGGGCTGTCTCGGCACCCGAGGGGCGGCCCGAGGTCGCCGAGGGGAAGGCCGGGGTCGGAGGTGTTGAGGTGTCTCCGGGTGAGCCCGAGGAGGGTCCCGGCGTGGCCAGGGCGGTCGCCCGGGAGCTCTTGCGGCCTCTTCCCTTTCCGTGTCCGGGCATGGTGTAGGAGCCTGAGGCGGGGCAGCGGTCCGAGGTGAAGCAGCGGTGGTGAAGAGCCAAAAGAAAAAGGGCAGACCGTGGAGGACGGCTGGAAGGCGAGTGACTGAGGGAGGCCGGCGAACGGCCTTATAAGGGTGGGGAGGAGGGCGGTGACAGGTGAGGTGCGAAAGCAAGGCGGGGGGAGGGGGGAGGAGGAAAGCTGAGGGGCGGGCGTTGCGTGAGGTGAGAATGCTGCGCGACGACCGGGGAGGCGGGGAGGGTCTCTTCCTCTCCTCGCATCAAGCGTAATGCTTCGCATTACGACCAATTTGTGCCACATGGTACATGCTTAGTACTGAACTTTTCCACTTGCTGTTGTCAACATGGCAGAGTAAAAAAACGTATTTTTCAATTTTCTTAGTTCAAACGAAATATATTTGCTTTAATGTAAAATATAGGTTAGTACAATTACATTGCATGATTAAATCAGAAACGCAAATAGAAGGAAAATAGTTTTGTTTTGAATGTAAAAATATTTTGGACTGCATGGGGTTTGAACCCACAACACCATACAAGTTGCAGTCTGATGAAAACATAAAATTGTCAAAATCAAAACAATTATCTCGATTTGATTCTCCATATCTTAGATGCTGGTGCACTTATTAAACATTTGTTGTTACACATAAGGGGACACTGAGTCAATTAATAGAACCTGTTACTGCAGAAGTCTGGCCAAAATTAATTTAGCATGTTTCCATTTCAAATATCTCAAAAGTTTGCCATTTAAAATAAAAGTTACTTCAAACTAAAGTAAGGTAGATTATAATGAATAACCTAAAATGAGGGAAACTCAAAACCATCGGACTATGCAACTTTAACCACTCGATAGGTGCGTGCACGTCCGCGAGTTACGCCACCGCCGTTTTCCGCCAAATAGCTGTTGCCGGAAAAAAATGTTATAATAGCAGAGGGGTTCCACAAAAAATGCTTGCTTTTCATTGGCTCTTAGGGGGTATCCCCATGATTTCAGCCTTTGACATAGATAAAATGTCCCATCTACTTCATGTTTACAAATTGCAAATCCATTCACGTTTTCCGTGTCTGAGCACATTCAAACGATTTGACTTGATTTCAACACTCCACTTATATATCTTGGGTAGCTTTAAAAGGTAGGCAGACATTTCAACTTATTAATTGACCATTGTGTGAAATTTCATGGTGTAAGGTCGAAAAGGTACTTTGCTAGGTCCCCAAAGTTTCAGTGTTATAAAGATCAATCATATCAATGATGACCGAAAAGTCACTAATGTGTGAATTTACTTTATTTTAATGGGTGGAATTGACAGAGCAGATAGGCATCTACTTACACTGAAAATTTCATATTGATATCTCTATTATTTAGGAAGTTAGAACAAAAAATGACTAACCCACCAACCCATGCGCTCCTTTGCCTGCTGCCAACAAACCAAGTTATCCACCGTACAAATTATTTGCCCAGCAAATTTGGAAAGGTGTGTCAGTCTGGTAGTATTGCTATAGACCGGGGGCCCTATGGTACTGGGACGGCTCACTCCCTATCTCTCCCATGTGATGTAAATTTTGCGGTGCCACCTTGTGGTGGGTTTGATCGACCCAGCTGCTGGTTGGTGTTTCACATGTAAACACATACAGTTATATCATGCATGAGGCGGGTAAGCATGAATACACATCAATATCAGATTGCTATGAACAGGCACACATCATCGTCGCCATCGTCACACAGCTTTCACATTCATATACATTTGTGCATATATTGTGGCATCTGTTTGGCTGGGGGAACAGCCAGCGCACCAAGTGGTGGGTTTGATCATTTTGATTACACAGTACAGGCTGAGTGAGCTGTCTTGGTATTATAGGGTTTTTGTACAAACATAGACACTAATAAAGTCTGTACTAGAGTACTAAATGACTGAAACATACAATCCTCCAAGCATTGTTTATCCCATCATTACTAACAACCTACTTACTCAAACTACTTCATATAGTCAAAAAAAACACCTGAGGTATTAACCTTTTAAGCATAACCCTATAAGCTAGCCACAGTCTATCTAACAGAATAAACAAACCATTCTACTAACACTCACTCCATCTCAAAATGTTAACTCCAACAACATGATAGTTTTGCAATTCACAACATAGTAGGCATACAAACCTATGAAGGAAAACTATGCACCTAACCACTCCGTAATGTAAAGGTCTAATCAATACACATGTATGTATCAAGTGTGTAGGAATACAACATATAACTGCTATTTTTGTATGTGAATTGTCAAACTATACCATATGTAAGTCTTTGAATGTTTGATATTGTTATTTCAGCTGATTTGGGCTAGCTGCATATATTGTAAATAACTGTATTGTCACATGGCTGGAATAAACTATATTTACAAAAAAAAAAAAAAAAAAAATTAAATATATAGGTTTTGGGTCACACACTTGTTATGCTAAAGCATTGTACATGTTGCCGGTAACATGCGTAATTCAAAACCCTGACTACGGGCTTGATATGATGATTACCTTAGATACCGTTTGTAGCATCCGTTGCTACGACCGTAGTTGACTACCGGTTATAGGCCCGAGCTTCAAAATCAGTACATACATGACGATTGACGGGGACGGATCGCTGTCATTAATACGTCGAAATTTCATAGTTCATTCTGGCAAGCACGGATTCGGCTTTACCATGCCTAAATCGACTCGGAGACGTCCGAGGGTGGGAAGGTTCTCTCGTGCTCTGTTGGAGTCGGTGGTAATCCCAAGTTGTTCGTCTTCTGCTGGATATCGCCGCTCGGTGAGTCGGCCATCATCTTCTGGTCGATTACGTCTAGCTAATCTACAATCATCTCCTGCCCCGGCGGTGGCATCCTCTTCTGGTCGAGCGGCGACGTTGGAGGATATTTCCCGTCTGCTCGATCAGAAACTATTGGAGTCGCAGGAGCCGTTGTTGGCCTGTATTTCCAGTTTGGAGGTCAATGTTTTGTCGAATTCACCTGGATTAGGCGTTGTCACGGGCGTGCCGGATGCGGTCACTGATGACGTGGTCGAGGTGGATGGCGCAGCCGCTGTGCGCACGACGCCAAAACGCCTAAGTAGGTTGTTCTTTGATAGTGATGCTAAATTGCTCGTTGGCAACTTATGCCGTAAGATGCTGTTAACCGAGATTTTCTTCGGTCCTGTCCGTTCGCAGGGAAGGTAGGTGTTAGTCAGGGGTTAGTTAGGGACGTAGCTTGGTTCTTGCGTTTTGCAGAAGGGTCTAATAGACTGGTTTTGTTGACGCATTTCCCGAAGGAAAGGTGGGTCATTGAGTGTGACTCGTCATTACTGGGTGGAGGGGCATTTAGTAGCAAAAATTTCTACTCCACTTTGTATAGTAATGAATTTTTGGATAGCGGCTTTCATATCGCTCAGCTTGAAGCTATAAATCTAGTCGTGGCTTTGACGAATCTGTCCCCCTGTGATCCTCATAATTATCAGATTGTTATTAACACTGATAATTCAGCTTCCCAACAGGTGCTATCCTCTGCCAGGGAGATTTGGTGCTTTGCTGCGATTAATAGCTGCGTGGTGCAGGTGATTCACAAGCCGGGTAAAGACCCGATACTGGCTGATGCCCTAAGTAGGTTTTTCTTTGATAGTGATGCTAAATTGCTCGTTGGCGACTTATGCCGTAAGATGCTGTTAACCGAGATACATGTTTCTCATGATTGTGATATTTTTTATTTATACCTGTGATGTCTGCTAGTTGATAATTTATTTTGTTGGCCTTATCAACTTGCAGACAAAAATCGTGCAGTAGTGAATAGACTTAGCGTGTATTTTACGGCGGGACTGTCAGGAGGAACGTGGCGAAATAAAAGGGTACAATTTAGGGAGTATTTGCAGTTCTGTAAGAAACTGGGAGACAACCCTAAGAAACCCCATCTTAAAACGGTAATGTGGTATGCTTTACACTTAAATGATAAATTGAAAACAGAAGGGGCTATCAGAAATTATATGAGTGGGGCCAGAACCTGGGTGAGGTTGTTACGGGGAAACACTGAGTCATTCGACTGTTACGCACTTTCAGTAATAAAATCCGGCATGTACAAATTAAAACAGAATACTGTAATTAGAGCATTTCCACTGAAGATTAAACACATTAAGATACTTGTATTAAAATTTAGAAAAATTGGTGAAGATGGTTTGGTGTTGATTGCTGCTTTACTAATAGGTTTCCTATGTTTATTAAGACAGTCAAATTTGTTTTACGCCGAGGTACTGGGGGATGACGGTCACATGCTGCTCGGTGGTGACATCAGGGCACACAAAGCACACCTGACAGTAACAGTCAGAAGCACGAAAACAACTCGTAGATCAGAGGACATCTACAGAATTGAGCTACCCTGGGTACACAATCCCGAGTTCTGTCCACTGCATGCGTGGACTAAGTATAGTCGCCGTTTCCGGGTGTAAGAGGGCGCCCCAGCATTCGTGATGTCGAACTGGGCTCCTCTGACTGGTCGGTTATTCACTGAATGCATGTGCATTGCGCTGAAATCTGCTGGACTTCCCTGGTGGCCACTGGTCACATGCCATAGCCTATGTCGAGGGGGAGCCCAAGAATACGCAAGAGTGGGCATGTCCTTAGACAACATACAAACTCTGGGACAATGGAAATCAGAGAGTGTCTTTAGCTACGTAAATAAAAATCTATTTAGAAAGGGACCATCAACTCTCCTGTCCCAATTTGGCTGAGATCTGATGGTCCCTAAATCTCCTTTCCGTATGTTGAACGATGATGTGTGTACTAAATGTGCGTATGTGTGTATGTGCGCCAGATGTGAATTGCCCTCTAGATGGTGCCTCATGACTTCAATTTCAAGAACCCTGCAATCAAGAATTAATACCATATGACTAGTGTGACATCAACTAATCTCAATGGACCTGCACATAAGAAACATATTAAATAACCATAGAGTCTCTCCAGGTTGTACTACCTGCGATTTTAGAGTAGTTAAAAGCTAATAGCCTCAATTGTACTATTGGGAGGAGCTTAAACTGTAGTTGTTCAGTAGTGATAGAATTATACAGGCTGTGTAAACATTTATTAAGCCTGATTAATAAATTTATTAGCCCAAAGAGTAATTATCTGTGTCTGGTTTTGAATTAAAACAAAGGCAGAAAATTACCCCTCATTACTGAAATTGAAATAGCTCTAGCACCCTTAATAATCAACTGAATGAGATGATTTTTGGATGTTCTTGTATGCTTTTCAAAGCTCTTTCCAAGAGTGCAATCCGTTTTCAGATTGGTGTGGTTTGAATATGTTGTCCACATTGCTACGCTAGACTACAGAGGAGAGATATAAGCCGTGTTTACACGGGGAATTGTAAAATGATCTAGACAAACTGATTTATATGAAGCGATGTAGTGGCGTGTTTACACGGACCGAGTTTGAAAGTGTGTCGGCGCTGGGAACCAGCAGCCTTAGTGGGGAGTCTGTAGCCGGTGAGCACTGCTATTTGTTTAGTTTACACTCGTTGATTCAACAATAAAATAGCTGCTACGTTAATATCGCTTGGAATTTAGGGTTAATTTAATTAAATTTCATTATTTGAGTATGTTATTCTGTTAAATATGATCGCATTCAATAGATTTCGGCCTAATCGGTCCCTAATACTGCTGGGCACCAGCGATAGTTACAGCACCGCTATTTTACACTATCGCCGCCCGGGAACCAGCTGAATCGCTTCATCTATACTACCTCGCGAGGTGGTTTACATGTACCGATTTATATGAATCGATTCAGCCCTAAAACGCCTCAGAGTCACGTTTACATGGCAAATGTGAATCGATCTAGGCAAGTCGTTTTATAGGAGGCGTTTTAAATCGCCCGTGTAAACAGGGCTATAAGCCATGTTCACACCCACAACTTTAAGCCGAACTAGATAAGGCAAACTAGAGGAGGCGAACTAGGCGTGAAAGTGAGTCATGTCCACAGTTGCAGTACTTGGGTCGGTTTAAGGCGGAAATCGATATTTGTGCATGAGCAAGTCCATACTAACCAGCGCCACTTTTGGTGAGCCGACGTCGCCACGAGAGAGTGTGGGTTCGACCTTGATATGTATGGACTGAATCGTATTGTTTTGGAACGGTCAAAACTTCTGCTGGGCAGTGAAAACCTAAAAATAAATGATGAAAAAAATATCTGTGCATAGCTAGCGGTTTCATAGACCATATTATATAATATGTGCTTTTGATCGACCGGAAAATCAACAAACTCAAGTCTCGACTGTGCATGCATGTGACGTGCTTAAGCCGCCTCAAGTAAACCGGTACCATCCACACAAGCCAGATGGGCCGACTTAAGCTAGTTCGCTTCATCAATACTACCTCACGACGCAGTTTACTTGAGGCAAACTAGTTGAAGCGAATCAGCCCTAATCCGCCTCAGCGTCGCGTCCACACGGCGAATGTGAGTCGAACTATAGGAGTCGAACTAGTTGAGGCGACTTGACGCCCAGGTGTGAACACGGCTTATTAGTTGGGCATCTCAGTTCAGGCTATTTGTATATAGGACGTCAGGTCGAGTATATTTGCTTTAATGTAAAATATGTTAGTACAATAGACTACATCACGGTTCCAGCGGCGCGGTGCATTGTGGGATGCATCAGAGCAAAACATACCCCCCAAAAGCACATGGCACATGCTAATACACTGGATGCAGCTATGAAATGTGCTAGTTTCAGATCATCTCAGCTCTTGTTTGAAACATAGAATACCAGCTAAAAAAATATATATAATAAATTAAGATATTAATCTTTTATCCAGCATTGCATTTACATCAATATAATCAGCAGATCTTATGCCATGTGCATTTAGATTTAGAAAGATCTAGGCATTCAGACTAGTGTTACAGCCATAGCCAGAGTACTCAATGCATTGTCAATGGCAGTGAGCAATCTCCATACAGAAAAAGTAAAATATTGATAAAACCACACCACCTAGAGACAAACCGCTTGGAACACCTATAGAAAACGTGTTTATCGAAAAGATTATATTAAATTGATATGGTTAGGGTTTTGGATTTCTATTAATTTTGAATAAAACTGACGTTTTTCACTGCGCGTATAGGCAAACTCAATGGCCGTACGCATTTGCTTTGCTCCCAACGCCGTTTTCAGCGCATGCGCAGTCGGAACCGTGATCTAGTTTATTACATTGCATAATTCAATCAGAAACACATATAGAAGGAAAACGTTTTCTGTTGTTGAATGTAAAAAGGTTTTGTATTTGTATATACGACGTCAGGTCGAGTAAAGTCGGGTCGGGTAATGGCCCTGTCACATTACAACGAAGTAGGTGATTTTGCGCCTTTACGCCTTTGTTTTTGACTTTCAGATCTTTTGTATTAGATAATGCAGCAGCCGTTCCATGCTGCCCCCCCCCCCCCCCCCAATCCACAGCTGCCACATACCCCTTTCAATGTTTATAAACATTGTGTATGCGCGCGCAGATTGGCTGCAGAACGAAGGTACACTGCCATTGAGTTTGCCGGTTGAGTATGTTTTCTATATGCGTTCCAAGTGGGTTGCTTCTAGGTGGCGTAGTTTTAGAGATATTTCACTTTTTCTGTATGAAGATTGCTCACGACCATTGACAATGCATTGAGTTTGCCGGTGTCGCAGTTTCAGCGCCCGGTCAGTTTCCACCACCCGTATAGACTCAAACTCAAGGCATTGTCAATGGTCGTGAGCAATCTTCATACAGAAAATACAGCAAAAGTGAAATATCTCTAAAACTACACCACCTATTAACAAATCGCTTGGTACACATATAGAAAACATCTTTACCAAAAAGACTGTATTAAATTTATAAGGTTAGGGTTCTTGATTTATATTAATTTTGAATAAAACTAAGGTTTTGCACTGCGCGTACCGTCAAACTAAAGGCATTGTCAATGGTCGCTAGCAATCTTCATACAGAAAATGTGATATATCTCTAAAACCACACCACCTAGAAACAAATCGCATTGTACACATGTAGAAAACATCTTTATCAAAAACATTATATTAAATTTATAAGGTTAGTGACGATGACATTAGATTTTGACGCATGGGTATGAAACTGACCGGGCGCTGAAACTGCGACACCGGTACGCGCAGTGCAAAAGGTTTTATTCAAAATTAATAGAAATGCAGAATCCTAACCTTATAAATTGAATATAATCTATTCATTGAATATGTTTTCTATATGTGTTCCAAACGGGTTGCTTCTAGGTGGTGTGGTTTTAGAGATATTTCACTTGTTCTCTATGAAGATTGCTCATAGCCATTGAGTTTGTAGTGGGACAGTGTTGTCCTGCAGCCAAAAGACGCGCGCACTAACCTAGATACCTATGCTGACGTGATATTAAATAGGTCTATTGACCAATTTCATGTGACGTCAGCATAGGTATCTAGGTCAGTGCACGCGCTGCTTGGCTGCAGGACAACATCCGGTCACACTGCAAACTCACTGGCTATGAGCAATCTTCATAGAGAAAAGGTGAAATATCTCTAAAACCACACGACTTAGAAACAAACTGCTTGTAACACATATAGAAAACATATTCAACGAATAGATTATATTAAATTTATTAGGTTGGGGTTCTGGATTTCTATTAATTTTGAATAAAATAAGGGTTTTGTACTGCACGTACCAGCAAATTCAGTGTATTGTCAATAGCCGTGAGTACAACTCTCCCCCACATATCTGGTTATATAAACATAAAAACTAAGCAGAGTTGTGCTTGGAGAGCATTTGTCGGACTGTAATGAACAACCGAACCCGTTCAGTTGCATAGTACTTAGTAGAACTGACTTTATCTCTAGTAACCCGAGACCCCATGCCGCTATACGCACGACACCTGTAAGTGTATACATAACATCTTCCCTTTTTATTGCAAAGGATGTTTTTTCTTTTGGTCATATTATATCGTCAACAACAGATGTTTAATCTTTAAAACATATTCTTTTCATATACAATCAATGGTTGTTCAGTTTGTCAATGGCAACAATGCTCATGACTAAATTCTTTATCATATCGCTTAATTATTATTATATCATTTCATTTTCAATCAACTTCTATACAGATGAGTATTATAACAGATGGTCATTACATGTAATTGTCGGTGGCTCAATCTTACCATTATATCTCTACCTTAAAGTCTCCAGCTATACGTCGTGGCCATGGGAACCGTACTCCGACAAATGCTCTCCAAGCACAAACTTGTTCAGTTTTTATGTTTAAAGAACCAATGTGTGGGGAGAGTAGGGGACCCACTTCACCACCAGGGCCCATATTCATGTGGAGGTACCAGGGCCGAACCGATATTTACGCCGCCCCCGCATTGGCGGCATATTCATATTGTCAAATCGAGGGAATTCCCAAATCTTTAAATAAACTCATGGTTAGCTATCCGCGGCTGCTTTGACATTGGTGAATACGGCTTGACCTATTTCTCCAACCCGCCTCTAGCTACCCCAGAGGTAGCGTGTAGCACCGGCTACGCCTGGCACCTCTACATGAATACGGGCCCAGAAGTTCTGAGGTTGGGACTAGCTGGCAGCTGTTGTTTTGAAAATGGCTGGGTGAGTGGAGAGATGGGAGAGAAAAACTGGGGTATTTTCAATCTTCTTTAGAGTAGTTCAATCAGGAAATATATTGTGTAATGTAAAATATATGTTAGTAAAATTATATTGCATAATTCAATGAGAAACACATATAGATCAAAAACGTTTTTTTCTTGTTGAATGTAAAAACCACTAAGCCACAGAGACCACACATGATTACTAGTCTCAGTTCAGGCTATTTGTGTATAGGACATCACATATACAAGGTGTGTGTGTGTGTGTGTATGTATGTATGTTTTGTTGTTTTACGTCCTAGCAACATCTAAGGTCATATCAGGACGGGTACCCACTTGTGACAGTGCACACTCATGGCGACTATGGTGCTGCCCCACTGGAATACCAGGCTGCCAGCACCATGACCTGATATCCCACTCAGTCACATTATCCTGACACTGAGCCAACTCAGGCAAAGTCAGTCAAAAGCCAAGCAGCACCACGCATCAAGCGTACGCAACATTGCTCCAAAAGCCATTTGTGATGCCCGTGTGGCACCCACATGAGAACCCCCGCGCCAGTGTGTTCGGCTTCTCTTTATTACATACATTTTGATTTTTGACGCACGCGCGACGCCTGATGCACACGCCAGAAACGCGTCCAGTGTGTTCACAGCTTTACTGACAAATTTCAAACGGATGCACGCAAAACATACATACATGACCAGACGGGATGGCCGAATGAGTGAGAGCGTCCGTCTCCCGTGTTGGTAGATCGTGGGGTCATGGGTTTGAATCCTGGTCAAGTCAAATCAATGACTGCTTCCTAGTCTGGCGCTCGGCATTATTAGGATAGGACAAGGACTGGTTGGCTCAGTGTCAGGATAATATGCCTGAGTGTGTCAGGTCATGGTCCTGACGGCCTGGTATTCTAGTGGGGCATCACTATAAAGTCACCATGAGTGCACACTGTCACAAGTCGGTACCGGTCCTGATATGACCTTAGATGTTGCTAGGATGTAAAACAACAAACACACACACACCTTGTATATGTGACGTCATATACACAAATAGCCTGAACTGAGACTAGTAATCATGTGTGGTCTCTGGGGCCTAGTGGTTAGAGTGTTGAACTTGTAATCTGAAGTTCTTTGATGGTGTGGGTTCAAACCCCATACACTCAAAACCTTTTTACATTCAACAACCAAAAAACGTTTTTCATCTATATGTGTTTCTCATTGAATTATGCAATGTAATTGTACTAACATATATTTTAGATTAAAGCAAATATATTTCCTGTTTGAACTACCTCAGTATTGCCCTCCCTTCTCTCCACTGACCCAGCCATTGTCACAACAATCTAGGTCACTCTACACCACCAAGTGGAAAAGTTCAGTACTAAGCATGCACCACCCCTGTGGCACAAATCTGAACTATTCTGAGTTCGTTTGTTTTCCCGACGACGTAGCTGACGACTTAAGTAATGTATTCTTATCTTTTCCGATTTCTGCTTTTTCTTTCTTTTCTTCCATTTTTCTTTTTCTTGAGAAACTCCATCACCAAAATTCATAATTAAATTTACATCATATGCCAATTCATTTTAGTCTATTTATCTTGTCGTAATATGCATCAATTTTATCACATGAAATCTTATTACTAACAATATATCAACGAACATTACGTCGTGTATGTTTGTATGTCTTTTGCTGCAATTTCGTTTTCAGTTCAAAATCTTATTACAGGGCGCGTTATTCTACCATACCTTGTTTTGTAGTCATCATTTTTTTGTATTCTCTCGCTAGGAATTTTGTTTTGATCGCGATGTGTTTCTGAGTGGGAAATTTGATTGAACTGAAGGAGTGAAAACATTAAGACATTAATCCTCCTTGAAAATTGATCAGGATCGTTTTGAAAATTATATCATCTGAAAGCTTAAGTCTTCCTCTACCTGATCAGAACAATATTTGGTTGAGATTTATATCATGCGCATCAAGCTTGGTCTGAGAAGTGACTGCTGCAAGAATTTGGCTATTGTCAGCTCGCGATTCTTAAAAGTGAATGTTGTCTTTCTTTCTCTGATCAGTTTCTCTGATCATGTCATCGTGTAGAGCTTTTAATTCTGGTTATTTTGGTATAAAGAGTGCAGTGATCGGACAATTAGAATGGGAGTTATGCTATTTTTCTTAATTTTATTGTCAGCTTGCGATGCCTAAAATTGAATGTTGTCTTTCTTTCTCTGATCAGTTAGAAAAATATGTCATCATGTAGAGCTTTTGATTCTGGTTATTTTGGTATAAAGATTGCTGTGATAGGACAATTAGAACGGGAGTTATGCTATTTTTCTATATTTTACTGAATTTATTATTGGTGGTTGCTGGAAATTAAGGAATTTAGCAAGTTTGACATGAAATTTCAGAAAGAATACTAACAGTGATGGTCTGTAAAAAATTGAGCTTCTTATTTGTACTATAGAGAATGAGATTCTTTAATATTGGACAGATGATATGCAAAATAGCTTCCAGGTGGGACCCTAAAATCCAAGATTTGGCTAATTTGGAAATGTGCACAAATCGGGGCAAAGAAATCAATCTTTAAACACTCATAACTTTGCAGCTATTCAATCGATCTAAATGATTTTTATATCATTGAGATCCAATTTAAAAGATCTGTACAGATATATAAGATGTAATACTGACCTGTTGAAAATAGAAATCACTTTGCAGTACCTACTAACATGTGGGATGAGAGGGTAGCTCTCATTCAGCTGTTGCCTCTGTTGAGGAGTGGGCCGGCGCAGGACTGCGTGGACGCGTGATGGATTGACGACGATGAGGGAATTGCTTCCTATCATCTCGTATAAGTACCGTCCAGTGGACCCCATGGCGCGCTGGTATCAGTGGAAGAAGCGCGTCCAGACTACCCGGGATGGATCGTACCGTGCGTACGGTCTGCAACTGCAGGTTGATGGGCGGGAGGCTGCGAGAGATACCGGGATGAGTGAGCGTGCGATCGAGACTAAAATTGTCGAGCGATTTGTATGCTCACTCCTCGATTCGGGGGAGCAGCGTGCCGCCTATGATCGTTGGCGGCCGGGTAAGTCATCTCTGGAGGAGATGTTTGAGGTGGTCGACGATTATTGCGCCAAGGCACTGCGTGCGGGGAGGTCGACTGCGGTGGAGGCTATTCGACTATCAGATGAGTCGGATAGTGAGTTCGAGGTTGAGGTGGCTGCGTATAACGCGCCACGGGAACCTCGACGTGGTGGCAGTGGTAGTTACTCTCGGGGGAGTGCTGGGGGGGAGCTATCGCGGTGGTAATACCTTCCACGGTTCGTCGGGTGGTGTCTATCGTGAGGGTGGCAATTACCGTACGGGCTGGGGAGGGGGGGGGGGTTATCACTCGCCGCCTATCACTAAAGCATTGGTCCAGGGTTGGATGCGTGATGTGATGGGGGAGCAGAAATCTGCGGCGCAGGTAGCAACAGGTGGGGCTAGCTCATCTGGGTTATCTGCGCGCAGGCACGTAACGAGGAAGGATACGCGTGCTCGTGATCACGAGTGTGGTCGTTGCTTTGCTTTCGGTCATTGGCCAATACAATGTACTGGAGTAAAGCGTACTCTCGAGGAGTCTGTGATGGCCGGTGATCGCGAGGGTAGGGACAACTCAGGTGTTGATAGGGCTAGGTTGGTGCGTCCCCGTAAGGATAGGGACGCAAAGGCTAAGCCGCAGTTAAACGCCTAGAGTTGGACTGTTTGGGCTTAGGCCCAACCCATTTGGCAAGCCCGGGTACCGCCAAAGCGGATACGGTGTTAACTGTCAAGGAAGCCGGTGTGCAGTCTGATGCTAGCGCGGGACCGCCGGTGATCGCCCCTGGTGATTCTATCCCAGTGGAGTCGGTATTGTGGGATGGCATGGAGCAGATAGCGTGGTGCGTTTCTGCTTTGGCTCCCGCACCTTTGGACGACTGTATGCAGTTTATAGTGCAGCGTCAGGGGTGCGACCTGTCTCACCCTTGTGGTAAGCGCCTGTTCGTGGATTCCACTTTCTGGACTTTGGACGGAAAACGGTGGTATGTGAGAGTGTGCGTTAGAGGGACTATCGGGTATTTTTTAATAGACAGTGGGGCTGCGGTCACATGTGTTGGACGAAAATTCTTCGATAAGTTGGACGGTAATAAGGTGTTTTTCGATAATAGCGTGAAGCCTGTCACCGTCACCGGTGCGCCACTCAAGCAGTACGGTCAAGCCATACTATCTCTGGAAATCGGGGGGGAAATATTTCATTATGCCCCTAACGTTTCCGATATTTCAGAAGATGGTATTTTGGGTGCGGAATTTTTGGAGTATTATGGTTGTGAACTGCGTCAGGCGGTCAGCTTGTATCTTCAATATCCGTATCAACTCACGGTGCAGTGTGAATTGCGGCGCGATAGTCAGACTGTGTCTGCTGTTGCGCAAGATATTCGCATTGCTCCGATGACCGGCTGTGATGTTAAAATATCAGCTGTAGGGGTCGACGGTGCCTATTTGAACCGATGGTCTCAGAATTGCATGAGCTGGGATTGGTAGGTCAGAATACGCTAGTGTGGAGTCCTGTTGGCTCAGTTGTACCTTTGTTTAATCCAAATCGGTATGCGGTTAGGTTACGAAAAGGTACAACTATCGGGTTGTTGGGTGAAGCTACTGACTTTGGTAATGTTCATTGTAAATACGCTAAGGCGGTTTTGAGTAAACAATCCGGTGTAAACATTGCTCGCGGCAACGGGGTCGCTGAGTCAGCTGTTGGCGCAGTTGACCCGGTGGGCGGGGTTGGCGCGGGGCGGTGTTGTGCGGTCAGCTGTTCGCAGTTACCTAGTAATTGGAGCAGTGGTTGGCCCGAACTGCGTGTCGCGCGGGCGGCGCAGTTGGATTGCCCCTCTAGTGTTGTGAGTAGTAGGGGGGAAGTGGGCGTTGCTGCGTTGGGGGAGGTGGCCGAGGCGGTTACTTTTGGTACGACGGAGGAGTGCGTGGCGCCTTCTGTGGTATCGCGGTCCCTTGATGGAAGCTTGCCTGCCCATCTTATACCTTTGGCTATGGGGTGTGAGATGGTTGATGAGTCTGATTGCTCGCATGTTGTGGAATTTCTGGGTAGAAATATTCAGGTTTTCGCAGTGCCTGGTGAGACGTTGGGCTGGACTGAGGTGGTGAAGCATGGCATAGATGTCGGTGAGTCGGCTGCTTTTAGGATTCCCTATCGGCGTTTCGTGCATTCTAAAAAAGAAGCACTGGAGACGGTGTTGCATAAGCTGCTGGATAGTGGAGTTATTAGGAGTAGTGATTCACCGTGGAGTTCACCTGTCCATTTAGTCAAGAAAAAAGATGGTTCGATCCGTTTTTGCATTGACTATAAAAAACTCAATACTGTGACGCGGAAAAAATGCTTACCCATTACCGCGCATAGATGAGTCGCTCGAGAGTTTAGGGGGTAATGAGTGGTTTTGCACTCTGGATCTGCAATCTGGGTATCATCAGGTAGCGATGGATCCGGAGGATATTGCTAAGACTGCTTTTAGTACTCACTTAGGCTTATTTGAGTGGAACGTGATGCCGTTTGGGCTATGTAATGCTCCAGCCACGTTCGAGAAGATGATGACGGATATGCTGGCTGGTCTTCAGTGGAAGATCTGCTTGGTGTATTTGGATGATATCATTGTCTTTGGTCGGACACTAACCGGGATGGGCTTCAAGCAGTGTTTGATCGTTTACGTTCCTATGGGCTGAGACTCAAGGCTTCAAAGTGTAGGCTTTTTAGGCGTGAGACGCAGTACCTGGGACGTGTGGTTTCTGCGAAGGGGATTAAGGCAGACCCGGAAAAGCTCTCTGCAATTGCGGGGTGGCCCAGACCTGAGGACATGAAGGAAGTGAGATCATTCCTTGGGTTTGTGTCATATTATCGCGATTTCATTGCTGATTTTGCGCGGTTGGCTGTTCCTCTGCAGGACTTGGTCGTTACCGCGAAAAGGATAAAATTTGTGTGGGGCGATGCTCAGGAGGCGGCATTTCTGGGCTTGAAACATGCTTTTACTCAGACCCCAGTGCTGCGATATCCGCGGGCGGTGGTGCAGTTCATTCTGGACACTGATGCGTCTGGGTTTGCAATCTCGGGTGTGTTGAGTCAGGTTCAGGATGGGGTAGAGGTCCCGTTGTCTTTTGCGAGTAATAAACTTAATAAAGCGCAGCGGAATTATTGCACGACGAAGCGTGAGTTGATGGCTATCGTCGTGTATAGCAGGAAGTGGAAACATTTCTTGATAGGGTCGGATTTTATTATCCGGACTGATCATCATTCTCTTCGTTGGTTGTTGAATTTCAAGGAGGCGGAGGGGATGATGGGGCGTTGGTTGGCCACTTTATCTGAATATGGTGTGACGAATGAGCATATTGTGTACAGAAAGGGGGTGGATCACATCAACGCAGATAGTCTGAGTAGGATCCCGGTACGTAAGTGCGGCCGGGGTGATTGCACGGACTGTGGCGCGCATAACTGTGTGCTCGCAGCAATTTCTGCGATGCGTCTGGCGGACATAGATGATGATGAGCTTTGGACGTTATCAGAGGTTCGCTTGGCGCAGCGCCAAGATCCCTCCATACTGCGGGTGATTATGTGGTTGGAGGTGGGCCGCTTGAAACCTTTGCGTGACGAGCTGGCGGTGGAGAATGCAGAGACTCAATGGGATCTGCTGGAACTGCGTGAGGGTGTGCTCTGCAGGTGGAAGGTTGTGGGTGAAGACCTACGCAGTCGCCTGCAGATCGTCGTGCCATTTGCGTTGCGCGATGATGTGTTGTTGTTTTGTCATGGGCATTCTACAGCTACGCACTTTGGGCGTGTTCGCTCCACCAAGCGTTTGGCTTGGCGGTTCTATTGGCCTGGCATGACTTCTGATATTAGGCGGTGGGTACGCACTTGCCATAAATGTCAGGTGGTGAAGCCGGGTGAAGGGATTGCTAAGTTACCGTTGACTCAGGAATTGTCTGGGCATCGTTGGCGCCGTCTAGCGTGTGACTTTGTGCCCGGTTTTAAGACGACGTCTAGGGATAATGTGGTGATGATGGTAGTCCAAGACTATTACACTAAGTACGTGCAAGTGTACCCCTTAAAAGATCACACTGCACCCACTGCAGCGCAGGCGTTGGTGGATAACTGGGTTTTGATATTCGGTGCCCCAATGCGGATCCATTCGGATCAGGGACGGGAATTTGAGTCCACACTGTTTCAGTCCATGTTGCGCTTGTTGGGCGTTAAGAAAACGCGTACGAACCCGTACTGTCCACAATCAGATGGGATGGTAGAGCGTTTTAATAAGACGCTTATATCTGCGTTGGCTTGTACCGTGAATGACTTTCAGGATGATTGGGATTTACAGGTCAAGTTTGTGGCACACGCATATAACTGTACGGAGCACGCATCTACGGGTGTGACTCCGAACAGGTTACTATTTGGGGAGGAGCTCCGACTGGCAGCTGATCTGCAGTTTGGGGTGGTGAATCGTCAAGTGGACCGGCCTTGTGAGATCGTGTTTGTAAGATGGTTGGAGCATTGCTTTCACCACGCGTATAGCGCAGTTCGCGATGCTTTAGGTCGGGCAGCGGTTCGTCAGAAATCTGACTACGGGCCTGCTGCGTGGCGCCAGTTCAAGGTGGGGGATCGGGTGGTGCGGTATCATGCGCCGCTAGCTCGGGTCAAACTCGCGAAGAACTGGGATGGTCCCTTTACTATAACAGAAGTTGTCTCTGACACCACAGTTATTATGAAGGGCAAGGATGGTAAATACCGTAAATCTAACGTTAGACGTCTTAAGCTTTACACCGAGCAGATGTCTAGAAACGCTGGACCATCCTCCTGGCTGGATGCACATGTAGGGGACGAGCCCGCACCTGCGAGGGTGGAGGCTGGCACTATAGATGCGCTTAGTCAGAAGAGAGTACCTGGGCTTCCAGTTACTGCGGGGGAGGCTATGCGCCCTAGGCGGCATAGGCCTGATAAACGGAAAAATAAACGTCGGCGTCGTTCTAGATCAGTGTCTGATGTCGATAGTATTGTTTCTGTACGCAGTAGCTCGGGTGGCGACAGCGACTTTGTACCAGTTAGACAGGGGTCTGATGTGGGCTCGGATGCACCGCCGGTGCGGCGATCTGAGCGTTTAGCATTACGACGCAGATAACTGGTATGGGGTGGAGTAGTGGGTATTAGGCTACTCCACCCTGGTGTTGTTTGGTCTCCGGGGGTTGGGGGTACATTAGGTACTTCAATTCCTGTTACACAACGAGTAACGCAGTACATATGTTCAGTTAAACTTTGCTACGCAGTTATTTGAGGGTAGTGTTGAAAGACCGGGGGCCGCGGGGGCCCCAATGAATGGGCGCAGTTACTACTGTTCTGCGTAATGCCATGGGGAGTGTTTATGTGTGCTGCGGGCACGGGTGAGTAGCTGGTTGTACTGTTCAGTTAGGCGTAATTGGGTCACTTATAGCATGTGCGTGTAACCGGGCGAGGGGTTGTTGACGCTACGCAGTGCGGTTTGTTGTTGTTGGGGCACTGCGTGAGGGTCGGGGACCTGTTGCCGGGGGTGGCTCGGTGTTGTGCACTAGTTGGCGGGCGGGCCATGTGGTAGAGCTAACTAGGTCACCCGTATATTCTGCGGTTGGAGATTCTCCGTGGCCACGTGGTGCGGTGACGTCAGCGGTACTGCGGGGGCCGGGGGATACCGCCGTCGGGTGGTTTGATTGGTTCCTATGTGGGTCACGCTAGTTGTACCGGTGGCGAACCTGGTGTTTCGCGAGTGAGGTAAGCGCTCTCTGGTTGGTTCGCCGGTTGGACTCTGCAGTTCTGCGAGGTAGCACGTGGAGCCAGTCACTCTACCGGCTGCCGGCGGACGAGGTGGGTGTTTTTGTTCCTCAACACTCTCCCATCTCACGCATACTCTGTATTGTTGTTTGGTTGTCACTTGTACATAGAGTATAGCAAGGCCGGCCACGTCTGTGTTTGTCTGTGCGTTTAGGCGCACAGGCCGGACACAGCGTGTGCGGCGATCGTCGGTGGTGAGGGAGACACGGCTGAGCTGCATTCGCAGTTCGTCGTGTTTCTATCATGGCCGACGATGGGTTAGCTTCGCCCGGCTCCCCTTTACGGGATGCCGAGGCAGACACTTCCCTCGATCGTCTCTTTGCAGAGGTTGAGGGTAGCGACAGCGGGGATTTATCGTGTGTTGGCACGATCAGACCTATAGGCGGTGGGACGGTTGCATTAGCAATGTCTCCATCGCTGTCTAGCCCGCTGCTGTCGCCCGTGTTGACGGTGTCCAGAGGTCCTCAGAGAGGCACGGATGTCGGGTTGGTTTCTCCATTAGGGGTTGCTGGCCTGTCGCTGCGCTCTCCTGAGGTGCTGTTGACGCCGCAGCACGTGTCCTCTAGGGTAGTGGCTGATCGGACGATGGTTAGTTCTGACGAGCTGGCACGCTTTCGAGCGTGGCAGGCCGATCAGGCGATGACAGTCGGGTCAGCGTGTTCATCCCGTACGGATCCATTCTCCCTTAGCCCAGCTGATGGGGGGGTGGCCCAGTCTCTCGGCGGTGGTTCATCTGGTTCACGCCAGGTGGTGCCACCAGCCGCGGTTGCTGGCCGACCTCTTGCGGATACGCCCGTGAGCTCTGGGGTAGTAGGGACTAGCGCCTCTGGGCAGTTGGTTCTGGCTCCTCATGACAGCGGGCGGATAGCAGGGGGAGGTTCTGGGGGTGCGATGGACGTAGAGCCGGTGTTATCTACCCCGGTTGTGGGCGGTGAGCAGCCTAGGCCTCCTGCCCCTTCCACAGGTGTCGTAGCCCTATCAGAGGCGCAGGTGAGGACTGCGGTGCGGAAAGCAAAGGCTTCCATACTGCGGGACACTGGTTCTCAGCCTGTTGTGAAGGTGAAAACACCGCCTAAAGTGTCGTACGGTTCGCAGGATTATCGCTATCGGAATAGCGATGGATCGCTGCGAGACGTACCAATAGACCTTGACGTCGTTGTGACTCCAGCCTCGGGTGGGTCGGTTCGCGAAACCTCGTCGGAGTCGGTCGCCTCTGCTGCCGTGGTTGTTCCATCGGAACGACCTGCGGCATCAGGTGGAGTGACTGGTACTTCGACTGGGCGAGTAGCGTCCATGATCGCCTGTTGGCGAGGCAACGGTGGGTTTGGGGTAGAACTCGGGTATGAGATCGCCGAGGACCCGCTTCCGTCGTCCGAGTGGATCGTCCGGTCGCGTAGGGGTGGGCCCGTTAAGCTTGCGCGGTTCCTTTCTGGGAACGTGGCGGGCTTGACGGAGTCGTCCCTGTCGCGGCTGTGGCACGACCCGTTCGACGAGCCACGTAGTCTGAGGGACTATACGACGTGGCAGAGGGGGTCTAAGCAGATCGTTCGGCCTTATGATGTCGACGGAGAGTTTGAGGTCTCCGACGATGAAGGCTGGGCAGAGCCCAAGAGTGAGCCTATCACTCCGCTGAGGTGGTATAGCCAGTGGGTGAACCTGTTGTTCCGCTCGCTATCTTTTCCAGCGGAGAGGGAGGGCTACACTAAACAGGAACTGGCGTGTCTCGGCTATGTTCGAAGGGTGTTCCGTCCGGGACAGGCTTGCCTGTTCTGTGAGGTGCACTGAGTCGGAAATAGCCGATTCCCCAAGCTGTTCCTGCGGTGGTCGCATTTGGCTCGTCACATTTGTGAGGATCATCTGCCCACCGCGCCTCAATGGAGATGTGTGCATCCATTCAACGCGGTGACGAGTTGTGAGGGGTGTCCTTCATTCAAAATGACGGGACAATACTTCGCAACGAGGCATCGCGGTGTGATGATCACGCACCTCATGGAGGGCCACGGTCGGATGATGGACGACCTGGTGGCGGGGCTCAGTGAGATTCAGTGGAATCCTGACTCCAAATCACGGCGCGCAGTGACCTTCTCGATGAAGCAGCGCCCTGACTTCTACCTGGGTAAGGAGACGCTTGCGCTGCCACGGCAGCACAGGTTGATCGCCTTGCACCTCTATGACAGAGGGTCGGCGGAGCTGCGTCGCGAACGGTTTATAACCGGTCGCGGGGCATCTTCGGCGAGGCGGTGAAGAGGTCGTGGGGCGTTGCCTGGGAAGAGGGAGGTACTGCGGCCGGGCGCGGCAGGTGGCGCAGCGAACTCTGGGCGGCAACCAAGGGCCGGCCGGGGTAAGGGGAGAGGGAAGCGCACCTCGTCCCTGGTGTCGCTCCATGGTAGGTCTGCTATCGCGTTGGAGCGGAATCAGGGGTCAGACAGGTCGGCCTCTCCACCTCCACCTCCACCACCGCCACCTCCATCGTCAGCTCAGGGCGTGAGGGATTGGCCTGAGTTGCCAGTCGCAGCCGGGGCTGGAGTGGGAAAGGGCGGCGTCGCAAGCGCCGGAAGTTGGCAGCGGTGCAGCCACCCGACACGCTGAGTGCGGTGGTGGCACGCGGCCCGGCTCCGGTGGCGAAAACCCAGGTGGCATCGGTTTCTCAGCCGGTGTCGTTGGGTCAGGTTCCGCGGCGTCGGGTGACGGCCGCTGCGGGATCCGCCTCTCAGCTGACGGCGTCAGGGAGTCAGGTGATGGAGCCGGTAGGGACTGCTGCGGTGGTTGCCTGTCCTGCTGCCTGTCCTGGTCGTGCGGCCGGTGGTGGCAATGCCCCTGGTAGCCGACCACGGTATTGGACGGTATAACTCAGCGTCTCTGCGAGGCGAATCGTTTGGACGTGACGTCGAAGATCACTGAGTCGGTCAACGGCCTGGTCAAAGCCTTCATTGAGGGCTTTGACGCGGTTGTGGCGCAGACTCAGGATACTCTGGTACGCCAGGCTGAGGGTAGGCGCGGTGCGGACTTTGACTGTGTGGTTGAGGACAAGAAGATTGTCGAACGCAAGTTAGAGGCATCGCGCGAGCAGAGGGCTCGGCAGGCTGAGGTCATGAACGATATAGACATGACCTTTCATGCCGCTTACCGCCGGGACTTCAAAAGATGGGATGGATCACTAAGATCCTTAGATTTAACCGGCTTTAGCATTGAGGATCGGCTGCACGGGCTGCCGGCTAGTTTGGTGTCGGCTGCTGCTATGGCGCATCGGACCCTGCTCAGTCATGCGGCGAGTGCCCCCCTTGATGTAGACGGGGATGTTCAGATGACAAGTGGCGGGAAGGTGAGCGATGACTAGCTGCTCGCGCAGTTAGGCGTTGCTCCCTCCTGTTCGAGGGATTTTGGACGTCTCGTCGGGAAATTCAGATTACAGGTGACGGGGTGATGAGCGATAGTGGACTGGTAAAGCGGTTAGCTGTGGCTCTCTCTCGTCCGAGGGATTCTGGATTGAACGTGACAATCAGATGACAGGTGGCAGTTAAGGCTAGCAGTGACTGACTGCTCATGCAGGTAGTCAGTGCATGCCCTGTCCGAGGGATTTTGGGTGTCACGCGGGGGTAATTGAAAGACCAGCACCCCTGTGGCGGTTATTAATTTTGTTTTTTTTGTTAATATATATATATATACATTGATAATAAATAAAGAATTTTTGATAGTCCATCTCCCTGATGGGGGTGGATACCGCCTTGTATATATGCATGTTTGTGAATATGATATATATATTTAATGTGTTTTTTTTTACATTGATAGCCACGATGTAATTAACATGTCGTACTGCTTTATTCTAAATATTATGCTTTTTCTTTGCAGTGCGATTGTTGATATGATATGTTGTGGTGAAGAGCTTAGTTTCTCCCGATTGGAGGACCTAGCATCTTGTGTTCTGCGGGTTTTTTCTGCAGTAGGAGTCGGAAATAATTTTTCTTATATATATATTAAATTAATTATTTTCTTATATTCCTCAACTTTCACCCCGTTTTTGACTTCCTTTTTCCACACTATTAGGAAACATTATCATCTAAATTTATCTCAGTGGAACGAGGTGGTCAATGGTGTGGGAGTTGGTGGGTTGACACTGTACATTTCACACTACAATATTTTCATATGCAGTGTCGCCCTGGCTCTTGTTTTAAACTGCATTCTTTAATTTAAAATTACTACTATAGTAAGCGCTTCTGGCAGAACATGAAAGACGGCGTGTGCATCGGCTCCTGTTTGATCAGTTGAGGATGCACATGGGTGTGATTTGCTTTGTAGGAGGCCGGGTTCTTGCTGGCACCCAGTGCTTCTTATGAAATGTATTGCATACCGAACGTTGTATCTGCGGAGACTTTCTCGATTGTTATAAGTAACACCACCCTTCTACTTTCATGCACTCTGCACCGGAGCGGGTCACCGAGCGTGGCGGGTCCTGGGTGTGGCTGCTTGACGTGTCCGCGGTGTAATGCCGTCTGTGATCTACTGGCCAGGCGACGCGGGCACAAGAAGGACGGACTGAGGAAGCTCGACGAGGAGCCGCTCCGCGCAGAAGGAAGAGCGCCCCGCTAACGGTTCTCCTGAGATGGGGGGCGGTGGGGTGCGGGCTGAGCAGTTCCCTGCTTCCTTCTGTCGAGGGGGTTCCACTTGTGGGGTATGAACTCTCTCCCAGCAAAAAACATTCTATACACCAACTACATAGAGGCTGGGAGAGGTCGTTTCTGTGCGACTCATTTAAAGACTCTTTCTTCACCTAGATTGATGACATGTTTGCCTTGCAGCTAGCTAGATACATTTCGCTATTCGCTGCAGGCAGGTCTAGGAATTGCGCATAAGGATACATAGCTTTGTAAGGCTTCTCTCCCTTTCAAGTTAGTTCTCATGTTGACTTCTATCATTTCTCGATTCTCATCGGTTTGCAGTTTGCAACCGGTGAGACTCTAGGGGGGGGCAGTGTAGTAGTCTGAACATGAGCTCTACTACCACACGGTAGCAGCGGAGACTACGCCGTGCACCAGCGCAGTACCTACGCACTGCGCCAGGTGGCGGCACGGGTAGCCACCGGTCAGACCCCAACTGGGATGACCCCCTGCGCCCCCCCCCCCCCCCCCCACACACACCTATAGAGTCGATGTGGGATCTGGCGAGTCAGGGGGCGGGTCAGACAACTACTGACGCCACGAAGAGCAGAGGGTTCAATAAACCAAGGGTGAAGCGTACACTGAATTGAATCTTGGTGTTCTTCCGTGTGAGACTGTGAGTCGGAGGGCCCTGGGCCACTACAACAGTATACGCTCCTAGTGCGGCGGCGTTTGCACCACATATTGGTATATGCTGACACTGCTGAGGCAGTTGATGATGTCCTGGCAACATCTAAGGTCATATCAGGAAGGGTGCAACGTATTAGTATACGCTTATAGCTACAGGAAAAATCCTGGAAATCCGCGAAATCTTTCATCCCTGCATATGAGACTCATGGATTTTTTCAATTATGTTTTGTTGTAATGACTTCCCTGGATAGTGTATCTGTAAAATATAGTTTTGTAGCGTATATCACTTTGATGTCATAATTTTGGAGTCGCATTCTCATGTGCTGCATCCTGGAAGACAAATCATGTAATGGTTTAGACATAATTGAGATTCAGGGTTCATGATCGGTTTCTATTGTGATCTCTTTCCCATATATATATTCCTGAAAACGCTTACACGCAAAACACATAGCGAGTAGCTCCTTCTCTATTACAGCATAGTTGCTCTGAGTTTTATCTAACACATTTGATGCCATTGCTACGGGTAAGTGGTTTTGGACAAACGTGGCACCCAGCCCTGACTGTGGAGCGTCCACTTGCAGTGTTATTGGCTCTTTAGCATTGTAATATCTGAGAATGGGGCCCTTTACTAATAGTGACTTTAGCTGTTCGAACATGTGTGCCTGTGGTTCTTGCCAGTGCCATGCTACTTCTTTTTGTAGGACTAACCTAAGGGGTTTAGTGATCTCTGACAGCTTGGGAATGAACTTGCTCAGGTACCCGACCTGCTGTCTTATCCGAGGGTGCTTTCATGTCTACAATAGCCTGCGCTCTATCCTGGTTTGGTTTTAACCCATCGGTAGTTAATAGATGACCAACATAATTAACATCGTATTTTAGACTTGCTTGGGTTCAATTTTAGATTAATTTCTCACGCTCTGCCTAACACCGCCTCTACCCTCGTTTTGTGGCCTCTGTGGCCTAGTGGTTAGGGTGTTGAACTTGTAATCTGAAGTTGTTTTGGTGGTGTGGGTTCAAACCCCATACAGTCCAAAACCTTTTTACATTCAACAACAAAAAAACGTTTTTCATCTGTATGTGTTTCTCATTGAATTATGCAATGTAAGTATTAACATATATTTTACATTAAAGCAGATACATTTCCTGATTGAACTACTTTAAATAAAATTGAAAATACCCCAGTTTTACCCTCCCTTCTCTCCACTCATCATCGTCATCATCATCATCATCATCATCATGCTGTCGGTCGTGATGCGGCAAAGACTGCTTTCCTTACTTGACTGCCGCTCTCCATTTAGCTCTCTGCTGTGAGAGTGATGTTACATTTCATGAAAGCTGCCTGCAAAAGTGTTGAAGTGCTGCTGGCTTTTGCAAGTTACCAGCGGCACTCTCTCAGGGAGCAAATAGAGGTTTCACACCGACAAGAACATGTCAAGACAGGCGCAAAACTATTTGTCCCTGCAGTGGCTGGTCGGGAGATGTTGGGAGTTCCATACATCAACCGCCCTTAATGCTGCCACAGTGACATGGTTTTCTGTTTAGGGTTTGCTCCCTTAGCCTTCAGTTCTGTCAAGAACCTGTACCACAAGGCAGTGGTTTACAACTCTACAGGGCAGGGGCGTTAACCTCCCTGAGGTATTACTATACCTGTAATACCTACATACCCAGTCAAGCCAATGACCTAGAAAATCCACTCACCCAGCCATTTTTAAAACAGCAGCCCCCCCCCCCCCACCCTGACATCAGCACTGACCCACTTCTGGTGGTGAACTGCCTCCACTACTCTCCACACACATATTTGGTTATATAACCATACAATCTAAACAAGGTTGTGCTTGGAGAGCATTTGTCGGAGTACGGTTCCCGTCGCCACGAGGTATAACTGGCCACTTTAAGGCTTTCTTCTGAGGGTACCGACTTGTGACAGTGCACACTCATGACGACTTTATAGTGCTACCCCACTGGAAGACCAGGCCACCAGCTCCATGACCTGATATCCCACTCAATCACATTATCCTGACACTGAGCAAACCAGTCCTTGTCCTATCCTAATAATGCCGAGCGCCAGGCTAGGAAGCAACAAGTATAAATTTTTAAGTCATTGGTTTGACTCGACCTGGGTTCGAACCCACGACCCGCCTGGTCCTAAAATATTGAAATACTGTTTACTCTCCCTTCTCTCCACTCTCACCCAACAACAGAAGTTACATAAACTGAAAAGCTAGACAAATGTGTGCTTGGAGGCCATTTGTTGGTGTACAGGATTCCAGTCCCCGACCTATAGACCTATTTCAATGTTTACAAACATTGTGTATGCGCGCACAGCTTGGCTGCAGAACGAAGGCACACTGCCACTGAGTTTGCCGGTCCGCGCAGTGAAAAACATGAGTTTTAGTCAGAATTAATAGGAATCCAGAACCCTAACCATATAAATTTAATATAATCCTTTTGTTAAACATGTTTTCTATATGGGTTCCAAGCAGTTTGTGTCTTGGTCGTGTGGTTTTAGAGATATTAAATTCTTTCTGTAAGAAGATTGCTCATGGCCATTGACAATGCATTGAGTTTGCCGGTACGCGCAGTGAAAAACGTCAGTTTTAGTCAAAATTAATAAAAAAATCCAGAACCCTAACCGTATAAATTTAATATAATCGCTTTGTTAAACATGTTTTCTATATGGGTTCCAAGCGGGTTGTGTTTAGGTCGTGTGGTTTTAGATATATTCAATTTTTTCTGTAAGAAGATTGCTTACGACCATTGACAATGCACTGAGTTTGCTGACTAGCCCGCGAAGGGTAAACACTGTATTGATTTGTGCTGCAGCAATGCTATGTCTATGCAGAGCATTTATTTTAGCAAAATTAATTTTAAAGCTTTCACTGAGTCGATTAAAAATATATTAATGCGCGATTGAAGAGGAAGATCTGAAGTATTTAATTTAACTTAAGGGCAATTTTCTCTGAAAGTATTAAAAACAGAGATAATAGTGAAAGTTGGGATATTCTGAGCTCATAGCCATTGAGTTTGCAGTGACCTGATGTTGTCCTGCAGCCAAGCAGCGCGCGCACTGACCTAAATACACGTACTGACGTCATATGAAATTGGTCAATAATTACAGTATCACTATAAGTATAATCGAATAACCTAAGACATTTTAATTAATCCATAATGCAGGGTAGTCCACACATGATACTGTGTTGATGAATCACATTGATTAAGGGTGATACAGTATACTAATACATGTTCTATATAGTTTTTAATGTCTTCAGACAACAAAATGTCGAATATGGAAGTTGACAACATAGTCGGCATTGGTGCGCTGAACACTAATGGCGAAAGGGTCACGTGGGTGGAAGGTGAAGGCCACGAGGCGGCGCGCCGTGGGTGGCGGGTTCTTGCCCTGGAGGCCCGCGTAAATCTTGAACTTTAACAAGCCTGAGTCCCGAGCGTAGAACCTGAGGAGACAAGGACGCAACATTCTATTATATCACCTTTTCACACGTTCCATTATACATGTTGACATGTTTAATTATGAGATTTTGACACTTTATTATGTAACATTTTGACATGCTCTATTATGATAAGTAGATATTCTAATATACATTTTGAGATGGTCTATTATGCAATTTATCACCGTACATACAACATTTTGATATCTCCCATTATGACATTAACTTGATTAAGACATGTTTTACTGTACACATTTATGACGTTCTATTAAAGTTGCATGGTCCGATGAAATATATTTTTGTCAAAGCCAAAACACTTACATACATTTGATTTCATATAGCCAACTTAGGTTCAGGTGTAAGGCTTTGGGGAAGCATAATATGCAGAATAATCAGTAAATTTATTACCCTAACCATTTGGGCACCTACTTTGAGACAGCCATCAGGCCAATCTCGCGACCTCATTAGTCTTGCCCTCAGTACCATATACGGGATTAGTCAGGTTCCTGACTACCTACACATTAATAGGTCATTGCTCATCACATGACCATCGCAACATTTGAATGTGGGCCACATCAATAATACTTTTGACAAGCTTGCTGAAATGATTTTGGGTTCTTTCAGCTCAAATTGCTCCAAAACTAGCCATTTTTCATCCAAATGACTCAGGAATAATGAATAGTAGGTTATAATAGTCAACTTAATACATTTATCTAAAAAATGATGCAGCAATTCGAACGTCATCGGACTATGCAACTTTAATAGTATTATATACCCTTTTGACATTCTTTTATTCATCATTCGTGACAGCAGGAAGTCATGAATGTAAACCCGTTGTGTGTGGGTGTGTGTATGGCTTCAATCATAGGAACACAAAGTGTTCCATACAGGTCAAAAATCTAAATTTTCAATTTTATTCTAATTACATTAGTTGTGTTCATTAGGATCTTTTTCAACTAAAAATTCACTTCATCGAGGAAACTCTTTCTTAAATTGAATTTGAATAGCAATTAAATGCTCAAATGTAAAAATCTTTTGCTTATAACTTTGTCCTAATATTCCATACAAAACACTACTTTTTGTTGTTGCCTTTTCCATAAAAGTTGATTATGATATGAACTAAACAGTGGATGTATGTAATAAATTAATAAAAAGCATTCGATCTGTTTATAAAACTGACATTAAAAGAAAAATATGGAAAAAGGACACAGACATGAGCAGAAGACTTGTAACAAAATGGATGCCATTTCCCCCCCCCCCCCCCCCTCATTCCGATCTATTTTGCCTAATACAAGGCCTTGTTTTTCATTCTAACTGCCAAATTTGGTTTTGCTTGTTTCTCACAGGTGTTTTTACATGCATATCATCAGAACATTTCTGAATGAACTTGTGCATGTAAAATCACACTTCTTGTGAAGCTGGTATAAGGTGTACTCATGACTAAAGATTGTTTGTTTGTTGTTGTTTTGCGTCCTAGAAACATCTAAGGTCATATCAGGACAGGTACCAACTTGTGACAGTGCGCATTCATGGCGACTTTAAAGTGCTGTCCCACTGGGAAACCAGGCCACCGGTACCATGACCTGGTATCCCAATCAGTCACATTATCCTGCCACTGAGCAAACCAGTCCTTGCCCTGTCCTAATAAATGCCGAGTGCCTGGCTAGGAAGCAACAAGTATCAATTTTTAAGTCATTGGTTTGACTCGTCCGGGGTTCGAACCCATGACCCCACGATCTACCAGCACGGGAGACGGACGGTTCCTTCCACCCCCTCTCATGGGGTGGAGGGTGGGCGCCCAGCATGCATCTCGCCCCCCCATCCCTGCCTTCGCCACTCAGTCGGAAGCAATTTTTTTTTTTACTTATCTCCTGTTACTGTGTATATCTTAATAGTAGATTTATTATATAGGCACGCACTCATTAATTAATGTTGCATAATCTGATGGTTTTTGAGTTACCATGATAAGTTAAATAGCTATAGAATTACTTTTGATAGTACATTTTTATCGGATTGTGCAATTCTAGACTTCTTGTCATTGCCGTCCCTCAATATTGCTAACTGCTTTTAAAAAGAGATTCGATATACACAATGTACCTCATGGGGTGGTCACCGCAGGCTTTTGGCCGCTCCATGACTGACACCCACTTGTCGTCATAGCTGAAGAGTGATAGGTCCAGGTAGGGGCTGCTGGAGTAGGACTGAGCGCTGATCGGCAGCTGCGCCAATAGTCGCTTCACTGCCTCTGTATGGCCGCCAAACTTGGCGTTGATTATGGTGTGCTTGAACCGCTGCTGGATCTGTCGTGCGTGCATGTTGGAAGATGCAGAGCAGGTGAATTGCGCTTCACAGTGCAGAGTTGCATTCCGGAACATATCACAGAAGTTCTCAAACAAATCAAGGAGCTTATCCGACGTGTTCTCATAGACCGCAATCACCTGAGTGTCGACCATGTTGTAGACGACAAAGAACGAGGGCTGCGAGTTAGGGTCTGAGATGCGAAGGGTCACCACTTCTTCGCTGGCGTACTTGATGAGGAGGTGATTCTCGTCCAGCAGCTGCATCTTCCACATACGGAGGCTCTGGAACTGGGTGAAGTACTGGTAGAATTTCAGCAATGGTCTCTGGGTGCCCTCTTCCTGGCTCTCATGCACTGCTCGATTGTACAGGTGCACAAGCAGCCTATGCTTCAAAGAGTTAATCGTCGCCTCACTGAAGGGCCTTTCTGTCTGTCTCCGCCTATCACGGGCTATGTCCAACACCAGTTGGTCGTCCTCGTAGCAGAACCGGCCAATGGTTCGCACGTCTATAAAAGTTCCATCCATTGTCACTTGGAATATGTGAATAGTCTGCTGCTGCACTGACAACACAGCAAGTGTGTCCTTATAGAGGTAGAGGCCTTGGTTGTGTGACAGGAAGATCTTGTCGCACTTAAAATGTCGGCTATCACAGAGTCGGCCAGTCTCCATTTCGACCAGATGCAGGGTGTAGTCTTCAAGTGGGGACCTCGTGTTGGGGGACACCGACTCGTTGTTCCGGTAAATGTCAAAGAATAATGGATAAGGGTCATCTGGGATGTACACGGCTGAGCCGACAATCACAAATTTTCCATCATCGGTGAAAAGGCTGCATTCTCGATTCAAATGCTCTCCGTTCGAGGCAACACTGGTGACGTGTTTCAAATAGAAGAAGCGTTCAAACAGCTTGCTGCCTATGTCCACCGACTCATGGCTGCGGTCGGCCGTTGTGTACTCACCCCTCACGTTCTGCAGTAAATCTTCAGCCGCAGCCGGACCCTGGAATTCGTAAATCTCGAGTGATGTCTGGTCTGACGAAAAGGCAATGAAATACTGGCCATCTGGGGAAAATTTGCGCAGGAAGCAAGGTGGCTTTTCAACGTTTACGACTGTGAAATTGGGGAAAACATTTGTGTGGAATAGGCGGGCGGCGTGCAGGTGTGTCCCCGGACGGGGGTTGTGGGTCTCCCTGTGCCGCAGCCTGAAGACAACGTTCTGAGGGGGGATTCTGCGGGGTTTGATGCCAGGCTCCTGGTTCACATCAACAGGTCCTGCACACACGCCCAGTGGAGGATGCCCCGACTTCACACCCGTCCCTTTGCTTGCAGCATGGGTTCCTGATATAGAGTCGCCAGAAGGTATTCGCTGTGACCTCACGCCGACATCCTCCTTATTCACGTCTTGAGCACTGGGGTTAGCGACCATTTGGTCAAGCCCCCTCTCCATATTATAATCTGGAAATTGAGCAGAATTGACATGAAAGTGATGTAAGTGAAAGTGAGGTATATGGTTCTTCTTGTAAATCACAAAGGAACCAGAATTCAGGTTTCTGGCCGAGAAGGTTTGTCCGTACAAATATTTCACAATATATAACTTAATATGCCCTTTTTCTCTCTGTTTCTCTAAATGTGCAGCAAATGAGGAAATCTACACATCAATCAGCTGTGTACAAAGAGAGTCAGCTATTACTGCTTAAACCTAAGGTGTAAATCTTGTTACGACCAGCATTGTTTTACTGTTTAAATTTAAAGCTGTATGTAATTCGTTTCAGATCACAGCTAGTCGGAATTTCAAATGGAGAAAACCATATTATTTTAGACTCAGTATATTCTCTGATTAGATTTTTAAAAGACACCATCACATATATTCATATTGTGATACAAAAATGTATAAAATGGCATTTAACATGTGAATAATCCACAGATGATTTAGTGAAAGCTTAATAATCAAGGGATTTGTTTACAGTTAATTCAAACAAAAGCAGTTTTTGCTTTCATCTCATACATTGGCTTCGCGTTCGCCTCTAGATTCTTGTGCAAGGGAATATTTGATTTAGTATTAACTATCATGAGTATTATTAGACCAATTAGTAGTACGAGTCTTCGGAGCACAGGTAGATCTAAGTCTTAGAAGTAGATACATATTACCATAACGATCCTTAGTAAAATTGATCTATTATAGGACGAGAATAACAGGCAATCAGCCACCCAAATTCTGTATGTACATGTATTTCAATTTGGTATCAAGGTATCACAAATTAGACTTGAGTGTTTGAGGTCTATGCTAGGAGACTCTACCATCAGGGCCCACCACATGTGGTGAGGATGCTCGGTTCAGTTTTGTCATGTGCAGTAATGAGTTTGAATCTGAGGGCGTTAGCTGGGTGTATCCTGAAATCTGTGGTTTATCTGGTATGGTATTTAGCACCATGTCAAGCTGCCTTCTGAATGATTGTACACTGCAGTTTGATTGATTTCTAATGTAAGCTGGCATTGTATTGAAGAGCTGTACTGCTCGGACAGAAAGAGTTCCTTCCCGCAGTGTTCTTGTTGACTGTGAGGCTTTTGTATTTATTGCTGGTACCTTACCAAGTCTACCATATCTTTTTGAATGATATTGTCGTGGGGGTGATGAAAATGGGAAACATTGCGCCTAGAGCGGGACTCGAACCCACATCTCTTTGCATTCCGGGCCAGTGTGCTAACCATTACACCACCTAGACTCCCTGATATCAACACACTACCCACGCCTACCTGTCTATGCGGCTCCTTGCCTGAGAGGTCAGTGCAGACCACTACACTCGTCCCCCTCGAATTGTAAGTCTATAATGCTTACAATTACATATACAGGCAATGCAACGCACTTACATACACAGGGTAGGTTCAACAACTATACAGCGCGTAGCTTGTATAGCATCATGGTCACGGCAACCAGTGTCGTGGGGGTGATGAAAATGGGAAATACTGCGCCTAGAGCGGGACTCGAACCCACATCTCTTTGCATTCCGGGCAAGTGTGCTAACCATTACACCACCTAGACTCCCTGATATCAACACACTACCCACGCCTACCTGTCTATGCGGCTCCTTGCCTGAGAGGTCAGTGCAGACCACTACAATATGTTATGCCATAGTTAAAGAATATATAGTATAAAAAAGAAAATCTTTAAGCTTTACCAGAGTGAAAATACATAGTATTAAAGGTATGTTAATATACTTTCTATTTTCAATTGTAAGATTTATTTTTATGGTATCAGCAATGTATATATCACTATATATGTACACACTTGGAAATCCGCCCCTCTTGCCGGTCTTGCTAAACTAGCGCTGTGCCATCATCACTTTTTAGCAGTGCATTTTTCGTCGTTCAGGAAAATGCGGATTTAGGATAGTAGCTCTTCTCAAAATAGGCTAAAAATGTACAATTTTGAAAGCACCCTAATGTTGACAGATTCTAGTTTTTGTCTGATCAAAATCCAACAGGAATTGACAGATACCCAGCTTTTTTTAAAGGTAATTTTCTCTACATTATGACACTCTTGATATTTAGCAGACAATTTTTATTTCTAGGTAGACCAGTTATTTAATGTCTTAGCTATTCATATGTGAAGTTTCATAGCAATCCGAATTTCCACACTGTCGTTTTACCGCTCCGTAAATTTGCCGATCGCGCTGAATTCGCACCGTTTTTCGTCGTTTAACAAAACAAAACAAAATTGTGATGGTGTATTTGTGCAATTATATCTGTCAATGTCACTAGAAGATTTTGAGACATTACCTTGGAAAATAACAATTTAGCATTACTTTGAATCAGTGTAGGTTCTCTTGTCAAGTCTCACAATTTTATCACAATTTGCAATGCTAGTTACTATAGAGGCTATTCCCGTCACGTCATCAACTGGAAGAGCGGCCATTGTGGCGATATCAACCAGTAAACAACCTGCCGGTGTCGCAGTTTGAACGCCCTGCCAGTTTCAGCTGACTGTCAGTTTCATGCGCATGCGTTAAAATTTAACAGCATCGTCACTAACCTTATAAATTTAATATAATGTTTTTTGTAAAGATGTTTTCTATGTGTACCAAGCGATTTGTTTCTAGGTGGTGTGCTTTTAGAGATATTTCACTTTTCTTGTATTTTCTGTATGAAGATTGCTCACGACCATTGACAATGCCTTGAGTTTGACGGTACGCACAGTGCAAAACATTAGTTTTATTCAAAATAAATAGAAATCAAGAACCCTAACTGTATAAATTTAATATAATCTTTTTGGTAAAGATGTTTTCTATATGTGTACTAAGCGATTTGTTAATAGGTGGTGTGGTTTTAGAGATATTTCACTTCTTCTGTATTTTCTGTATGAAGATTACTCACGACCATTGACAATGCCTTGAGTTTGAGTGTATGCAGTCAGCTGAAACTGGCAGGGTGCTCAAACTGCGACACCGGTTGCAGTAACATAGTAGATCATTCTTTCAGTTGTGACTAGGTGGTGTGGTTTTAGAGATATTTCACCTTTTCTGTATGAAGATTGCTCACAACCATATAAATTTAATATAATCTATTCGTTGAATATGTTTTCTATATGTGTACCAAGCGATTTGTTTCTAGGCGGTGTGGTTTTAGAGATATTTCACTTTTTCTATATGAAGATTGCTCACGACCATTGACAATGCATTGAGTTTGCCGGTACGTGCAGTGCAAAACGTCTATTTTATTCAAAACTAATTGAAATGCAGAAGTCTAACCTCATAAATTTAATATAATCTATTCATTGAATATGTTTTCTATATGTGTACCAGGCGGTTTGTTTCTAGGTGGTGTGGTTTTAGAGATATTTCACTTTTTTCTGAATGAAGATTGCTCACTGCCATTGACAATGCATTGATCAGTTTGGGTTTGTTATTGTGTTGTATCTCCACAATGGCCGCGCTTCCGTTTAGTTGTTGGGTTTGTTATACACCTAAACACGGTTTGGCGGCCATCTTGACCTAATTCCTGTTTGCAGGTACACAAACGCACATGGCAGTATCATCAGTGTGGCAGTGAGCAATCTTCATAGAGAAAAAGTTAAATATCTCTAAAACCACACAACCAAGAAACAAACTGATTGGAATACACATAGAAAACATGTGTACCAAAAATATTATATTAAATTGATATGGTTAGGGTTCTGGATTTCTATTCATTTTGAATAAAACTGACATTTTGCACTGCTGGTACCGGCATACTCAATGCATTGTCAATGGCAGTGAGCAATCTTCAGAGAGAAAAAGTTAAATATGTCTAAAACCACACCAGCTAGAAACAAGCTGATTGGAATACACATAGAAAACATGTTTAACAAAAAGATTATATTGAATTGATATGGTTAGGGTTCTGGATTTCCATTAAATTTGAATAAATCTGACGTTTTGCACTGCGCGTACGGCAAACTCAATGCATTGCCGATGGTCGAGAGCAATCTTCACACAGAAAAAGTGAAATATCTCTAAAACCACACCAGCTAGAAACAAGCTGATTGGAATATCATTTATGCATGATACTTATTGGACTGGACTTGTACACAGCTGATACTTCATTTATAAAATGTATAATACCTTTAGTACGCAGTTACTACTACAGCTGATACTTCATTTATAAAATGTATAATACTTTTAGTAACAAACAGGATTTGCGCACAGTCGCTATTATGACTGATAGTAGTTTCATTTATGTATTAAGGAATTGTACTGTACGGCCGGAAGACCAGTGCTCTGGCGCTGACAAAAGATATTATTCGATGAATAAATACTTGAACCCCAAAAAAAAAAAATAGAAAACATGTTTACCAAAAGGATTATATTAAATTGATACGGTTAGGATTCTGGATTTCTATTAATTTTGAATAAAACTGACGTTTTGCACTGTGCGTTCCGGCAAACTCAAGGCTATCAGGCTTTGTTTACCTATATCCGGAAGTGGCCTCGTTCTCGCGAAATTAGGACATGCCCATATATGGCCAAACCGTGTTATCGTGTATTGTGAATTTTTGGGTTCTATCGCCACAATGGCCGCACTTCCGTTTAGTGTGACGTCAGTAAATACCCTCTATAGGCAAGAGGGTCTAATTTCTGCCCCTTTAAAGTGTCATACCTTGGGTTCTAATAAAGCTATTATTATTTATAACAAATGAAGTATATTTGTGCAGAATTTTGTAGCCTCTTGGTGATAAAAAAAAGAATTTGATGCATGTTGGTTGTTTGAAAAAAAATGCCCCAAGTGCCTACTAATAGTACTATGTGTTATTTTCAACTGGGGAAATCGCCTCAAAGTATTGTTAGTTATGTCAGATTCCGATAGGGGAGCTTCGATCACCATGTCAATAGTAAAATGTTCCAGCATTTTTACGATTCCGGCCATGATTAAAGTACTTTTGCATTGGAATATTTTCATAAATTCTATATCACTGGAAAACATAACCTAATCTTACTGAAAATACACATAAAAATACCAAAATCTAAATTTTTAGAGCATACAAAGCTGTAACAATGTGGCAATGGTCACAGTTTATTATAATGCTGAATCCAGACTAAATTGAACAATTAAGCTGACATTAGAAATGCCATAACTTTCTCCCCTATTAAGATATTTTCTAAATTCCAACAGTTGGCAACAGGTTTGACTTTTGAGTTTGTCTCAGCAAGGTGTGTTGAAAGAGCTTAAATTTATACTGTTTGTTGTGAAATTTGATCTGATCTAGCTAGTTAGGTACATCAAATCCCGCTTGGGACGCTGCGGTATATGTCTCCACTGCAGCATCTGAACTCTGTGACCTGGTTTCTATATATATGCCTATATTCAGAGGTGCAGTGTAAAACCATTCACAAATACTATGCAAATGATTTGCCATACATGTCATCACAGTTGACCAATCACAACCTTGTTTACATCTGGGGAAGATTCTAGTGCATTCTGGGATACCTTTCATGGCTGTTGAATTCAACCACTGTTGAAAAAGTCATCGAACAGATAAGTAACATTACCAAACTCTTCTAATACTCTGTCAATCCTAAATAGTTAGTTATTTATCTTTCATTTGACACCTATATTGTGTATTTCTGTCATTTCGAAGAGACACTAGAGCACTTTTAAACACGTGTTTAAATCGACGGGATCAGCCGTGGTGGCAGCTCAGCACTAGCTGCTCGCGCTAAATTCGCGATGTTTTCATCGCGCACGAAAACGCATATTTGAGGGTTTAGCTCGTCATATTGTTGTGAATCTGTGCTAATTTTTGGGGATTAGTTTTGATAAGCTGGGGTGATTTGCCATACGAAGAGGAACCTTGGTGTGAAGTTTGATCAGGATCTGACCATTAATATAGAAACTACAAAGAAATGTACCTATCCTGGAACATAAATGGTCACAGCTTATGAGCTATAACCAATAGGACAAAATATTGATTTCTAGGAAAACTAAATCGTAGATAACTTTGGAACGACTAATCATAGTTACTCGAATTAAAAAACCCTTCAATCTATTCAGTGAGCTCTGTCTGTCTAGCGATTTTCAGTACTGTGCAACAATTTTAAAATTTTCATGTGATGTACCTAACCTAGTATTGTACTTCTGTCTCCTTTTTCATGTGAAACATTACTTCAGCTTGTATACAATGATCATGTGGAAATAAATATATTATCTTATACTGACCCACCCTCTGGGGAGGCTTAGGACTAACACGCGTATAGATAGATATACATAAACAATAGTATTGTCAATACCCATAGAGGATTTCGCCAAAATCCAACAACCGGAAACGGAAATAGGCCTCTATGGGCGCCGCCATTTGTAAACTTGTGTTGAATAACATGATAATCCAAATCCAGCAAACGGAAATCGCTCGTCAAACTTCGGTACGAAGCAGGCAGGATGGACGACAGCGATTGGTTAATAATATATCAAAACAAATGCCCACTGCCATAGACTTTACCGATACGTGCAGTTCAAAACTTAGTTTATTCAAAATTAAAAGAAATAAATAACAATTTGGCATAAACATGGATGGATGCACAAATGAAATATTAATAGTTTACTCTGCGAATTTCAAATCGAACACCACGAGTGGAGTAAAACAAAAATCATAAAATACTTTGCTGTAGTTATATCGGTGGGTCGGTCCTAAGCATTGCTTATTGTTATTCATATTAATGTAGATCGGTAACTGGTTGTTAAATATGGCGATAATGGGGAACGTCTACCAATACAAGATTACATTGAACAATTATCAATCGAAGCTACAACATACGACCATAGGAGCTCTAATTGAAACACCCTTGCAGATGGTTAATTATAATAAAAGTGCATAGTTAGAAGCACAGAGGCCCCATGATATTTTAAAAGGTAATTATGCACTTACTTGCAGACGCTAATGTTGCCCTTAAGGCCATTTCCGCTTGTGAAGCCTCCTTCCAAGAAGAGTTCCAGATTTACCCCATTCCCTTCGGTCATTACTTTCAGTACAATCTTGATTAAATATCATGACTTTTGTGGTGACATGTTTGAATCTCTCGGAAGTATTAATATTCACTATCAAACCTAATATTGTAAACAATAACTTCCGCATAATAAGTGTGAACAGTGTTATAAACTCGTCTGCGTGACATATTCTAAAGTATTCATCACATATACTCCCTCATATTGAAATAACGAAAAGAGATGACGCTGGGGCTAACGTGTCTCCTTTGCATGCGGGATCGTGGTAAAGCTTGCAGCGGCCATTTTGACCGGTCCCAGCAAGCAGCATTCACCGCCAAAAGATCGCTGTTACGAATAAACGGCCAAGGTACCATAATTTAATTCCCATTAACACTATATTATTGTAAATAGATAGTAAGCTACTCCCTGGTACATTCTGACTAAAGGATAATTTTTATTTGAGTTGTGTCCATTCGATATCTGGGGGAGTTTGGTTCAAGCCTCGAAGAATCCCGCCAGCACAAAATGCGTTTCGCTACGCGTTTTGGAATTTCGTCCAGCACGCGTGGTTTCGCAACATCAGCACCCAATCTTTGTTCCTTCAGAGAATGGCCCTGTAGGGTCAATTCAGTGATATTTTGTTCATATATTTTCAAGAAGTTTGTTTGACATTAGTATTTCATACTGTGGAGTATTTTGAACTTATGATTGCACCCATCATCAATCAATAAAACAATCCTCCCTCCGAATGTTCCAGCATGGGGGTCAAGATTCAAGTTAAGACAATGGACTGTTTGTGACCGAAATTACTTTAAGTTGTCATGTGACGTGTATTAGTTTAACCACTTTTGTCGGAATTAGGCACTCGGTTGAAATTATTTATATCTAATACTTGGCGTATCACGTTTTGTGAGTGAATTTTGCGTAACGACTGAAATTTGTTTAGCGTCGCCTCAGTCCTGATCAATGTTTGAGGCGGTTTTTGTCTGATCCGGCAACTTTTGGTTTCATTTCCTGAACATCCCAGATTTCTACAAATGCAATATTAGTACGCATTTTTACAGGTGACTTATCGAAATTGATTAAATAAATACGCCGTTCACAGATTGCAAACAAATGTGCATTGTTGGAACGGTCGGCTAGTTATTAGTAACAGCCAGTCTCCATTTGTACAAGGACGCTTCGAACTGCTAGACTTGTGTGAAAGGTCGCCAAATTGTCGGAAATGCTCCAGTCTGGTGGTTTCAAGTTATTTCTTATCCATGTTTGCAGTACTGTATTCTTGTAGTGGAAGTTCTGTTAATTAAAAAGAACGTTACAACTTGTAAATAATAATTAATAGCTTCTGAGCCTTCTCTGAGTTGTGTAGACCTACCACATTTGTGACACTCTCTATGTCGGACATCCGGGCACTTTTTGCGTTCACAAACTACCGTAATTTGTGCTTTTTGGTGCTTTGAAAGTAAATTTATCTTTGTTTCTATTAAATAGTTCAGATCTTTCTCCACAATTTCACATTCACCTTTTTTTTATTAAGCCAATTGGAAGTTCTTGAATTTATTTTGCGAAAATAGTTTTTGAGGCCATGATTTGGTAAGGCTGGCACTGACACTCAGAATATCCCAACTTTCACTATTATCTCTGTTTTTAATAATTTCAGAGTAAATTGCCCTTAGGTTAAATTAAATACTTCAGATCTTCCTCTTCAATCGCGCATTAAGATATTTTTAATCGACACAATGAAAGCTTTTAAATTTATTTTGCAAATATAAATGCTCCGCATAGACATAGCATATTTCAATTTTTCTGTATGAAGATTGCTCATAGCCATTGAGTTTGCAGGGGGCGTAATCGATTAATCGACTCTGGTCACCCGAGCCACTTTTTGGCGCATGCGCACGCGCACATCCTGCAGATTCGGATCGAATAGGCTTCTCCACAATCGGGTGACAAAAATTTTATTTGTTTTTTTAGTAGCCGATATAATTACAGCAAAATATGATTTAACTATTTTTATGATGGCATAGTTTAGTGATATTTCCATTTCATTAATCTATGTTATTACAACAACAAAAAGATGTGTGACTGGTACCAGTGGCTGTTATCCTGCAGGACGGTACCAGCGCAAATATGGCGTCATCGCTCCTTGCAAACCCCAACCAAGAGGTGGGTTACTGGGGTCGGGTAGTTTTGCACACGGCACGTGTATTTCTCGACTCCACTCGCGGTGTTAGATTTGAAATTCTGACGACTCGGGTGACCAGAGTCGCCCGGGTCGTGTTAATCGATTACGGCCAGTGTGACAGTGTATCATCCTGCAGCCAAACTGCGCGCGCACTGGCCTAAATAACCATGCTGACATCATGAAATATGTCTATTGGTATCATAATTAACACAACCATACCTATTTGACTACTACCCTTCTCCATACACACACGCACACACAATTTGTGCATCTGAAATAAGGGCTCTATCTATATCTGATTTAAGGTCATTGCGTCAGTTAATGCATTTTTACTTACACACAAGAAAGAGTTCATATTATCATGTCGGGTGTAAGCTATGTTCTCCCATTGTGTGTTACAGAAATCTATCTCGAGCAGCACTTCTCCGGTAAGTCTTCCCTATAAATGATTGATGTGCATCTTGACATTTGTTTTTAAAAACAACAAAAAGGGTGTCTGCAAGTTCCCACAATTCTTGGTGAGCAGATAATTAAATGCAATAAATTATGTGGGTGGGCGTCACATAAGTCCTATACTAATTTAGGTATGCTAGGCTACTCTCTTTAACCGTATATCATGATAAGGCCCAAGCACACCAATTTTTGTTCAAGTTTGTCCTGTTATATCTCCACTAATAATGCATGCTCATGCTTGATATTAGCATTCACCCCGTACAGGGTCAGGGATGAACAAACCCTATGTAGAAGCTGGCGAAAACTGCTTTAGTATGGAACAGGAAGTAAAAACTCTTGCTCCAGTATCAAATGGCTACCCATATCGGCACAGATTTGGTGAAATGGGAGAGAATACAAAAAGACAAGATGGCGGCAATAACATTCCTTAAACTACATGTTTTATTACATATTTGAAATCAAAAGTAGTGGGTAAATATGAACATGTTTTGCTTTTTAAATTAGGTATCCCAAATGATCTGAGCTTAATTTAATGGATTTCATCTGTGATTCTTCATTTGTCAAAATCGCTCTAATATTAAGGAAGATATAATGGGTGTTTTTAGGTTGCTGCTTAATTAGGCCCATCCAAACCTAAAAAGCTAGCATTTTTGATGCTCCCCAGAAATCTATCTCGAGCAGCACTTCTCCGGTAAGTCTTCCCTATAAATGATTGATGTGCATCTTGACATTTGTTTTTAAAAACAACAAAAAGGGTATCTGCAAGTTCCCACAATTCTTGGTGAGCAGATAATTAAATGCAATAAATTATGTGGGTGGGCGTCACATAAGTCCTATACTAATTTAGGTATGCTAGGCTACTTACTCTCTTTAACCGTATATCATGACAAGGCCCAAGCACACCAATTTTTGTTCAAGTTTGTCCTGTTATATCTCCACTAATAATGCATGCTCATGCTTGATATTAGCATTCACCCCGTACAGGGTCAGGGATGAACAAACCCTATGTAGAAGCTGGCGAAAACTGCTTTAGTATGGAACAGGAAGTAAAAACTCTTGCTCCAGTATCAAATGGCTACCCATATCGGCACAGATTTGGTGAAATGGGAGAGAATACAAAAAGACAAGATGGCGGCAATAACATTCCTTAAACTACATGTTTTATTACATATTTGAAATCAAAAGTAGTGGGTAAATATGAACATGTTTTGCTTTTTAAATTAGGTATCCCAAATGATCTGAGCTTAATTTAATGGATTTCATCTGTGATTCTTCATTTGTCAAAATCGCTCTAATATTAAGGAAGATATAATGGGTGTTTTTAGGTTGCTGCTTAATTAGGCCCATCCAAACCTAAAAAGCTAGCATTTTTGATGCTCGCCAAAATTAAAACTAATCACCCTATCTCACTTCTAATGCTTTTTTTTTTTTTTTTGTGATTCCATGGCCTGTATAAAGAGAATATAGATATCTAGGGGTATGAGATGGTTACATTTCAAGATATGGCTCTTCAAAAATGCTAAAAACTACAATTTCCAATAACTGCATTTTTCAAATTTAGCTGTGGAGCACTTTTGTAGGTGGGCTGGTGGACAAAATTTGCACCCCAGATGGATCATTTATATTTTTTATTGAGGCTGTATTTATTCTGTCCATAGCATGTAAGCCTGGGTACCCAGGCTTGTTTTCAATGCTGGCCAGCTGTAGTGTTGGTGTTGTCTACAACGGCTGCTGATAAGTATTTGATGTCTGCATTCAGTAGCAGTGATAGCTGTTGTAGTAGAGTTACTTGCCCTGGCTGTATTTGATATCTAACAGTTAGGCCTGCACATTACGCGTATGCGGAGCGTAGCGCTAGCGCTTAGTCAATAGTCGCCATCGCCGTGCCGCAACACCGGGTATGTGAGCTTATGCTACGCGCCTAGCTTCTATCGTCCGTACTTTTTTTGTGGGCGACCACTCTATGAGCACATTCGTATTCTTTCGCTCTCATACGCTCCACGATGCTCTTAGTCATACTCCCCATACGTGTGAGCTTAGTTGTTTTCTTAAGGTTCTATGTTAGTGTTTTGGGGTTTTCTTGGGAAGAGTTTTCCACTTTTTTTCTTCTACTTAATTCTATACTAGCCTATTTTATTTTATTTACATGTCCATAGGCTTGTATGTAATAGGTGGTTGAGTTATGTTTGTTTGGATTTGATTTATATTGTTGTTGGATATGTTACCTGGCTTTTTTATTTCCGGTTATCCCGCCCTTGGCTGTCCAGTTGGTGGGCCGTGACAGGGATTTGTCTTTCTTTCACAGTTTGCGCATTCCATGCCTTGGCGGCCATTTCCAGTGTGCTCCTTTCATGGGCTTTGATCTGGCTTCTGGTCTGCCTCAGTACTGGTGCCTTGCTTGCTCTGGTGTCCCTTAGTGGTTGGGTTAGACGCTTAATGTCTTGGCTACATCCATATGCTAATGTTTTTAGGTGGATTATCCTTCTGTTTTCTAGTAGCTTTATTTTAGTTCTTTTGTGTATGTCATAAGTGGGGTGTAGTTTGTCCACTTTCAGGCATTGAAATTTTGTAGTATCTGCAATTTTTTAAGTAGCTCTTTTTTAGCACCCATGTAGATTGCATCCCCATAGTCAAAGTAGGGGAGTACCATGCCTTTGAAGATTTTTATTGACATATCTTGTGTCATATAGTTTCTTAGTTTAGCAAATAGCCATAGTTTGTGATTTACTTTTTGTATGATTTTTGTTACACACAGATTGTAGTTTAGCTGGCTATCTAGTTCTAGGCCTAGGTATTTGTAGTGATTTACACTTTCCAGTGTTTGGTTTCCTAGTGTGCATTGTAGGTTTCTTCCTGTGATTGCTGTATGTGAGAAGAGTACTGTTTTAGATTTATTTGCATTGATGGTTATTTTATTGGATTCAGACCAGCTGTCCAGCTTTAGCAGGAGGTTGTTCAGTTTGGTTGCTACCTCCTCTACTGTGTTTCCTTCTGCATATATGACAGTGTCAGCTGCATATAGCTGGAGACCTTTTGTCTCCAGCCATTTTTCTAGGTCATTTATGTATAGTATAAATAGTAGTGGTCCCAGGACTGATCCTTGGGGTTCACCACAAGTGACAGTTTGTTGGTCTGAGAGTGTACCATTTACTTTGGTTTTTTGCTGCCTGTTGTTTAGGTAGCATTTTATCCAGTTTATTGACTTGGATTTAATGCCCATGTTGTTTATATGCTGTGGTCTACAGTGTCAAAGGCTTTGCTGAACTCGATGAAGGCTGCTTCAACTAATTTCTTTTGGTTCAATGATGCCAGCACATCACTTGTTAGGTTTGCTATGTTTTTGATGTGGAGTGTAGTTTTCTGAAACCTCCTTGCCTCTTGTTTAGTATATTGTTTTTTTCCAGGTGCTCATTTATGTGCATGTGGAATATTTTTTCAATTAGCTTGCCTGGTGCTTGCAAGATTGATATTGGTCTGTAGTTCCCCATGTTTTGTTTGTCACCACTTTTGTGTATGGGGGTGATGGTTGCCATCTTCCATGCTGTGATGAAGTGTCCCTGCTCAAATGATGTTGAACAGGTCGACCATGGTATCTGGGATGGCTTGAAGTGCCTCTTTTATTATTTTTGTGGGGATTCCATCTATTCCACTTGGTTTGTTTTCATCTATGTCATTTATTAGCTGTGTTAGTTCTTCTCGGTCAGTTTTGCAGGTGGGGATTTCATCCTGGATATTTTATGACTTGTTTTCCCAGATTCTTGTGAATTTCTTTGATAACCTTTGTCCTACCGTGGCAAAGTGTGTATTTAGTTTGTTTCCTGCATCACTATCTGTGTGCGTATTTCCATCCTTATCCTGGAAGCTTGTCCGTTCTTCTAGCTTATTTTTGGGGAATAGTAAGCTTACATTTTTCCTGAACTTATTTGCATTGCTTCCCCAGTCCTTGTCTTGTTTTATTATATATTTCCTTTTTGCTGCCCTTACTGCTTTGAGGGAGTTGTTTCTGGCAGTCTTCTTTCTCCCTGACCTATAGGTGAATCTTGTCACTGCTTTTTTTTCTTTTTTCCCTTCAGGACCACATCCGATTTGGAAAAGTTCTTAGAAATAGGTCCAAAATGCTCCAGAGCTCAATTTGGCAAGTGATAAAATCTGGTAAAAGAATGTACAATTTTGAGAAAGTTTAAAATGACACAGAAAATCACCCGTGCAAGATGATTGCATGACATTTATAGGCTTTATTAGGCTCAGTATCTTCTTTCTATTTACATTATGTACAATTCACGTTGATTATATACATGTGAATTATTTTACTTTTACAGTGACCACATACGATTGGGAAATGTTGATAGAAATAGGTCCAAACTGCTCCAGAGCTCAATTTGGCAAGTGATAAAATCTGGTAAAAGAATGCACAATTTTGAGCAAGTTTAAAACAACACAGAGAATCACCCATACAAGATAATTGCATGAAATCTTCAGACTTTATTATTGTCAATATGCAATATGCTTTGACATATGTGAATTATTTTAATTTTACAGCGATTGTGATCAAATCGGGCCAAAAAATCCCAATTTTGAAAGGGTGTCTCATTCACCAGCCGCGCGCAAGCTCTTGGTTGTTGGAATGCAAATGAGGCTGGCTACCTTACCAACCAACACGGACCGCATGTTAAATAAGCCCTGGCATTGACATTTTCTATGCTGGTTGACTAGAACAGAGTTGGATAGGTGGATAATTAGGCTGTATAAATCTCGTTTTGATAGATCGGTAGATTAAGTAAATATAACAAATCAATGGAAAGCTGAGAACATGAGCTTTATTCTGATATGAATATTTTAATCCTGGAGTGACTTTGTGAGATGTGATCAATGGAAAACCCCTAGATTTTCCACTAACTTAATTTCTCTACTTGGGGTACCTACTTAAATTAAGAATTTACCAGCTCAATTCATTTCCCCGCCATGTCGAAATTCTTCATCCGTTTTTCTAATAGGTTGGTTTTTACCCCTGTACTTCAACAAGTACGGGGTGAATCTTTTATCTAGCTTGAAATATGATTGATTGACTAAAGCAATCTTTCTAGCTCTTCATCTGTGGCCTTATTATATCATATGTGAGGGTGTGATTGGTTCACTTTAGTATTTTGTATCATGTTTCAAAGTGTGCGCACCCACTATTTTGGATTTAAAAAAAGTGACAGTGTAAGTAGAACAGAAGTTATGTTGTCATTAACCCTGACGATATTCAGTACATATTAAGGAATTTAGCAAGTTTAGCATGAAATATCTGACAGAATAACAAAGCTAATGGTCTGGGGAAAAATGGAGCCTGGTATTTGTGTTATAGAGAGTGAGATTCTTTAATATTGGACAAATTATATGCAACATAGCTTTTGTGTTGGGGCATTAAAAACCTAGATTTCCCTAATGTGGAAATGTGCACAAAAAGGGGCACAAAAAAAAAGAATCTTTAAAACCTCATAATTTCGGAATTTGTCAAGAGGTCAATCTATATACATTTTATATCACTAGAATCGGATTTAAAAGATCTATACACCTATACGATTTTAAACACTGAAACATTAAAATAAAAAATGACTTTGCAGTACCTACTGACAGAATTAATTATATCCAATTATTTCAACTAAAATCAAAATTTGACATTTAAAAAAATATTTTCATTGCACAAAATACCATTTTCGAGGCATTATATAGGTACGATTCATGAAAAATTGAAATAAATGGTGCCTTACAATAATGATAGTTGGGTAGCTAGACTAAACGGGGGGCCATATGCATGAACTGGTATTTGCCTCACCTTTGTTAAAAGCTAACGCCAGGGTGGCGATGTAGGTCAAGCTGTATTCAGGGGTGCGAAAAGTGGTCTGGGCAGCTAACCTTTCCAGTTATTTTTAGATTGGGGAATCCCTTCTAACTGGTACGGGCGTGTACTGTATGTTTCTAAGCTCAGAATGCTTAATTATTGATAGTTGTGTCTTAAATATATTCATTATATTGCATGGATGTATACATGTTTATGCCAAGTTGTTCTGTATTTCTATTAATTTTCAATAAAATTTTAATTTGGACCACACGTATCGGCAAGCGTAATAAAATTGTTGTACGTCTTTGTTTTGCTGTCCATGCCGTTTTCACCAACTTTACCCGACTCGGCTTTACTCGAGTCGACCTGATCCAACCTGTCTCTGTCTGTGTGTGCGTGTCTGTCTCTGTCTGTGCGTGTGTCTGCTGGAAATTCACGGGTGAAGTCAGTTGACCAGAGTTGGCCATTCTATATGAAACAATGTCTGGTAAACCAGTTTAAAAATTAATTTAAATGGTGTCTTGCCTTCTTTTTAGCAGACTTCAAAGTCGAATTCTTCAGTAGTCAAAACCATCTAAATTTAAAACGGATCAAAATATAGCTAAATCAAAACTACATTCAACCCCAGAAGTACGTCGGTGAATGCCCCTACTGGACATGTGTGGGGGGAGCAAGGAAGTTGTGGGTGTGTACCGAGCCATTACTTCATAAAATGCCCCGATTTTGAATGGGTCGCGATGGCTACTACGCACATAACTACATTATATTTTATTTCTTTCTTTGGCTAGGAAAAAAATACACTTGATACCTTTGTTACAGACACTGTCTACCAAATATGAGCTCTGTGTTATCAATACTTTTAATTTCGTGAGTTGAAAAATGGCAATTTGAGATATTTGCACAAATAACCAAAATATATGTATTTTCACTTTGGCATATCTCATTTTCTAATATAGCTAGATCCTTGAAACTTTGCCTGTGATTTTACTTTGATACAAAGTGTATTTCCTGCAAGTTTCATTTAAAAAAAAGAGTGGGTATACCTAATTAATTATGACAGTACATCTTTAATAATTGACTTAATCCTACACGTGAAAATCGTTGACTTGGGCAGATTACTACTACTACCACCCCTTCTGAATATCACTTTTTATCAGGAGTTTTGACTGGGAACCATGTGGGCAAATATATGTATTTACCCCTAGATAAAAGATTCAGCCTGTACACTAGTATGCGGGTGAAGGACAACATAGTGTAAATATGGGCAAAAATAGCTTTGGTATGAAACAGGAACTAGAAACTGGTTCCAGGATCAAATGGCTAAATATATTGGCACAGAGTTGGTGAAATGGGGGAGAATGCAAATAGACAAGATTGCGGCCATAGAACGCCATCAATTTCACCTTTAAATTGTATTAAATTATATTTTTCAACTCAAAGGTAACGGGGAAATAATAAGACGTATGTAAAGAATAATTGTTGCTTCTTAAATTGTGAAATTAGGCTCATTTCATTCCCCCCCGCATTTTCGACTGTTTTTATATAGGGCTGGTATTCACCCGTGTACTGCGAGTACAGGGTGAATCCTTTATCTACATTACCCCATGCAATCGTCCACATTCTAATGGGGTTGTGAACCGTTGACTACCGTGTGAACATTTCGTTGTAAACATGCATTGGGACCATGGAAGGTCCTGTCGATTATTTTATTTAGATTTGGCGTGGTGTATAGTGAGTGAAATGTGACATTGTAGTTATATATACATGCTGGTTTCAAGCAACACCGATAACCTGCCTTCGTCTCATATTTCATGATACCATTTGTTCCCAACAGTGCCGACTAGGTTTAGTATTAACACAAAAAAACCTGCACATTTCACCGTATTTACTGATCCATTGATAGTTAGTGTGGGTCAACTGGCTTTTGGAAAATGACCAGACTGGCAATGGATTTATGACTCCAGAAAAAAACCATTACAGACGGAATGGCCGAATGAGTTAGAACCACAGATTCCACGATACACCCAGCAAACGCCAGCAGATTCAAACTCATTACTGCACATGACAAAACTGAACAGAGCATCCTCACCACATTCTGTGAGCCTCCCGACTTGGCCTGAGCATATAGCTCAAACAGTCTAATCTAATCTAAATATAATACAGCCAGCTACGATCGCATACGCAACTGTTCTGATTGGCCCTCTGGTCACCACGAAATTAGGCCTATACATGTATTTCGTTTTTAGTTTACATATGGGTCGTTCTCAGAAGTTGTGTACCAATAGTGTGACATCAGTACCAGAAAATCAAAATGCTGCCAAAGTCCTATAAGCAAGTTTCCTCAAATGATGCTCACACCCAATAAATAGCAGTATAGCATGGAAACCAATCTGACTCCAAAATCAAATATTTTCCACACAAAACTTGACATTTTTAGGACATTTCACATGCCACTTGCTTTATAAACAGTAGTAATAATAATTTGAAACCTCATTGCTATGGTTTTGCCTTATTTGTGAATATTAAAGAGAAAAGCAAGAAAATATTAGCAGAGTAACGGATTAGCAGAGTAACAAAGTGGAAACAAACAATTTTACGCAGATGTTCGGCTCAAATTTCAATGTTTAGTGGCAATTTCAGGATTTATCTTTTGCTATACCATAACTGGGTCCATGCATAGTGTCAAATGGTGAAAATAATTCCTGTTCTGTATCTGTACTCAGTGTTTGATACAGAGTTTCATAGTATTTGCAAGTGGAAACGAAATGTTACGATGTTAATGACTCCAGAAAATGTTAACTATTTCATCATTTAAATTTTTTTTTAGAAATAAATGTCTTCAACTTAATGAAGACATTGTATATGACCATTTGAAGTGAAATGAGCTGTTGTTCAGAGGTTTTCATTAAGTTGTGACACTTTATTTTCAATGCTGTTGAAAATGTCACAAATTAGTGATGTAATTTTCTATGTATTTAGCTACATCCATCCCAATAAGATACATAATACACAATATTAACATTTACTTTTGATCTAAACTATCTCCCACATTATTTGGCTAACTGATGAAATCTAAACATTGACACTCCAATAATGGGTTTCTTTGAAATATGCATTTCTAGTAGACTACCTCAAGTGGTACACAGTTTCTGAGAACGACCCATATATTTACTACAAATTAATGGCAATTTCCAAGCCGAACTAGATTTGCCACAGGTTAATTCCCTCTACCCACCACTCCCATCGTAAAGACCCTATTTTACAATTTACAAAAATAATGGTGATATGTAAAGTGTGAACCTGTGAAACCCACCCCAAACCTTTCACTGTATCGGGCACCATGTGTAAAACTTGTAATTCTGTTCATTTTGTAACAAAATGAACGGAATAAGCAGAGTGAGACTTTTCAAGATAGAAAAAAGCAGTTTACATATTTTGTTCTTGATTTTGTTCATTTTCTTACAAAATGAACGGAATTAATCTTTTGCAGGCCAAAATCTTCAATTTGCCTACCATGTTTATGTTTGTACAGCCACAGATCCACTTCTAATAATCAGATTGACTTGCAACGCACTTTTTAGGAGAACAAAACCGTTTAAAAATAGTGTATATATGGGTCACTCAAAAACTGGTCAGCATGGGATGGGATTTTAAAACATCAATAAATCAATATAAGCACTACAGATTTCTTTATATTATGCCAGGATTAATGTCCTTCTTAGAGTAAAATTATTTAATTCTGCTTATATTTTGAATAAGCAGATCTGAAAAATGTGTTACGTCTCAGCAACACATGTGATGCGATGCTGCCACATGACAGTTTAATCACGGACTAAACCTTTTTTTATATTTTACAGGGATGTAAAGGGGAGATTTCCAGCTTATTTCCAACAATTTTTTTTTTAAAATTCAAATATTAACTCCATGTGGCACTTCTGGCCAGTTTTCAGGAGAGTGACCCATATAGCTATACAATGCAAGTGCCTGTGATACAAGTTTAAGCATTGTCTAGGCACTCAACATTGCCGCTGTGCAGACTCGACACTTCCTATTACGTTAGACCTGATCGAGTATGTAGGATCAGGAACAATTTGCTTAGAACCGTTTATTAGGGTTTGGAAAAAAAAAGAGACCTTTTAAAGTTTCTCTTATAAATTTTCTGTACCAGTCTTGAAAGTGAACATATTTTTTTAATTTCCACACGGACGAGTGACCTGATTGGTGGGCGGGCTGTTAGTAGAACAGGCCTACGGACACATTGCACCCTCCGTCCTGCTCCTGTCGTGTTTATCGACCGGTAGGGGCGCTGTGATCGGTGACCTACTGGCGCGTGGCGACACGCAGCCCCTTTGACGCCAGTTATGAATAATGAAGATGTTCCTACCCACACACAAATATTTATGTACACACAGGTCTCGACCACACCCTCCCATGTATGTTATAGACGATTCACTCTGGATATTGTCTGTGGAGTGCTCTGTGTGACTTTCCATTTTAAATGATAGTGCAGTTTGTGCCATGTTTGTTGCGCTATAGGAGCAGCATTGTGCATGGGAATAATTGATAGTGCAGTGTGTGCCATGCTTGTTGCACTATAGGAGCAACATTGTGCACGGGAATAATTGATAGTGCAGTGTGTGCCATGCTTGTTGCACTATAGGAACAGATTTGTGCACAGGAACAATTGATAGTGCAGTGTATGCCATGTTTGTTGCACTATAGGAGCAGCATTGTGCACGGGAATGATTGATAGTGCAATGTGTGCAGCATTGTGCATGGGAATAATTTATTCCTGAAAGCTATTCATTTATAAATTTGATGGTGTCTCATTCTCTAAAAGCGCATGCTTCCCATGGCCATGCATTTGAGGTGGTCACCAATTTGCGCTTGGGTCAAGAACGTTAGTTTTCATGGGTTCGTGCCGAGGGGGGGGGGGGCATGAAAAGAAATGGAAGGCCATAGTTTTGAAGGGAGTGTGGGCGGGGGTGAGGTAGCTTATCAAATGTTACTGGAGCCAGGTAATTGTGCCATCGTTCTAACCCCAAGTCCCAACCCAGAACTAGTGTATGGTGTAGAGATTCAGTCCGGCCCATATTCGCAGGTAGTGCTTATCCACAGCCAGGCAATGTCAAACTGGGTTCTGGGTTACCTTTTGGTAACCTGCTGATTGTCCATCTTAGTTTTAGTTGTTAGATTCTTTCAGTAATATTTGTCAGTATTTGTGTGGGTTGCTCCTTGAGCTATATGTTATGCTTTCAAACCAGTAAATCGAACTTAAAATGTATTTTAATTGCTACTCAAAACAACTTAAAAAATGAATATCAAGGATGAATGATCTCGATTTTTACTGTACTGCAATTCCGCAGCACTATCAGGGTATGCTAATACGTTGTTCAAATGCTGCAACTCTATCAGTGTATATACCAATATGTATGAAGCTTGAATTTCGGGAATTTTCCATCATTCCCTCATAGTACTAAGCCTATGGGAGAATATTTCCTTTTTCGCGGAAATTCGCCGTCTGTTTACAGATAAGCTCATCGTAGGCCTAGATTTCCGTGTGTTTTTTGCCGGAGACCATTTTCATCCCTGAAATATATTTATTACTTATTTTTTACCCAGCTATCAAGTGTGTGTGTGTACTGGATAGCTGTGTCAAAAATCAATAATACATAGTGAATGGGTGCGTGGTTGAAATTGGTCGGCTAGGGTGGGCCTGGAGGACTGGTGTCACGCTACCTGTCAACTTACCACACCTGCCCGCCCTCTGCCAACAGGTAGTGGCGGGAAAGGCGACACGTCACATTGCAGCTCCACCTGTCGTCCGCCGCCCGCACCCGCAGCGAGCTGGGCAGTGGGTATGAGGGCAGTGCTGCTTTATCATTACCATGCCTATCTGGAGCGCATGCAAAGATTCCAATAGTGATGCTATCTGCTCTGACCAAATTAAAATGACATATATCTATAGACAGTCCGGTTGTCGCTGTTAGTGAATTAAAACTATATATATATCTAATCTTATGTATTCCACTCTCAGAAGTTGTGTACCAATAGTGTGACATCAGTACCACAAAATCAAAATGCTGCCAAAGTCCTATAAACAAGTTTCCTCAATGTGTATGTCCTTTTGCATCTGAATAATTGAAAATAAAATATTTTGGCATTTTTAAGTAGGTCAAATGATGCTCACACCCAATAAATAGCAATATAGCATGGAAACCAATCTGACTCCAAAATCTAATATTTTCCACACAAAACTTGACATTTTGGTTCTGTCTTATTTGTGAATATTAAAGAGAAAAGCAAACAAATATTAGCACGGTAACAGTCAAGGTGGAAACAACAATTTTACACAAATGTTCGGCTCAAATTTCAATGTTTAGGGGCAATTTCAGGACTTATCTTTTACTACACCATAACTGGGTCCATGCATAGAGTGTCAAATGGTGAAAATAGTTCCTGTACTGTATCTGTACTCAGTGTTTGATACAGAGTTTCATAGTACTTGCAAGTGGAAACGAAATGTTACGATGTTAATGACTCCAGAAAAGGTTAACTATTTCATAATTAACTTTTTTTTTTATAGAAATGTCTTCAACTTAATGAAGACATTGTATATGACCATTTGAAGTGAAATGAGCTGTTGTTCATAGGATTTCATTAAGTTTGTGACACTTTATTTTCAATGCTGTTGACAATGTCACAAATTAGTGATGCAATTTTCGATGTATTTAGCTACATCCATCCCAATAAGATACATAATACACAATATTAACATTTACTTTTGATCTAAAATATCTCCCACATTATTGGGCTAAATGATGAAATCTAAATATTGACACTCCAATAATGGGTTTCTTTGAAATATGCATTTCAAGTAGACTACCTCAAGTGGTACACAGTATCTGAGAATGACCCATATATTGAGAGAGAGAGAGAGAGAGAAAATCCTGTTGCCGTTGTGAGCAAATTAAAACGACATATATCTATAGACAGTCCCATTGTATTATTACTTTTGTATATTGTGCAAATAAAGTAAGTGATCCTTTATGCAATGTGTCCTCTGACCAATCCCGAATACTTTTGACTGTCACAGCATGGTGAAGCTGAATGCGTAGTGATACCTGATGCAGCCCCTTGTGTTATTACTTCTATAGTGACTGCATGGCAAACTGGATGTCCTGGTTTTTCAGGATCCTGTGCTCCTTCCGTTTCCACAATGATGCACTTTAGATTATAGCATCGCTCACTTTAGTTTATAGCATTGCTCACTTTAGTTTATAGCATTGCTCACTTTAGTTTATAGCATTGCTCACTTTAGTTTATAGCATTGCTCACTCGCTCAGTGCATTTATATCCCAGACAAAACCCTAATCTTATCCTCAGAAACGCGAGTAACGCGTACATGGCACTGTTAGACTGTTGCTGTGGGCTAGCCGTAGAGTTCAGATTGTATTCTTGCCATGCCCAACTAATCAGCAGGAGTTGGCGTTTAGTTGCTCAATGTGAACTGTTGATTATACTGCACATTTGTGCTGTAATAAATAGTCGGTGGATTGCATGAAATACACGTCTAGTTCGACTCTGCTGGCGTAGTCAAAAGGGTTAGTTAGGTATTGGTCCAAGAACATTTTGTCCAGAGGACTTTATTTTCATTTGGACCATATAAAAGAGCTGGTTGATTCTAATCTTATGTATTCCACTCTTTAATATATCTGCGTTGTGTGATATTGACGTTAAAGCTGCATAGTCCGATCGATCATGCGTGATACTTTTGAAACCAAAACACCAACCTAGATTTGATCAAGATACTGGCACACTCACTGACGTTGCTGGCATTAGAGACTGATTGTACAGAGTTTATTTGGTTCAGAATGTTATGTTGGGTCTCCTGCGCAGTGTGCAAGACCAGTGCTTTAAAAAAGTAGTGAAAAGGAGTTTGAATTGTAAAAGTAGAAGCTGCAGATGTGGTTACTTTGGCACTGTGGGGCACACAGTATTATGGAGTATCGTCTATGTTGTTGAAAAGTACAGGTCGCAGGTGGGGATCTAGACGACGCTGTCGGCGTGCGTCGGCTCATTGTGAGAGCGCTGCTCTGTGGTCGGTGTGGGAAGGCTGTGTGCACCTGTCTCATTGTGTCTATCTGCTGCAGGTTGCCCAAGTCCCAGCCCGCTGCTGCCGCTGTCTGATTGTCCAGGTCCCGCACTGTCACCTGCTGACCAGAACCAACGTCATCATGTCTGACGATAACCAAGGTAAGTTTCCTCTTGGTCAGGTGACGCCGCCGTGTCGGGTTACCATGGCAGCTACACGCTGAGATGCTCTGTCGCCATGTCCATATTTATCTCTGCGGACACTGGATAGTACTCGTCTCCTGTTTGTAGTGTGAAGTGGGCCGGTCTTGATTGGCCATGATCTACTACTTAAAGCTGCATAGTCCGAAGAAGACATGAAATTTTCAAAACCGAAGCAAATCTTAGATACTGGCCCATTTGTCGCACAGAGGCAATTTAATAAACGGTTACTGCAGAAGCCTATGGCGTACTTGCCAAAATAGCTTTGGCATGTTTGCCCTTCAATAAGTTCAAATATCTAATTTAGCTGTATCAAATAAGGTTACTTCAAACTAAAGTAAAGTAATTAGATTATAGCCTATTATATTTATCTCGGAAAATGACAACTCCTAACCATCGGACTATGCAACTTTAATATGATTCGACGGGATCGCCGGATCGGTGCTGGCTTCATATGTGAATGGTCGTCGGTTCAAACTGAATAGAGTGAAATCAATGACAGAAAATTGGTGTCGCTACTTACTCTGGCGTTCGGTATTAATTCCTCCCCACCCCTCACGTGAAGGTAAAAAAAAAATCTATTTCCCCCCCCCCCCCCCGCGCTGAGTAGCCAATTCTTGTCCATACATATACTAGTAATGTGATGGAAAAGATAGGTGAGGTTACCATCTTGTCAGAATAACTCAAATTAATTGACCACCCAGTGTGGATGTAACCTGATTTATTAATAATAACAATTATTTTAAGAAAATTTATTTTATTCCCAGAATAGCATATTCCCTGACATAACAAGCAGGGGATAAGCAGGAGACACCATACATAAGTTTCACCCCGTACTTCCAGTACAGGGGTGAAAACCAGCCTTATATAAAACCGGTCGAAAAATCGGGCTAATGAAATGAGTCTTTATGAGAGCCTAATTTCACAATCTAAGAAGCAAAATTTATTCTTTGTATATGTCTTCATGTTTACCCGCTACTTTTGTGTTGGAAAATATAATAAAACATATACTTTAATGCAATTTAAAAGTGAAATCGACGGCCTTCTCTGGCCACCATCTTGTCTTTTTGCATTCTCTTCCATTTCACCAACTCTATTCTGATATAAGTAACCATTTGACACTGGTGCCAGGCATTCTACTTCTTGTTCCATACTAATGCTATTTTCGCCCGTATTTATATAAGGCTGGTCTTCACCCGTGTACTACAAGTACCAGGTGAATCTTTTATCTAGAAACACCACTGTTACGTCCAGAACCAGCTTAATCACTGAAATATTAAATGACGGCACAAAGATATGCATTCAAGATGGGGATTTATTTCAAGTGAGACTGTCCTTTTATTACTTCATAGACTATCAAGTAATGCTCTATGCAAAAAGTGGGCTGTTGAAAAGTCGACAATCTCCATGTAACATTCATGCCCTTAAAACACCATGTTTTTTGGAATGAATATGTCAGCATTTGTTTTACTATGCCACATTAGGTCTTCATTTTATCATATCTATTTGTCCAAAGTATAAAGAAACCGCCAACCGACCAAAGGGTAAGAATACCAGTTCTATGAAGAAAATAAGTCCTCTATTCCTTCAATAATTGTGTTGACTATTACACACTAGAAAATACATTGGCCACATTTACCATGAAACGACCCATATATGCATATCTACGATGTGGTCCGAACTGTTGCGTGCAGGCTGTGATTGAGACGGATGGCCATTCTTATATGAGGCAAAAGCTTTATGGCTCCCTCAACCACTGGAAGCCGTTATTTTCTTTATCCAGAACTTTCTACTTTTCAGAGAATTTAGCAGTCAGTATGGATCGTGAGCTGTGTGTATTTTGCCATGACCTGTTTTCATTTAATGCAGGTTGTCCGCATGTTTTCCATCATAGAGCATTGGCACTCTCCTGTCGTGTTTTAAATGGCACAAGGGTGGTGCTCGGATCCCCATCTGTGATGAAAACTGGCCAGAAGTGTCACATGCAGAGTCTAATATTTGAATTTGTTGGTTTCAAATGATGAAAGATGGAGATTTTGCGGATTTCCGGGGTTTTTCCTGTTTACTAATACACAGGCAATGTACTAACACATACATACACAGGGTAGGTTCAACAACCATACAGCGCAAAGCTTGTACAGGATCCTGATCACAGCAACCAGTGTCATGGGGGTGATGAAAATGGGAATTATTGCGCCTAGAGCGGGACTCGAACCCACATCTCTTTGCATTCCGGGCCAGTGTGCTAACCATTACACCACCTAGGCTCCCTGATAGCAACACACCACCCATGCCTACCTGTCTATGTGGTTACTTGCCTGAGAGGTCAGTGCAGACCACTACAAGTGTATACTAATACGTTGTCTTATGCTGCAGAACTATCAGTGTATACTAGGCCTAAAATGTGGTGCAGATGCTGCAGCACTATCAGCGTATACTACTATTACTAGGTATCCCAAGTGATTTTCAAAAATAGTTTGGAGTTTGATTTAATGGATTTCACCTGTTAGTATATTTAATTTGAAATAAAATGACACTTCATTTGTGAAAATCGCTCTAATATTAAAGAAGATATGGACTTTTTTACATTGTTACTTAATTGGTCCCACCCAAAACTAAAAAGATAGCATTTTTGATGGCCCCAAGAATTAAAAGTAACCACCCTATCAGACTTTCTGTATTTTTTCCTTCAAATCCATGGCCTATACAATGAGAATAAAAAAATCCAGGGGTCTGATGTGGTTACATTTCAAGATATACATCTTCAAAAATGCGCGAAATCACAATTTCCTTAATTTCACCAATTTCCAAATTTCGCTTTGGACCACTTTTGGGTTGTGGACAAAATTGGCACCCATATTAAATTATTCTGATTTATCCCCAACCTACTGATGAGTCTTGTCATTGCTATTTTTTTTCAGGACTACATATGCTTGGGAAAAGCTTTAAAAAAATAGGTTTAAAATGGTCCAGAGCTCAATTTGACATGTGATAACATCTGGTAAAAGGAAATGCCCAACTTTGAGCAGGCTTATTTAGTACAGAAAAGCACCCGTACAAGATAATTGCATGAAATTTTCACATTGTACTACCTTCAATATGCTCTTTTTGTTTACGTTACATACAATACAATTTGATAGATGTGAATGTTTAAAAAAAAAAAAATTTCAAACCCTGTGTGTGTGTGGGCAGTGTGTTTATTGCACATTGCATAACAACTGGCACATTGCATAACAACTTTAGCATTCAATTATTAAGTACAGCCATCATTTATTTTATCTCAAATTTACGCCTTCACACCGTGCATTGCTAAGAATCATGATTAACTTCTTTTTTTTAAGAAAAAGGGGATCTTTATTTTCATGTAAAAACCTAAGTTATCCATTATTCGGTTCAGAAATGATGGTTAATTGAACATTTTAAATTAAAATTTAAAATAGATGGATAAAGAATTTATTCAAGGACAAAATATGACTATATGGCCTGTAGTATTGGCAACAAAATGATATCATTGGCATGATGATGCTAGCTCTGGTGAATGGGCACCAGGGGTTTGAAGAAGCAGTGTAAAATTTCATGCATAAGTTAGTTGAAACAAAAGGTGATTTCCTACATAAATGGACTTGAAAAGGCATTGATTTTCTGTAGCTGATCAAAGTCATATCCTAATGGGGATGGTACTATTAGAAAGGAAATGTGAAGCTTTATTATGCTTTAGAGTTTATTTCAATTGGTGAACAACTTGGAACACACCAACAGATTGAAGATGATGAATTTTAAGCCTCACACACAGATTATTGGTGGATTGGGAAGGCACTTGGGATACCTACTATTACGTGGTTCAAATGCCAGAGCACTACCAGCATATAACAATATGTAGGAAACCTGACTTCCGGGAAATTTCCGCGATTCCATAACAATGCTAAACCTACGGGAGAATATCAGCATTTTCACTTCCCCCCCCCCCCCCCCCCCCCCCCCGAAGAGCACTTTCATAGATTCTATGTAAAATATAAATTGATGAGGTAAAAATAACGGTGTAGTCCATGATTAAGCTATGTCATGTGGCCGTATCACATGTATTGCTCAGACATAACACATGTTTAGCACAGTCTGCTTAATAAAAATGTAAGCAGAATTAAATAATTTCAAACTGAGAAGCATATTAATCATGGCATAATGTACAGAACGATGTAGTGCTTATATTGGTTTAAAAAAAAAAAAGTAATCCCCAGCCATGCTTTATTCACTGAAAAATTAGTGTACAATATTTGTGTGGCATTCAGACACCACTGATTACATCTGTGATGGAAATTTGTAATGTTATTTCTGAAGACATCAAGTTTATATATATATATAAAATGTAAGCATGCAATCATGTTAATAAATACTTCCTTTTGATTTGGGAACTGTTTTGTTTGATATATCAATGCAATACAAGATGTTAGTAAGGATCCAACCAATGTCCCCTATATCGTGTTACAAATGGCTGACTGTCAATTTTTTTTATTTTTTTTTTTACAAAAACACTTCATAATTAAAAAGACCAAAGTTGCACGGTTTATTATATTTCCCTTATTTCTTACATCAAATCTGAACATGAATATGAAAAGTATAATGACGTTTTTTTAATTGTTTTAAAATTCCATCCCATGCTGTCCAATACGGTGGTTGTAGAACACTGCATGGCGGGTGACTTACAACTCCCTCCAACACTAAAACCAATTTCGTTTTGTTGCATTTTTTAACATGGCTGCGTCATAATGGTATAAAACTGCAGTCTGATGAAGGCATGTCACATAGAAACTAAAAGACTAGATTAACTTAGGCACTTGTGTCCTTATTAGGCCGTTAATTTAATAGAACCTACTAATGGATGGCTGTGGTGTCAGCGTTATTATATGCACGCCAACATTAATTTGGCAGGTTTCAACTAAAATATTTGGAAAGATGGCCCATTAACATATGTGTGGCAGAAATTACTGAATAATATAACTTTAAAAAGAAAAGTATCACCATTTCCTGAATTGTGAAGTGTTTCAGTTACCAGCGAATAGAATGCGCCTTAATATGATGCTAATGTATTCATCCCTGAGTGCTGATGGTGACTGGTTTTTACTCAGGTGTGAGAATTCTATGTGGAATTAAGGCTGTTGCTCAATTTTGAATTGTCAACTGAGTGACAATAATTGGAATTTGATGTTAAATAGCTGTTAAAAATGGTGTTTGAGATGGGGTGGAGCTGCTGCCGTCGGTCCCAATTATGAGCACACGTTGACGTGCTCCGTGGCCACTGTGGAGCCCTAATTGCATCACACTACATACCACACGCAGGCACACACCCTCCTGTGGGTTGTGTCCACCAGGTATTGCTGCCTGTGCCATGACAGGTGAGAGGGTGCTCATCAACAGGTAGACTGAGCCTCCCTGGGCGGCAGCACACACTGGTCGTAGTGCTACCTGTACACCCCTGTTTGCAGCAGCTGCTTGCTACCTGTTCAGTACTCACCTGTCGGCACGTCCACACGTGTAGGGCTGGGTCGGGGCTGCTAACTGTTCGCAGTATTGTCTTAACTTGTCACCAATTATTTGAGAACGGGTCATCAATGTGCTAAGCACTTACTGCACACTTACCAGGCTAATAGTGCTTTGAGCTGGTGCCGCTGTTCTACGCCGCCATCCAGAGCCACATATCAATTCGTGATGTGAGACTTCCTAATCTTCCCCATCAGCCATTGATAAATTAGGCTCCATTCATTACCCAGTGACTGTTGGGTTATCAACAGGTAAAGTCAAGTTTGACACTCGACCATTACAAGCACTGGGGGTTTCACCAACAATGTATTGCCAAATTGGTTATGACTGCGTTTCCGCCCCTTATGCCCTCCGAGGGAAGCAGTGGCCCAATCTGGAGAAGGTGATAGATTGGGAGTTCGAATCCTGGTCGAGTCAAACCAATGACGTACACAATTGATACTTGTTGCTACCCATTATTAGGATAGGGCAAGGACTGGTTAGCTCAGTATCCGGATATGACCGAGTGGGATATTTCGCTTATGGTGTTAGTGACCTGATTTCTCAGTCGGGCAGCACTATAAAGTAGCCATGAGTGCGGATTGTCACCAACTACCTGTCCATAAATGTAGTGAGGACGTAAAATCACAACAAGCAAACAATCGTCTGAGCTCATTCAATAAAACGTCTAGAACAGCCATTACAGATTCTTGAATAATTAGTTCTGAACTGATAAAAGATTCACCCCGTACTTCCAGTACAGGGGTGAACGACAACGTAGTGTAAATACGGGCGAAAATAGCTTTAGTATGGAAGAGGAAGTAGAATGCCTGCCTCCAGCATCAAATGGATACTTATATTGGCACAGAGTTGGTGAAATGGGATAGAATGCAAAAAGACAAGATGGTGGCCATAGAACGCCGCTTTATTTCGGTCCTGAACGATCGCCCCTACAATACCATTGTAACGATTTAAAAAAACAAAAAAACTCCCAAAGCCGACCACCTCCATAAATGGACCATTTAAAGTCGGTTCCATGGTCAGTCGACTTAGAGGATTTAGGCATATTAACATTCATCATGCCGTCCTTATATGCCCTTAGCTAGGACTTAAAACAACAAACAAACATTGAGCATGCTCTGTGCAACTGTCGATATAGCATCCTGGTTCAGCCTTTCATTGTTGGTTCTGTCTGCTTTGTCCACTGTACCGGACGAGATGGCCCAGTCGTGCTGGAGAAACCCGACCCCTCAATCCAATGATCTAGAAAGTCGATAGTGTTCACTACAAGTGTGGCCATTGTCATTTATAGGATATGATAGATTTGTTTGCTCAGTATTAGGATAATGTGCGTTATGAGGTCACGGTGTTGGCAGCCTGGTTTGGTCAGTCGGGCAGCACTGTGAAGTCGCCATGAGTACAGTCACAAGTCGGTATCAATAAGGCTAATATAGCCAATGTTCAACAAAGAACTAGACTAGGTTTTCACCTTGCCTGAGGCAATAGGTGCTGACAAACCCATATCGGTGATATGGTGGTGGTCACATTACAAGTACTATTGTTTTAATTCATGGCTTGGATCGTCATTTGTGAACTGTTGTTGGGCGTAGTCACAAACCACACAACACAGTACAATGTAGATGTCATACACGAGCAGTTTCTCTTCCCACCTCGCCTTTTGTGTGTCGGTTCCGGTAACGCTGAAAGTCTCCGCCCCCCCCCCCCCATTTCCTTTTGTAGGCGACCAGACGGGATGGCCGAATGAGTTAGAGCATCCGTCTCCCGTGTTGGTAGGTCGTGGGTTCGAACCCTGGTCGAGTCAAACCAATGAATTAAAAATTGATACTTGTTGCTCGGCATTATTAGAATAGAGCAAGGACCGGTTTGCTCAGTGTCAGGATAATGTGACTGAGTGGGATATCAGGTCATGGTGCTGGCGGTCTGGTCTTCCACTGGGGCAGCACTATAAAGTTGCCATGAGTGCGCACTGTCACAAGTCGGTACCCATCCTGATATGACCTTAGATGTTGCTTGGACGTAAAACAACAAACAAACAAACCTTTTGTAGGCACATGTCAGGACTATGCACATCTATGTGTGCAGTGCATACGCATGTTGTAACATGCCATCAATTTTTAACAAGCCATTTTTGTAATATTGTTTATGCGGCGAATGTGTATTGACAATTTGTGCACGCCCCATGTCACGCCACGAGTCACAATTATTTCTATAGCTTGAAACACTTATTTAGCCACTACGGCCCAACCATGGTCTGAGGTTCTGTGTGGTCATGGTATGGGTATTAGTGTCGGTCAGCCCCAATGCTTCTCCTCAGTGACCTAGGCTAGTGCGTATACATGCAGAACTGGAAGTAGTGCACTATTAGTAAATTTGAACACTTGAGTGTAAGCCCACCCTTCTCTTGTGACGTTTCAGAACGCGTAATGGCCAATGATACTGCATGGTAATAATAACCATTAATTCATCATCATCATCATGCTGTTGGTTGCGATGTGACAAAGACCGCTTTCATTACTTGACTGCCGCCCTCCATTTAGCTCTCTGCTGTGAGAGTTGCGTCCATGAGTCGGTCTTAATGTCTCTCAGCTTCAGGTTTCTCTTGATGGTATCCTTGAACCGGAGACGAGGGCGCCCTCTCTTTCTGTAGCCAGAAGACAGTTGAGAATAGAGGATCTGCTTTGGTAACCTGTCTGATGACATCCTCATGAGGTGTCCAGTCCACCGGAGATTCTTTTTGATCAGAAGATCTTCCATAGAGGGCAGTCCCGTTCGTTCGAGTATTTCCTTATTTGTCACTTTGTCCTTCTAGGTTAGCCTCATGATTGAACGCAGATGTCGCATCATGAAGGCATGCATCTTTTTCACCTGTTGTCTGTACACTGTCCAGGCCTCGGCACCGTATAGTAGGGTGGATATCACGATTGCACGGTAGATCTTAGCTTTGACCCGAGTGGACACATGGTGGTTGTTCCAGAGTCTCTGGTGTAGTCGGCCGAAAGATGCGCTAGCCTTGGCCATCCTCCTCTGTATTTCAGCATCAATGCGTCGATCACTTGATATAGTGCTTCCGAGATAGGTGAATTCGGGAACAGAGTTCAGCTTGTTTCCGTCAACCATGATCTCCTCCTTGGGTTCTTGTAGAGTTGGATTGGTACAGCACCTCCGTCTTCTTGATGTTAATCTTCAGGCCAAGCTTCTTTGATGCATTGGAGAAAGCGTCCACTATTTTCTGGATCTCTTCAGCAGAGTGGGCAACCAGTGCACTGTCATCTGCGAATAGTAGCTCTCTCACTAGTATCTGAGTAGTCTTGGTCTTCGCTCTGAAGTGTGCGACTTTGAATAGGTCAGCGTTCTGTCTGGAATGTATATAGATGCCATCCCCCATGTCTCGGAAAGCCTCGTCGAGCATTGCTGATAGGAAGGTGGAGAAGAGCGTGGGGGCCAGTACACAACCTTGCTTGACCCCATTGGTAACCCCAAACGATTCCGAGACTTCCCCTCCATCACTAACGTTCGCCATCATTCCTGTATGTAGAGCCTCAATCATAGTTGTGAACTTCTCTGGGCATCCGTACTTCCTCAGTAGCTGCCATAGCCCGGTCCTCCCGACTGTATCAAATGCCTTAGTGAAATCGACAAATTCCATGTACAGTGGTCAGTCCTGCTCAATGCACTTTTCTTGTAGCTGTCTGAGACAAAATATCATATCCACGGTGCTCCGGTTACCTCTGAAGCCAGACTACATCAGGTGTTATGTGAAAGCTGCCTGCAAAAGTGTTGAAGTGCTGCTGGCTTTTGGAAGTTACCAGCGGCACTCTCTCGGGGAGCAAATAGAGGTTTCACACCGGCAAGAACATGTCAAGACAGGCGCAAAACTATTTGTCCCTGCAGTGGCTGGTTGGGAGATGTTGGGGAGTTCCATACATCAACCGCCCTTAATGCTGCCACAGTGACATGGTTTTCTGTTTAGGGTTTGCTCTCTTAGCCTTTGGTTCTGTCAAGAACCTGTACCACAAGGAAGTGGTTTACAACTCTGCAGGGCAGGGGTGTCAAACTCCCTGAGGTATTGCTATACCTGCAATACCTGCATACCATTAATTAATGTATAGAAATCTCCCAACACAATTTCCGAAGTAGTACAGCAGGTCCACTGCCATCGCCCTGCTTTTGTCCCAAACTAAAGTAGGGTAGTGCTTGACTTGTGTGCCCACACTCTGGTTAATCTGCTGCCCGCCACTAGTTGCAGGTTTGTTTCCCCAGTAGGCTTTTCCCATGAATTATTTACAGTTGCTGCACACGTGTCGACTACAAAATATTGATGTCCCTGCGTCCTCCATGACGACGTGTGTAGTGGTCCGTGTCGGCGTTGTCCTTGTTAAGCCATGTGTGACATACTTCCTACCTGCCCTGCCCTCCCATCCCCATCAGTTCCAGTGTCGTCCAGCACCACAGTCCAGTCGCTATTATGGTTGCCGTTACTTAGCTTATGTACTAATACCTCTATGGTCCTAAATGTTGGGTCTTTGTGTTAGTGGATACGTCCTGTCCACACTTAATCAAATCGGGTGGTGGAGGTATCACCTGCCGGAGGAGTCCCTCAGGGCAGCCACCCGATCGCCCGCGGACTGGTCCAGTGCCCATGATAGGGATTGCTGGCTGGCACTCCCTGTGTACATGCAATGAGTTAAGCAATTGACACCTACAGTCATCAAGCAGGTACCGACTTGTGACAGTGTGCGCTCATGGTGACCTACCTTCAGCATGGTACGCCTGCGCTCTTATTGATTTGGCAACCGCGTTCGGTGCCGAAAGTGTGCGGTTTGCATGTTTTGATATCCGGTGTTTAAGGGTTATTATATTAGGTGGTGCATATTTCAACCTACTCATAGCCGAATGTTTAAGGCTGGGCTCATTATAGCAACAAGCGCTGATATTGGTTGACTGGAGCCCATCACCCAGGATAGATTCACTTATTTCCTGGGTGCGGTCGATTCTCATTAGGCACTTCTCTCCTGGTGTTATAATTACAAATGATTCAATTTTACGTCAAATGAGGACAATTTGATGATTGTACGATTGTTTAATTTGATTTGTTTTCAAGGTAAATGTTCCTATCAAGGACGCTCCCATCGCAAAGTTGACCCTATATGTTCATGCCTGGCACGGCACATCCACGGGAAGCGGCTAACTTTACGGAAAGCGTTAATGATTAGTGGTTGGACTGAGCTGTTGTCTATCCTATTATTGACAACACCCAAGTCCGACGAGAAAGAGTGTATTAGGTTGGTTATTATAATTTACTTTAGTTTAAAGTAACTTCATTTTAAGGGAACTATTTTAAATGAAAACATGCCAAATTAATAGTGGCTTCAGCAGTGACAAGTTTAAGTAAATTAAATTAGTATCTTGTTTGAAGCAATGCACAGATGGTCCTTAATGAATGTGCTCCTCAGAAATGGTCTAATTAACTGAGTAGTTATCAGGGTTAGTTTGCGTATTGTGCAGTGTACAGCACAACCATGTTTGTCACTAAACACCAAGTGGATACCCGTGTGTGGGGTAGCTGTTGTACAGTGGACATCACGGCCCTGTTTATCACTAAACACCAAGTGGATACACGTGTGTGGGGTAGCCGTTGTAGTGGACAGCACAGCCCTGCTTATCACAAAACACCAAGTTAATACAAGTATCCGAGGTAACCATTGTACAGCGGACAACACAACCCTGTTTATCACTAAACACCAGGTTGAGTGCACAGCACATCCCTGGGGCCGTACGCATGACGTGGTGTTAGCGAGCCAAAACTGGTTTTGGCGGGGATTTCTAGGTTAGCGGCGAAAAGTCAGTACGCAAGTAGTGCAAACACACCGAGTGTAAGCTAACACCATGTCATGCGTACGGGCCCTGTTCGTCACTAAACACCAAGTTGACATGTGTGCGAGGTAACCATTGTACAGCGGATAGCACAGCCCTGTTTATCACTAAACACTAAGTTATACATGGCTACCATGAGTAGATCGTCCGTCTCCTGTTTTGGGAGATCGGGAGTCTGAACCCATGACTTTGTGGGTTCGAATCCTTGTTGAGTCAAACCAATGACTTTAATATTGATACTTGTCGCTTCCTAGCCTGGCGCTGTGAATTATTAGGATACGGCAAGGACTGGTTGGCTCAGTGTCCGGATAATGTGACTGAGTGGGATATCAGGTCATGGTGCTGGTGGCCTGGTGTCCCAGTGCAGCAGCACTATAAAGTTGGCATGAGTGCGCCCTGTCACAAGTCGGTACCCGTCCTGATATGACCTTTATGTTGCTATGACCTAAAACAACAAACAAACAAAACAGTTACACAAGTTCGGGTGCTTCCTGCCGTTGCTAAGGATGGCGCCTGGTGCCCAGGTGGGTGTGCATCAGTCGCCGGTCGGTGCTGGTGTTTGCGCACTATTGATGGGCTGGTTACGGCGTGCAGGCACACAGGTAACCGAGTCAGCTGCCACAACGCCTGGTCAAGGTCAAGGTCAATGACAAAGGGAAGCCAGCACTGGCAGCAGCAGTACATAACTGGGGAATGTAAAGCGGGCGTACAGTTATCAGTTTGAGTAAAGCCTGTAGATGTACTACATTGGTCCACACACTGACGTGCAACGCGTGGCCTATAGACCCCTTTCAATGTTTATAAGCATTGTGTATATGCGCGCAGCTTGGCTGCAGAATGAAGGCACACTGCCATTGAGTTTGCCGGGACGCGCAGTGCAAAACGTCTATTTTATTCACAATTAATAGAAATACAGAATGATAACCTTATAGATTAAATATAATCTATCAGTTGAATATGTGTTCCAAGCGGGTTGCTTCTAGGTGGTGTGGTTTTAGAGATATTTTACCTTTTATGTATGAAGGTTACGCCGCAGTGCAAAACGTCTATTTTATTCAAAACTAATAGAAATGCAGAACCCTACCCTTATCAATTTAATATAATCTATTCATTGAATATGTTTTCTATATGTGTTCCAAACTGGTTGCTTCTAGGTGGTGTGGCTTTAGAGATATTTCACAAAAGGCGCGCGCACTGACCTAGATACCTATCCTGACGTCATATGAAATAGGTCTGTAGTGGGCCTGTAGTCGGACGTGTTACCTGGTTATAGCCAGGTGTGTCGGCAGTCGGGTGGGTGGCGCATTGTTTGTGGGTATCAATAGGGACGAGTCTGGGCGCCACAAACGGAGGGTGTGTAGTGAAACTCGACTCGGGCATTAACTAGCAACCATAGATTTCCATCCCCTTCCCTGGTCACATCGAACCCTGGTCGAGTCAAACCAATGACTTAAAAATTGATACTTGTCACTTCCTAGCCAGGCGCTCAGCATTTAGGATAGGGAAAAGAACTGTTCGCCTCAGTGTCAGTATACTGTGACCGAGTGGGATATCAAGTCATGGTGCTGGTGGCCTGGTCTCCCAGAGGGGCAGAACTATAAAGTCGCCATGAGTGAGCACTGTCACAAGCCGGTAGTCATCCTGATATGAACTTAGATGTTGCTAGGATGTAAATCAACAAACAAGCCATTGGCCATGGCCTGTATGTAGCAAGTTTGATTGAATAATTCCACATACCCGTGTCATCATATGTCTGGAAACTTGCACGCACACCGAACGACAATGGCAGATTGATTGATTGGTGGTTTCTTAATGCCGTGTCGCCAGCATGGGCCATATTCACGGCAAGTATTGTTTGTTTTTTTAGTCAACCATCACTTTTACATGTAAATCCATACAATCAATTATGTGTCAATAGACGGTATGTAGGAAGTAACTATTACTTTGAATACCAGGTCTGTGGGTAAGGCGTAAATTAGACTGGTCTTGGTGCTCACCGGATGGGATAGCCGCATCGGTGAGAGTACTAGCTCGCTTCTCGTGTGGGAAATCTTGGGTTCGAACCACGACCTAGTCAGAACTAATGACTTACACTATTTACACTTAACACTACATAGCCTGATACTAGGCATTCATAGGATACTGTGACATGTTACTGTTGACTGTCTTCCAGTTGTACAGCACTATAAAGTCACCATTTGTGAGCCCCATAAGATAAGCCGATGTCTGTTCTGATATGACCTTATATGTTGTGTGGACATGAAACCTGAACAAACAGCTAATAGCAATAGGCAGTATATACAGGATATTCCCTTTTATCAATTGTTTTATATTACCTATTAACTTAACGGAATTGTGTAATATGTCAGGCGCAAGAATTTTCCTTTACATGAATTTTAAAGTAGCATGGTCCGATGAAGCATCACATTTATAAAACCAAAACACTCATCTAGATTTGATTCTACATATCTACTGATACACTTATTAAGCATTTGTTGCCATCTACTGAGTCAATTTAAAGTTGCATAGTCCGATGGTTTTGAATTCCTGTATTTTTTCTGAGATGAATATATTAGATCGATCACTAGTATCTACTTTACATTAGTTCAAAGTTTAACTTTTTTAATATTTTCTGTGCAAACATGGAAAATTAGTTTTGGCAAGCTTGCCAAAAGTCTGACACCATAGACTTCTGCAGTAACAGGTTCTGTTAAATTGACTCAGTCTTGCCTTCTACGCAGAAAAAAATGCTTAATAAGTGCACAAGTATCTAAGTTAGATAGGTAAAATGGAATATAGATAATTGGTTTTGTTTTGAAAATTTGATATTTCATCGGACTATGCAGCTTTAATGGAGCCTGGTACTGCTGAAGCGCATGGTGAGTTTTGGCAAGCGTGCCAAATCTAATTTGACATGGTTGTACTTCAAATTTATTCATATAAAGTAAAAGTTACTTCAAGCTAAAATAATGTATATTACCCATCGGACTATGCAATTTTAACCGTTTCACAATCTGAAATTTGTCACTCATGAGGATGTATTAGTTGGCAATAGACCGGGTTAACAGACTTCAAATTGTATGTGCTGATTCCCTCTGAATATTTGAGAAAAATAATCGTTCGTAATTCTAACTAATTATAATTAGAATGCTGATCATTAGTGTGACTAATGCTATTACCATTAATACTAGGAATACATATTAATACTCGTGTGAATTTGGTTCAATCAGAGCCTAATTGTGTCGCCGAAATCTAGAACCGCCTATGTATTTCTGTGACCTAGCATGTCATTGCTGTATGGCATGCCCTTTATCTTAAACATCCTGGTGACTATTTTTGGCCGCCCCATATTTTTGGCCGCCCCACCCAAGTACATACATAACCGGGTAGGCTCATGACTAAATGCGCCTGTCCTGGAATTGTTGTACAGTTCCATGCACCTCTTACTGTTGGATCTGAATGCATTATGTAGCGCCACATTAATCAGGGATGAAAGATCTCCGCGATTTCGCGGATTTTTCCTGTAGCTATAAGTGTATACTAATAAGTTGTGCCCGTCCTGATATAACCTTAGCTGTTGCCAGGACGTAAATCTCCACCAACCAACCGATATGTTGTTTCACGTTGCAGCACCATCAGCGTATACTAATATGTGGTGCAAACGCCGCAGCACTAGCAGTGTATACTACTAATGCCTTCATGGCGCAGCACTATCAGCATATACTACTAATACGTGCTTCTAACGCCGCAGCACTATCAGTGTATACCGATATGTGATGCAAACGCCGCAGCACTAGCAGCGTATACTACTAATATGTGCTTCAAACAGCGCAGCACTATCAGTGTATACCAATATGTATGAAACCCGACTTCCGGGAATTTTCAGCGATTCCCTGACAATGCTAAGCCTATGGGAGAATATCAGCATTTCAGCTTTTTTCCCCGGAGACCACTTTCATCTCTGATTAATAATGCACATGTTCAGGATTACCCTGCTTATCACAAAACACCAAGTACTATGTAATGCCACATCAATGTGTTCAGGACTACCCTGCTAGTCTTATCAACACTATGTAGTGCCACATTTAGTATATATACGTGTTCAGAATATCACTGCTAGTCTTATCAACACTGTAAAGCCACATTAATAATATCTGGATATTCAGGATAACCCATTAATATCAGTGTTCAGAATTTTTTTGAATTTTTTTTAAACTGCTACGACAAACCTAGAATTAGGGTAAACCGAAGTAGTTATGATTTATACAAGTCTTATACGATGTAGTAAATGCACACAGGTGGCGCTGTTATCTTACTCGGCGTGTGACTAGATGTGACCTTTGGAGGCCGTGCCTTTGCCCGGTTGACCCCAGTAGATGTTGCGAGTGTTTGGAGCAGTGCCGCTACAGTGGTGGTAACTTACTGACTGGAACGCTGAGAGAGGCGGGAGGTGCTCACAATGCACCCCAGCGCCACCATCCCCCGTCATGTGGACGAGCGGCGGGGAGTGTAAAGCCACTCAGAGTGGGGGGGGGGGGGGGGGGGGGGGGCGAGGTGCTCACACTGCACACCGGCTCGACCATCACCCGACAGTGGACGAGCGGCGGGTAGTGTGAAGTGGGGCTCTGCATTGCGAGCAGGTGAGTGAGTGAATCCCTGAGTGAGGCAGCCGGCGTCAGAAGGCAGTGCCACGTCCACATTACACACCTGCACATAGCCCTGCACAGCGCGCCGGACTCGGGTAACTAGGGACACTCTAAGGTGGACACTTCTCGCGTCAAAGTGTGCAACTGGCTGAATCTGTATAACCACTCGGCGACCCGACGCCTCTCAGCGCCTAAGTAGGTCAGGAGTGCAGCGCGGCTAAGTAGGTCAGGAGGGCGCACTCATGGCGGGCAGCGAGCTGCTCCTCCGTGAGGCGCGTCTGTGGCGTCACTGGGCCCACGGTCACACACCCGATGGCGCTGGAAACTGTGGCAGTTCTCCACATTGTGCCGTAAACTGTTTGTGGTACACTTCTCCACATTGTGCCTTAAACTGTTTGTGGTACAGTTCTCCACATTGTGCCTTAAACTGTTTGTGGTACAGTTCTCCACATTGTGCCTTAAACTGTTTGTGGTACAGTTCTCCACATTGTGCCTTAAACTGTTTGTGGTACAGTTCTCCACATTGTGCCTTAAACTGTTTGTGGTACAGTTCTCCACATTGTGCCTTAAACTGTTTGTGGTACAGTTCTCCACATTGTGCCTTAAACTGTTTGTGGTACAGTTCTCCACATTGTGCGTTAAACTGTTTGTGGTACAGTTCTCCACATTGTGCCTTAAACTGTTTGTGGTACAGTTCTCCACATTGTGCCTTAAACTGTTTGTGGTACAGTTCTCCACATTGTGCCTTAAACTGTTTGTGGTACAGTTCTCCACATTGTCCCCTAAACTGTTTGTGGTACAGTTCTCCACATGGCGCCTTTAACTGTTTGTGGCAGTTCTCCACATTGTGCCGTAAGCTGTTGTGGTACAGTTCTCCACATGGCAGCTTAAACTGTTTGTGGTAGTTCTCCACATGGTGCTGGAAACTGTTTGTGGCAGTTCTCCACATGGTGCTGGAAACTGTTTGTGGCAGTTCTCCACATTGTGCTGTAAGCTGTTGTGGTACAGTTCTCCACATTGTGCCCTAAACTGTTTGTGGTACAGTTCTCCACATGGTGCCCTTAACTGTTTGAGGTACAGTTCTCCACATTGTGCCGTAAGCTGTTTGTGGTACAGTTCTCCACATTGTGCCGTAAGCTGCTGTGGTACAGTTCTCCACATTGTGCCTTAAACTGTTTGTGGTACATTTCTCCACATCAGTTTAAGGGTTGTGCACATGGCTGACTACATGTCATGTACCGGCTCTATAACTGTGCCAGATGCATAGTCAGCTGCACAGTGAATGGCTGTGCAGGTTGGTGGGTGTGTGCGGGGTGCACGTCACTGCCTTCCATCAGACTGGTGTGTCGGTGTGATGGCCTGTTTACAGCTACCAAGAACACAAATCTGTGGCATTTTTCCTTCTTATAAATGAATACAAAATAAATGCAACATTGCCCGGCAATGTATAGCAAGGCCTGTTTATAGCGATTTAGCTTGGTTTGTAGTCATTTCAATGGTAAGTACCCTCCATCAATTTTCAAAGGGGTCTAAGCCTTACAATTATCAGGGATGAAAGATCTCCGCGATTTCGCGGATTTCCGGGATTTTTCCTGTACATACTGCAATCCTGTAGCATGATCAACGTATAGGCACTACTAATACATTGTTTTATGCTGCAGCACCATCAGCATATACTAATATGTGGTGCCAAGTCGCAGCACCATCAGCGTATACTACTAATAAATGCTTCAAATGCCACAGCATTATCAGTGTATGAAATCCGACTTCTGGGAATTTTCCGTGATTCCCTGACAATGCTAAACCTATGGGATAATGTCAGCATTTCCGCTTTTTTTTTTCCCGGAGACCACTTTCAGAGATGAAAGACCTCCGCGGTTTCGCGGATTTCCGGGATTTCTTATATCCACCGATCAATGTTAAACAAAGTTCCAAAAGATGGGATGTATATATGACAACAGTTAGGTGGTTCGAATCCCGTTCTTATATGACCTTAGATGTAGTTAGAACATAAAACCTAAGCAAGAACTTGTTGGATATGGGCAATAATTCAGTCACAACAAGGCTTAGTTCAGACCCGACTTCCGGGAATTTTCCGCGATTCCCTGACAATGCTAAGCCTATGGGAGAATATCAGCATTTCCGCTTTTTTTCCCGGAGACCACTTTCATCCCTGAATTATAATTTCACTGGAAGCTCCAATGATTCAAAAGCAATATGCTTTTTGGAATTTTAATAATATTCAAAAATTTGAGTGATATGTACATTTGAAAGTTTTTGACTTTCAGATCTTTTCGTTTCAAATGTAGGTACCCTCCTTAAATGTTCAAAGTTGTCCAAACATTCAAATTATAACTTCTGCGGAAACAAGAGTTATATGCTTTTTGAATTGTTTAAATATTCCTAAATTTGAGTGAGATGTATGAGCCTGTCTTTTTTTTCCTGTCCATTGTAACAATGGACACAAACAAAACTGCACAGAAACGGTTACACTGAAAACACAAGGACATTTGCTTGAAATCAATATATTCTATTGGGATTATGAAAATGTAAAAAAACAAAGCAGTTTATCCTTAGCAGATGCAATTTACAAAGTTTTGTCCCATATTGCTTAGCAGCTTTTGAGACAGTCTCGTATGTATTTGAAAGTATCGCTATTAGATAATACCGATCTGAAAGTAACAAACCTTCAAATCTCACTCTCAAGTTTTGGAATATTAAAAAAATTGTAGAAGTCTATTGCTTTTGAATCATTGGAGCGTCCAGTGAGATAATATTTTGAATGTTTGGACCACTTGACATTTTCAGGAGGGTACCTGGCTAATGCTGTCAGGACCGTGTCAACTCGAACGTGCTGAGGCTAACGACTGACTTCTCCAGTTACTGTACAGCCAGCCTCGCGATTCAAACCAACATGTTCCACAATACCCTCATATTAAGGTGCTGGTCAAGAAAATAGTGAAATGGGTGTGCGGTGTACTAGTGAGGTGGTCAGGTGAAACCCATTAATGCAAGCCCCCCAGACAAAGTGTTTACTGCCAATTGTGGCTCTAAATGCTATGTAAAATCTTTTTTTTACCTCCTACCACCAACAACAACATTGATTGATTGATTGGTGGTTGCTTTACACCGTGTCGGCAGCATAGGCCATAATCATGAAGAGAAATGTTTGTTTTTTGTTCAAACCATCGCTTTTACATGTAAAAGCAGACAATCAATTATGTGCCAATAGACACTAATTAAATTAGAAAGCTCAGAATCATATATTTGTGGTCAAGGGAAACAAATTCCCATAGAAAAAGAAAAGTTTTATTAATAATTGATAGAATCCATTTAGTAAACCATATAAGGTGGTACAGTCCAGCTGCCCTCAAAAAGGCTAAAATGTTTTCCTGTTTTACCTTAGTAAAAAGGTCATGCATACTGTCTGCAGTGTAGAACCGTTGGCGCAGGGCCAAAACATCAACGCAACTTAGTAAAATGTGTTTGAGTGTCAGTGGGGACTGACACCCAATACATTCAGGGGGAAGTTACCCCTTGAGCAGAAAAGCATGTGTAAGCCACGAGTGGCCAATACGGCAGCGGCCAAGGACCACTTGGTCCCGCCGACCTCCCGCATGAGTCTGTGGTGGCTTTCCCACAGATGGTTCAATTTCTTTAAGTTTATTAATGTTTTCATCCCACTCATGTTGCCATTTGGATTTTATGTGGGTGGCTATTAGTGGTTTCAGATCAGAGTGAGGGATCAGACACAGTTCAGGGCCTTCTTCACAGCCCGATCAGCTTGTTCGTTTCCTTGTATGCCGGCATGGTCAGGCACCCAGCACAGTTGGATATCATACCCATCCGTTGTCAGTTGGTTCATTTTATAAATGACCGTTGCTAGAATAGGGTGATTCGTTTTCAATCCAGCAACAGCCAGGAGGCACGAGAACGAATCACTGTATATAACATAGTTAGTGTGGTTGGATACCTCGATACACTCCAAAGCGAGAAGGAGTACTGGGGCTTCTGCAGTGAAAATCGAGCTCTGATCGGGCATATGTACACCAAATTTTTCCTGTCGAGTGAAAGAAATGATATGGGGAAGCCCAGCATTTCAAATATAACTCCACAACATGCCCTATCATGATATAACCTTAGATGTTGCTAGAACGTTAAAAAAAAACCACCACCAACCAACCAGAATATGCTGCTCGAGCACCTGTGAACTGCAGGTGGTCGTCTTCAATCCGTCTTCGTGTAGTTAACTTAGCTCTTGTTCACTGCTTCTTGTACTCGGAGAGCCACCTCCTGATAGGCTTGGTATTGAAGGAGGGGGGGGGGGGGCAATACTGAACTGGTTGTGAGCTAAGTGAGTGCAGCTGTCCCCTGGTGCCTGGTAGTTTGTACGCTCCCCCACCTCCAGCCCGTCCCACTCGTGTCAGGGTGGCTTCGGGTTGACTATGTACCACTCTAGCAGTCTTTCACATGCTGCCAGCTGAGCGATATTTGGAGCGGCGGGCGACCTTGACCCTTGTACGTTCTGCAGGAAATGTCACGGGGTACCCACCGCCCCTGGTACCGGTGTGGTGGTTTCAGCGGGTTCCCGTGCTCAGAGGTGTCCCTCGCTTCTGCGCTGCTTCTGCGCATGCGTGGATTTCGCATCAACTCGGGTCACCTGAGCCACTTATTGGCGCATGCGCATATCCTACAAACTCGGGTCGAATAATCGAATACGCTTCTCCGCGCTCGGGTGGACAATCTTTTTTTTTTTTTTAATAACCGATAAAAATACAGCAAAATAGGATTTAAAGTATTTTATGATGGCCCAGTTTACCTATATTTCCATTTAATTAATCTAAGTTATTCTTTTTATGCACCTGGCACGTGTATTTGTCGACTCCACTCGCCGTGTTCTATTTGAATTTCTGACGACTCGGATGACCCGAGTCGCCCGGGTCGTATTAATCGATTACGGCCCGTTGATGCGAAATCCGCGCATGCGCAGAAGCAGCGCAGACGCGAGGGACACCTCTGAGCACGGGAACCCGCTGAAACCACCACACCGGTGTCACGGTTTAAATTCTCAGTGGGTTTGGAGTCTACGCTCTGGGTTCTGCGCATGGTCAATATCTACCATCATTTCAGCATATTTGATTAATCAACTCGGATGACCAAAGCAACTTTTTGACGCACAAATGTGATGTCATCTCCCCTAGCCAACCCCAGCCAAGAGGTGGGTTATTGGGACTTTTTGCACACGTCACATGTTTTTGTCAACTCCAGTCATGGTGTTCTATTTGAATTTCTAGCAACTCGGATGACCCGAGTCGCCTGGGTCGTGTTAATCGAATGCGCACATGCGTAGACTCTAAACCCACTGAGAATCTAAACCGCGTCACCGGCAGTACCGACATGTAACCCCAGCTCACCGCACAGTGAGACGCTGGTGTAATGTATATGGGTCATTGTCCTGAAAACTGGCCAGAAGTGTCACATGTAGAGTTAAAACCTAATATTTGACTTTTTAACATTTTTTGGTTGCAAATGAAAGCCAGAAATCTCCCCTTTACATCTATGTAAAATATGAATTGATGAGATAAAAGAATAAAAGGTGTAGTCCATGATTAAGCTATGTCATATGGCAGTATAACATGGGTTGCTCAGACCTAACACATGTTTAGGACACCACACAGTTTGCTTACTAAATATCTAAGCAGAATTAAATAATTTCATACTGAGAAGCATATTAATCATGGCATAATATACAGAAATATGTAGTGCTTATATTGATTTTTTTATTTAAAGAAGTAATCCCGAGCCATGCTTTATTGACTGAATAATTAGTGTACACTATTTGTGTAACATCCAGACACCACTGGTTACATCAATCATCAATCAATGGGTGCCGTCTTCTCGAAGAAGGTTGGCTGCAATGGACCTCCCATCTCTTCCTGTCATTCGTTCCTCTCACGCATTCCGCATAGCTCATTGCTGTCCACTCAGTGACGTTGTCCATTCATGTTGTTCTCCTTCTCCCTCTTGGTCTTTTCCCTTCTATCTTCCGTTCCAGTATTCTTCTGTGATTCCTGGTGTCATATCATGTGGTCAAGGTATTTAATTTTTCTGTTTTTGATCGTTTGTATTGTCTCTTTATTTTCATTCTTGTTAGGACCTCCATGTTGCTTATCATTGCTGTCCATGGAATTTTTAACATTCTTCTCTATTGCCACATTTCAAATGTGGTTACATATGTGATGGAAATTTGTAATGTTATTTCTGAAGACATCAAATAATATTATTTTAATTTAAGCATGCATACATGTTAATGAATACTCCTTTTGATTTGGGTACTGTTTTTGTTTGATTATCAATGCAATACGAGATGTTAGTAAGGATCCAACCATGTCCCATGTCATGTTACAAATGGCTGACTGTAAAATGAGGGTTTTGGGTACAAAAATACTTCATAACTAAAAGACCGTTTTTTTTATTGATGTTTTAAAATCCCATCCCATGCTGACCAGTTTTAAAGAGAGTGATCCATATGTGCACACCATTGGAGCTTAGCACCAGAATGAGCCCCTTAGAGTGTAGTAGTACTCTGAAGAAAATATTACTCTTGTAGCTGGTGCACTTGGAAAGTGTCCCCTTGGGAACATTATTATTGGTTAGTATAACAATGGGATCCACCAAGCCGCACGTCCCCTGTAGGTATTCACTACAGCACACTGCCAATAACCGGGTGGCGAGGTTCTGGTGTGGACCGACATGGTGCGTGTGGTTCTGAACATATGGAACATAACGGTACGATTCACATTGAGAACACACCGCTCACTCATCCTGCGTCTATCGCTCCTACTCCCCCCCCCCCCTCCACACACACACATTCACATTGAGAACAGTTCACTCATCCTGTGTGTGCGGCTAGGCCTCCTACCTACACGCCCCCCCTCCCCACCACACACACGTTCTGACACACCAGGAAGCCTACTGGAAGGTGACCTTTGCACACAACCTCCAGGGCAGTTCTCAGTTGTACACTTCAGGCTTGGATACACTGGTATAAGCCAGTGTTATTAAAGTGAACACTCGCAGTTAGTGGTTTCCTATTTGGCTATGGTGTGCGTAGTTAGCCTATTATCAACTGAATATATCTAATTAAGACTACTTGTTAACGAATGCAGTGTGTGAATCTGTATGGGGCCTTGATATGCTATTTGTACGAAGTACACCATCTCAAAGAGACTGGTTAGCTGAGTGTCGGGATGTAAGCTGAGTGTTGGGATGTCACTGCATGGGATATAGTGGTTAGCTGAGTGTTGGGATGTCACTGCATGGGATATAGTGGTTAGCTGAGTGTCAGGATGTCACTGCATGGGATACAGTGGTTAGCTGAGTGTCAGGATGTCACTGCATGGGATACAGTGGTTAGCTGAGTGTCAGGATGTCACTGCGTGGGATATAGTGGTTAGCTGAGTGTTGGGATGTCACTGCATGGGATATAGTGGTTAGCTGAGTGTCGGGATGTCACTGCGTGGGATATAGTGGTGAGCTGAGTGTCGGGATGTCACTGCGTGGGATATAGCGGTTAGCTGAGTGTCAGGATGTCACTGCGTGGGATATAGTGGTTAGCTGAGTGTCGGGATGTCACTGCGTGGGATATAGTGGTTAGCTGAGTGTCGGGATGTCATTGCATGGGATATAGTGGTTAGCTGAGTGTCTGGATGTCACTGCATGGGATATAGTGGTTAGCTGAGTGTCGGGATGTCACTGCATGGGATATAGTGGTTAGCTGAGTGTCGGGATGTCACTGCATGGGATATAGTGGTTAGCTGAGTGTCAGGATGTCACTGTGTGGGATATAGTGGTTAGCTGAGTGTCGGGATGTCACTGCGTGGGATATAGTGGTTAGCTGAGTGTCGGGATGTCACTGCATGGGATATAGTGGTTAGCTGAGTGTCGGGATGTCACTGCATGGGATATAGTGGTTAGCTGAGTGTCGGTATGTCACTGCGTGGGATATAGTGGTTAGCTGAGTGTCAGGATGTCACTGCGTGGGATATAGGGGCATGGTGCCAGAGGCTTGATGTGGGGCAGCTCTATAAAGTCATCATGAGTGCTCACTGTCACATGTCGTAATATTACCATAGATGTTGCAAGGGTGTAAAACTCAAACAAACAAACATCGCAAATATAATTTACGAATTTCCTAACGGCCAAACAACAACAGAAGCTGGCAAGCACATTGCCCGTCTACAACAGTTAGGGTGGTCTGTGAAACAGGGATTAAAGATCTCCACGATTTCGCGCATTTCCGGGATTTTTCCTGTAGCTTAAATGTATACTAATACGTTGCGCCCGTCCTGATATGACCTTATATGTTGCCAGGATGTAAAACTCAAACAACCAACCAACCAATATGTTTCACGCTGCAGCACCATCAGCATACTAATATGTGGTGCAAACGCTGCAGCACTAGCAGGGTATACTACTAATACCTTCAAATGCTGCAGCAGGGCAAAGACCCTATAGTACTAAGACGGCTCACGCCGCCTGAACTGTGTAATCAAAATGATCAAACCCACCACTTGGTGCGCTGGCTGTTCTCTTGGTTAAACAGGTGCTATATTATATGTATAAATGTATATATATGAATGTGAAAGATGTGTGCTGATGATGATGTGTATTTGTTCATAGCAATGTCATATTATTGATGTGTATTCATACTTACCTATCTCATGTATAATATAATTGTGTGTGTTACATGTGAAACACCAACCAGCAGCCGGGCTGATCAAACCCACCACAAGGTGGCATGGGAGAGATAGGGAATGAGCCGTCTTAGTATTATAGGGTCTTTGAGCATGGTCAGAGTATACTAGTACTAATACATTCTTCAAATGGCGCAGCACTATCAGCATATACTGCTAATACATGCTTCAAACGGCGCAGCACTATCAGCGTATACCAATATGTATGAAACCCGACTTCCGTGAATTTTCAGCGATTCCCTGACAATGCTAAGCCTATGGGAGAATATCATCATTTCCGCTTTTTTTCCCGGAGACCACTTTCATCCCTGGTGAAAGCAGGTGGTGCTGACCCCTGTGAAACAGTGCCGTGCGTGTGTGGACGCTTTACAGCTTGGTCATGCTCGAAGCAGTCTGTCCCGAACCGGCATTCTCTATTTCAACAGGGGGGGGGGGGGGGGGCAATTGGGAATGCTTTAATATGGCTTTGGTAGTACAACGGCCGGGGGGGGGGGGCTGGTGCTTTAAGCATTGTTTGTATGCATTGCCGTGCAGATTGTCATATTTGACTTGAACAAACACAGATATAGACATGGTTAATATGAGCAGCATTTGTGGTGGACAGATCAGAAGAGTCATGGTGCCGACATGTACAAGTGGTAATTGTAAAGTGATTCAAGTCGCACTGCCAGATGAAAACATAAAACTTGTTAAACCAGAACACATGACCCAGATTTGATCCTACATATCCAACTTAGCTCTGGTGCACTCAGTGAACATTTATCGATGTATAGAAATCCTAATTTAAACCCACTCCTGTGGGCACGTTTTTTGCCACAGGGTAAAGTAAGTATTTAAAAAAATTGTATCCCGTAGATTTTCTGAGAGTACAACTACCCTCCAATTGTTGGTGTATTATTTGTTAACGGCTTTAAGAAGCCAACAAGGCCAGCATCAATAATCAGTTTGACTGTTAGTATACAACAGTAATCATAGCCGTGTTCATACTTGACCTGAAAAAATATACCCCCACCCCCATTCTGCGTACCCTCAAATTATTTTCTGGCGGAAACCCTGATGCATACAAACATTACTTCGGCAAATGGAGGTGGAATTAATTGGCATACAATTGCAAACCGTACCCCGTACATTAAATGGTGCTTCTGTGCTAATGCTATGCACCTAGACTTCAAAATGGATGAGCAAAACCACGTTCAGCATTTAGGTGCGTGCCCAAATTACTTCCAAAGTAGCCAACTAACTTCATCTCAAAGAAAATATGGCGCAAACCTTGCAACACTCTACCACGTACTGTATTGCTAGCGACGGTCAGTACTCTGGAAGTATAAGTGTGCATGGTTTCACCTGAAGGGCGATGATTCTTTAGAAATAGCTTCGGTTAGTAATTTAGTTTAATTTGGAAGCAGGAGAAGATTAGCCCCGTTATCAGGTTAAGGCGCCCCCAGCCGGTCGTGGATGAGTGCCCAACTCCTGCGTAGGGAGAAGGGGTGCGGTGCCGGTGGCCGCCTCGGGCAGGTAAGCGGTGCACACTTGGCCCCAGAGTGCATTGCGCGACAGCCAGCTAGTCACGTGGTGTACATAACACAGGTAGCAGGCAGCTGCAGGATCAGTCGCGCAGAGAGAGACGCGTCGTCACACCGGTATTACCTGGTCATCGCCACTTCACAACCACCCGACACACGATGGACTCACCACTAGGTAGGTGGGCGCCTCCGTCGGGCGCCGCGCCCCGTTTTAGCCGACTTTAGAGCGCGTCTTGTCCACAACAGGTAGACCTTTCGCTACACCCAGCTATACCTTCACCTGACGGCTGCGTTCGGAAACCCCGACTGAAGTAGGCCGCGTGGCGTAACTCCCACCAAGCTTTGTGCGCCATAGTTTGCATCTGTTGCTGATCGGTGTTGTGAATCGCGGCGATACACTTAGCGTTGTCTGAACGCCGGATGTTTCCGAACGTGGCCATGGCCATGATGTGTATACATGTGCAGTAGGTATACCGCGGTATTGAGCAGTGTGCTGGCCTTTGTCACATTGCCGGCCTCAAGCACAGTGTGGGCTGTGGTTGGCGTTTACCTCTGGTCGGCGTTTACCTCTGGTCCGCGCCCGCAGTGTACTGGCTTCTATCCCCGTACTGTCTCAGGGCAGCCTCACCTGGTGTAATGGCCTCCCGGCCCCCGTCATGGTTCACTGAGGGAGCACATTGGAGGGGCGTCAGCTGGAACTCGTAATGCACATGCAGACATGCAGACATACATACATACATACATACATACATACATACATACATACATACATACATACATACATACATACATACATACATACATACATACATACATACATACATACATACATACATACATACATACATACATACATACATACATACATACATACATACATACATACATACATACATGGTGGGTCGACGACACCGACACCGATCTCATGTGTATATAACTCGCCGCGCTGGCATAATCTGTTGGTATAATGGTGCAAGTCTTTGTGTGTGTGGGGGGGGGGGGGGGGGGGGGGGGGAGTCGGTGTAGGCGGGGAATTAGTTGTCGAGGCAGCGTGAAACCGTCTTCTGCCGCTACTCACCCGGCCATGGCGGCAAGTAAAGTTTGAACTAGTAATGTGGTGGCTGGGACTGGTGGAGTGCTACACGTGTAACGGCGTTGGCCCGTCTTGCCCTGTAGTACACGCCTTGTAAGTTGGCTGTAGCTTCCTTTGTCTGCATTCGCTAGTGTTCAGCACATTGTACCACTGGGTAATGGTAATGTTCGATTCATTCAACGGAAATGCCTTGCAGCAACAAATATTTAATAAGTTTACCAATATCTAAATTTGAAATGGAGGATCAATTATAGGTGCATGTATTGGGTTTATATGCTGATTCCTTCTACATACAAATGAACTGAACATAGTCTCATAGAACTGTTAGGAATAATTCAGCACACAATCCATAGGCCGTGTTGTACTGATGAGTTAATTGAGTTTCGTCCACACCAGAATCAGTATAAATATACCATTCGGCAGGCTACAGCTGTATAACAGGTCATATATAACTGCTTTCTGTACAGAGTTATAACTGTTAGCATTTGATAAGTTCACCACTATCAATGTGTTTTTTCCAGAATTAATAAAAAATGCTTTAGTGATTTTCCTGGGTTTTTCCCCCCAACAAGTGGCCAACAACCGTAGAGTCCTGATATATTGTTGGTAGTAAAAGGAGGGAAGCTACACTATGATACATATCCGGTATTATTTAAATCTAAACTCTAATCGGTTTTCATTGTCGAAAAGTAACCATGGCTGCCGAGGCCGATTTAATTGCACTACTTAGAAGTTGACCCCTTGCCACACAGCCTTCAGGCGGGCACCCTGGCCATACTAGGGTATGTGCCAAAACGCCGACTAGCGGTGGATATTTTCTTACAACAAAAGTGATCCAGCCAATCGCACCTTATTTTGGAGGGTCTAGAAAAACGCATCTGATTGGTTTGCATTGGTCAATCTTGAGTATTCCTAGTCTATTATGTAGTATGGGAATCCCTTTACAACTTTGTTTAAATATATTTCATTTTGGTGAAGTTTTGCTATTCCAATAATAACTTCAAAAGTTTCACTCAATTTCAACCTGCAAATTCACCCTTTTATATCAATCCTCAATTTAAAAAAGTAACCATTATTAATCTTATATACTGTTGAGTTTGGGGAAATTGTGACGAGTACATCAGAATTGGCACGATCAGGAATGCAACCGGTATGACTTTTCTGAGACTCGCCTCTGCCTCGCACGACTCGGCGTTCACGCCTCGGTGCCACCCAAGTCACCAATTTCGGTCACAGAAATCTAGTGCTTACACCTTAATTTAATGTAAGAAAATAATGACCAATTTCAGAGTTGGAAAATGCCATAACATCCTTAATACTCCCCCCCCCCCCCTATTCCCATAATCTTGGTGTCATGTTACATGGTGTTTCAAGCTCTTTCCAGTGGTGCCTTTTGTTTTATTATTGAAGGGGTTTGAATTTTTTGTGTCACATACCTAGCCATACAGCCTTCAGGCAGGCACCCTGGCCACAGCCTTCAGGCGGGCACTTCGCAGGTCGGTATCGATGAGTCGATGCAGACTTGATATAGCCTCTGGCTGTCCTGATAACCTTAGATGTTGATAGGTCGTAAAACCCCAGCAAAGCAGCATTCATCTGCATTTCTACGTATTGTATTGGCTGCTTTTCGTAGTTCACATTTGGAGGGTGTGTGTAACTTTCGGCAACTTCCTTGTTTAAAGTTATTTGATGTTGAAAGACTGTGGCGGTGAGTGGCCGCGTGGTGGATTCACACTACAACGCCATGACACTGTTCTATAGTAACTATTTTTAGAAATGGTCCCCATTTCCAACTGTTTCGTCCCAAAAATAAACTGGTGTATCCACACGTAGGGTACATGTCAGAGCTAAAATGATCTACTTTCACAGTGATCACTAGCTTTACGTTTCGTATCCATTATGGCTGACTTCTCTGGGGGGGGGGGTAATTAAAATATGGAATGTTTGAAAACTGAAATGATAGTAAAACATGATTAAATTGACGATTTGGTAAAATCACATAATTTGCCATGTTTGTCAAATTGCTCAACAAATATTTCTTTGTATGTAGGTATGTTGGAAAAGAAATTTAAATTACCATATAGAAATGATACTCATACCATTGTAAAGAGCCAAACAAATGCTTTTAAATAACACAAATATCATGCATATTGGCCTAGTATTAAGAAAGTTGTGATTTTGTATTTATTTAAAATCGCATGTTTTTTTGTCCTGTAGTTAGACTGAAACAAAGGGAATGGGTGTGACAACAGAAAACGGCTGTCGCGTAGCACGTGGACGTGCACATACCTACAATGCAAACCTCCCTCTCGCCGAAGTCGCGCAACCCATGACACTTTCTGATTCCAAATTAACCACGTTCGATGTATAGGATTAGGAGCGTGATAATATTTGGTATACAGTGAGAAAAAACATTAATAATTGCGTCTATATGTTTTTTATTTACGTCCAAAGTGATTTTGAACCGATTTGAGCATGGCAGTGGTGAGCCTGTCAGTATAGTGTCAAGTCCTCCTCCCCATGCTGCATGGGCTCCGCGCCAAAGTTGGCCAACCCATGACACTTTCCCATTCAAAATTAACCATGTTTGACATATAGGAGCGTGATAATATTTGGTATATAGTGAGAAAAGACATTAATAATTGCGTCTATATGTTTTTTATTTACGTCCAAAGTGATTTTGAACATGTGAAAAGTAGTGCAAATGTTTGAAATTGTGTCACAAACGAACGAATCAACAGAAATGCAAAATTCGAAAACGGTGACATTCATGATACCCCAATCCCCCCACCCGTTAGCCAATGTGAAGCGATTTTGATAGAGATGTCTCGAACCGTTCGTGCATTCCCGATCACAGCGATCTGGGACAACACGGCGGCGATGCAGCGCGTGGATATCAACATACCTATTGTATGGTCTGAACAAAATTGAATTTCAATTTGTATAGGTTTTTTTTAATGTGATTAAAATGTAAATTGCCTTCAGGAGGTAGCCTCAAACATCAGGATTTAAGCATGTATCTATTTGTGATCTATTTGTGTACCATTTGCAAATTAACTTCATGAAAAGAAACAGTTTGGAGTACCTAGTTGTACTTGGAGGCTAATTTAGTTTGTTGTTAAATAATGTATTCACGGGATGGCATGGAATTTTTCTACTTTAACATGAATTAATTTACGAAGATGTGTTCACGTGTTGCGGTCTATGAAAGTGTACAGTAGATACGCATTGTGTACAGCTGGTGCGTGTAGCTGGCTCACAAGTAACCTATTATGGTGGCAGCAGGACCACTGCTCCCGACTGTTAACATATGATTTTCATGTTCATGCCTGTACAGCAAGTGGGCGGTTGCGCTGGTCGAGATGCCTCATTTTAAAGTCTTTGGATTCGATTTGATGTGTTCACTTCAGTGGAACACTGTAATGACAGCAAGTAAGGCGATGTTCTACAGTAGCACACTGCTGACCAACGTGCCCACATTGTAAAGTTATTAATATCACTGCTTGCATCAGATATCATCAGTTCAGCATGTACAGATGTAGTGCTGGGAAGCTTGTATGATGTCAGTGAAACATTTAGTGAATCGGACATAGTGAAAATAGTTTAGCACAGGATCCCTACTGAGGAATAAAGGGTGTGTAATTGTGGAGAAATTGGTAGGTTCAGAAGCAAAACATTTAACAAATCCACGTTAGTGAGTTAGTATACATTTGTCTGGCCACAATTTGCAGCCCCGCACCTTTCTGGCATTTTGCAAAACAGGACTTATTACTCATATCATCAAGAGCCTGAACCATGTAAACATATCCCAGAACACCTCACAACCGTACCCATTTCGGGCATGTCCGACCTTGAGGCAGTATGCCGTGTTCTGGCAACATATTAGGTCATATCAGGGCACGTACTGACTCGTGACAGTTCACTCTCGTGAGGACTTTATTGGGGATTTGCGTCAAATGATTATGCACCACATGATCAGTGGTTCATCATGGTTGGATAGAAAATACAGCTATAACACTGCCAATGCGGCGGCGGCGGCGTTATTATCGCTCCGATTTTGCGTTTAATTTGACCGAATTTCACTTTTTGGCTAAGCTTTTCTCATAAATAACATTATTTCAACCCCCGAGTGAATATTCATGATTCTAAATAACAGAATTAGATCGTAGCAGTGAATAGATACCACAGAACCCAAGTGATTCCCGTCCTTGTTTTAACCCACATGCGTAATTAGGACAACAGTAGGGTACACATGTAGACACTTATCTCCGTGGTAGTCATAGGAATTTGAACTTTTTGGTGTCAGGGTGTTCGCCCTTCTTTGATTGAAGGTGACCTTAACCGCAGGACCCCACTGACGGGTGGGGGCCGCAGGAGTGCAATGTCCAATGGTTTTGTCTTTTTATTAAGTATATTAAGTTGATCGTTGTACTTCCATCTAGAATGGCTAAATTGAGATAAAATACTGTTTCGTGTATGTATACATTTCCGCTGCCCCCCACACACATGCACACCTTGTAGTATAAGCTATAGCTGCGACCCGAGGTAGGGAGTTTGAATCCCGACTCACAGAATTGATCCATGTCGCTATCTAGCCTGGCACTCAGTATTGCTCGGATAGGGCAAGGATTGGTTAGCTCAGTATCGAAATAATGTGACAGTGGGCACCCTGATCTCCCAGTGGGGCACCACCATACAGTTACAATGAGTGCACAGTGTCGGTACATGACCAGATATGTTATGACGTGAAACCCCAACCATAAACCAACGTCGGTGATGTTTAGCTAAATGTGCGTGGTGGTGTAGTTGATATGTGTAGTGTGAGCCCCACAGGTAATAGAGACCACATGTGTAGCATCATGCGCTACCTGGTCTGCACTCTTTTCAACTCCGCCTCCCTCCACAGGACACTACACAGTCCGTGCCAGCACCGAGGTGACGTGTTTGTGTGGCCGCCCAGTGGGCTGTAACACCGAGCCGAAAGGTGTTCCACTGTTACTACACTCATGGTCCTGGTTTGTGTGCGCACTGAGCCGTCCAAGGATCACGTGATGATGAAAATTACCGTGTCTTGCCATTTCATCTAGCAAGCACATTGGTCGCTCTATGATATGACCGTAGATGTTGCTAGGACATAAAACAACTACAAACAAACAAAGCGCTCTAAATTCTGTTTGTAAAATCGGAGTTAGTCAGAACTCCGGTGTGGTTAAATTTTGAGTATCTGTGGGGAGCCGGGGGGGGGGGGGGGTTATGGTGTCTTCATCCACTCGCCCCTACCAGTGGGTACATACACAAGAGGCAAAAATCGATGCATGTACAGAAACATATGCAGGCACACATGCTCGCACGCTTCCTCTGGTTGGTAAACTTAATTTGTGTTCGTTGGTTATGACGAAAAACCAATTCACTTTGCTGCTGGCTCTCATGTTGGTTCATCCTCACAGGGCTCTGTGGGCGTGGCCCCGGGGGAGGGGTGGGCAGGTGGTGGTTGGAAGGAAGTGAGAGCCTTCATTTAGCTGTGACGTAATCGGCACGGGGCTACGTTGAAGTGATAGCCTTCATTTACCTGTGACGTAATCGGCACGAGGCTATGTTGAAGTGATAGCCTTCATTTACCTGTGACGTAATCGGCAGGGGGCTACGTTGAAGTGATAGCCTTCATTTACCTGTGACGTAATCGGCACGGGCTACGTTGAAGTGATAGCCTTCATTTACCTGTGACGTAATCGGCAAAACTGGGCACAGTGCGTCAGTGTGGGAAATTCGATAGGATATGGATATTTGGGTCGTTCTCAGAAGTTGTGTACCAATACTGTGACATAAGTGCGGTCAATGGCTATACAAATTTCCTCAATGTGTACGTACCCATTGCCTCTGAATAATTGAAAATAAACCTATTCTGACATGTTAATGACTCCAGAAAAGGTTAAATATTTCATAATTTATTTAATTTTTTTTAGAAATGTCTTCAACTTAATGAAGACGAACTTAATGAAGACATTGTATATGACCATTTGAAGTGAAATGTGCTGTTGGTGAGAGGTTTTCATTAAGTTTGTGACACTTTATTTTCAATGCTGTTGACAATGTCACAAATTAGTGATGTAATTTTCTATTTATTTAGCAACCACCAGCCCAATAAGATACATAATACACAATATTAACATCTAAAATATATCCCACATTATTTGGCTAAATGGTGAAATCAAAATATTGACATCAAAATATTGAAACACCAAGAATGGGTTTCTTTGAAATATTCATTTCAAGTAGACTACCTCAAGTGGTAGTTTCTGAGAACGACCCATTTACTAGGTGTAATGAGACTATTGCATCTAAGCTTGATTAGATCATATAACTTGGTTACCGTAACTTAAAAATGAAAGCTGGTGTTGTCTACATGCTCACCCACTTCACTTGGCTAACATTCGCTGGGATCTAATGCCCTCATTGAGATGGCGACACTCGACTTGTCTACGCCCAGATGTGAGTGGGTGGCAGTTTGCCACGCCCAACGCCCAGAGGTCGACAGATTGTATCGGCTACACAAGACAGGTGAGCTGTGCAGCAACGTCAGGTGTGGCACACATTGTCCACTGGGATGCCTCCTGCTCAATACACCTGTCCTTCAGGATGCACTTAACAAAATAATTAATGTAGCTCATTCATTGTTTTGTGGGTGCCTTTGTGATGCCCATCACATACTTCCGGTCGAGCTGCCTATGTCCATCTTTGTTACTTAATAGGTATCTCCAGGGTATTTAGGTTTCTTTTTATTAAAACAAAAGAGCATCATTGAAGATTTAGTGCTGTATGTCTGTCCGCGTTGATCTTGCTTTTAATATTCAGCATTGCCGCACCGTACCAGACGGTGGTGAAATTGGGCGAATATGGGGGGGGGGGGTCATGCTAAAACCAAGTCGGGTGAATGAGTAGATCCCCACACATCTAATAAATACCGCATGGTCTAATTGGCAGCGTTCAGATACGATTGTATCATTTTGATGGACGCGGTCGTACATATACAGAGTGTCTGAAGGTTGTGGTAACATCCCGCTGTGCTGCCCTCATATCACTCTACAAGGCTCCGTTAAAATGGATCCTTCACAGCCCCTGCCCATATCTTTGCTAGACGTGGTCCAGAAGCTGCTCTACGAACCACGTCTCCTGGTTCCTTGATTGGGCAACCTATAATACATTTACCATCACATTTACCGGATGTGTTAGAACAGAAGGTAGGGCGTTTGGAACCTGGCCCAAGTTAAAAGTTGCATAGTCGGTGGTTTTGAATTTCTGTATTTTCATAAATGTATTAGGTCGAATACTAGTATCTACTTTACATTAGTTCAAAGTTACTTTTATTTTAAATGGTAAACTTTTGAGATATTTTGAGTGCAAACATGGGAAATTAGTTTTGGCAAGCTTGTGACACCATAGACTTCTGCAGTAACAGGTTCTGTTAAATTGACTCAATATTGCCTTCTACGTAGAAACAAATGCTTAATAAGTGCTCAGAATGTAAAATCAAATCTAGATAACTAGTTTGGTTTTTAAAATTTGATATTTCATCGGACTATGCTGCTTTAAACCAATTACTGACTTACAAAATTGATACCTGCTGCTTGGCATTATTAGGACATGGCAACGATGACTGGTTTGCTCAGTCAGTGGGAAATGGGGTTCCGGTGCCATGAGTGTGGACTGTCACAAGTCGGTACCCATACTGATATGACTATATGCTGCCAGGATGTAAAACTCCAACAAAGACCAATAGTGCGTTTACTAATGTCGATGGCGCAGTGTGGGATGGGTCGCTCGCCTTGTTAACCTGGTCGCTGGTTACACCATGCTGCTGGATAGTCATCAAGGTGCAAGTCTGGTCTGCCTCAATTCACATCCCCAACGCAATCATACTCATCGCATCCTACATCATATCATCTCATCACATCATGGTGCCATGTGGAATACGCATGTCCTAGTTCCGGTTAATGAGAAATACGCCTGATGGGCGGGTCTCAGTACCACCTACCTGCTAGTGTAGGGGATGGGGGGGGGGGGGGGGGGGGCACTGCTCCCAACCATTAGGTCTTACTCCCACTGCAGGCAACTCCACTATTTGTGCGGGCCCTTGAAAACCTCAGAAGTCCCAGAATTTGATCATTCATGCTTCCAGCCTTGAAATTCCTAGAAAATGGAAAGTAAAGCCTATATTCGCGGACATACTCAAATTTTTATCAGTGATTTTTAAGGTGATTTTTGTGGGTTTATCATGCCTCTTTGATTTGTGCTTTAAAACTATACATGTTTATGTTTCATGCTTATTTACAATTCACATCTGATAGTGAATCAACTGTGAATATGGCCGCCTTTAGGGCTACTTTAATTTACTGAACGTTAAAAATGTCCCGCAATTTGTCATGTCAAAATGGGTATCAATGGGTTTGAAGACATTGGTAGCTAATTCGTATATAAACGGTGAATGTGAAATGACGAGCTCTCCGGCATAAAAAGCTGCTCACGTGTTCCGTCGGGTCGGGGTGGGTGGGTGTGGGGAGCCCACGCCCAGGCATGGTTGCATAACACGCGTGGATCATTTTACAAGCAGTTCATCCTGCATTGTTTGATGGAAGCATTGCATTTTTGAAAACGAAATCTAGATACAGTATAACCCCGTTAAACCATTTTACAAGCAGTTCATCCTGCATTGTTTGATGGAAGCATTGCATTTTTGAAATGTAGATACAGTATAACCCCGTTAAACCAAACTTGAAAGGACCCTAGACATGGATCATTGGTTTAACCAAGCTTTGGCTTTGACTTTTGAGTTCGCTTTGGCAAAAACGCAGGTGCATTATGAATTCAATATACAATGTATGTGCACACTTTGATAGTTGTTATATACAGTATAACCCAGTTGAACCAAACGATTGGTTAATCCAAAGCTTTTTCGGCAGCCTGGCGAAATACTACTATTTATCAAGTTTCAGATGACCTTATATCGACATGAAAGTTTGGTTTAACCGTACTGTAAGTGCCCTGGGGCCCGACAATTCTGTTTGAATTAACCAAGTTTTTGTTATATGATACTGGTGCATTTGTTACTGCATGGAAGGGGGATAGTAAGTCAATTTAATAGAACCTGTTGTGCCACAAGTCTGATTAAAAGACCTTCTATATGCATGCCAAAATTAATTTCGCGTGTTTTCAAATATACTGTAAAACTTCCCTAACTGACCACCTCCCCCAGATTGACCACTCCCCTATATCAATCGCTTTATTTGGGTGCCAACAATATCATCGTAACCATAAGCTAGCTCCCTAAACCGACCACCTCCCTAAATGGACCATTTAAAATCGGTCCCAAGGTCGGTCGATTTAGACAAAGTTTTAATGTATATAGCCAAAACCATCTTGCAAGGCGCAGTGAAAGGGAGCAGACAAGGCGGACATCATGATAGTATTACGTGGAAGCCACTTCTATAAGCACAACCTGTATGATACAAACAATTGAAACATTTAGCTCTACTAGCTCAATGCATACCATCCTTTTGTTAACTGGATGACCACCCATCATCTTTAATTTTTACTTTCTGGTGGTGACAATTGTGGTTTACTTGACACTGTTGGCAGTGATGTGTGTAATGACCAGTCGGACGGGTATCGTGATGGAGTAAGCGGTCCGTGTTGTGTGTAATGACTTGTCTGACCGGTGTCTTTTCCAACTGAGCTGTCCGTGTTGTGTGTAATGACTTGTCTGACCGGTGTCTTTTCCTACTGAGCGGTCCGTGTTATGTGTAATGACTTGTCTGACTGGTGTCTTTTCCTACTGAGCGGTCCGTGTTATGTGTAATGACTTGTCTGACCGGTGTCTTTTCCTACTGAGCGGTCCGTGTTGTGTGTAATGACTTGTCTGACTGGTGTCTTTTCCTACTGAGCGGTCCGTGTTGTGTGTAATGACTTGTCTGACCGGTGTCTTTTCCTACTGAGCGGTCCGTGTTATGTGTAATGACTTGTCTGACCGGTGTCTTTTCCTACTGAGCGGTCTGTGTTGTGTGTAATGACTTGTCTGACTGGTGTCTTTTCCTACTGAGCGGTCTGTGTTGTGTGTAATGACTTGTCTGACCGGTGTCTTTTCCTACTGAGCGGTCCGTGTTATGTGTAATGACTTGTCTGACCGGTGTCTTTTCCTACTGAGCGGTCCGTGTTGTGTGTAATGACTTGTCTGACCGGTGTCTTTTCCTACTGAGCGGTCCGTGCTCTCTTCCTGTGGCATGTCACTGTTGACCATCAATACCACCTGAGGCAGACAGTTGACGTGTCCTTTTTGTAATATTTTTAAGTAATCATCTGTGTGTGAACTTTACCGTGCATGCTACCTGTATCCTTCTGCATCTACCTGCCATGCAGGTATGAGAAGTTGCACATTGTCATTAAAGTGACACTACATGTATAAAAGTCGAGACGTGCTACATTGCTCCACGTTTAATTAGTGGTTTGAAATTAACAGGTAATAGTTTGCTTTGTTCTTGTCTAATTATTAGTTTCCGATCCTTGAGGTTCTTGGTGGAGTAGTTTAGTTCTTGTATTAATTGTTCTCGGTTTACTCAGTTGGACATTGTACCTATCCGTGAATGGCTCCTTAAACGCCCATCTGGACTGTGCCGAATACGTTAGCCATATAATGGATTATACAATGTCCATTGCTTGTTGAAATGTGACTTTTGTAGGGAATGAGTATTAATATACACTGTAATTAGCGGTGGTGCTGTGTGCTTGCGTCATGTAGTGGAGGCAGCTGGCGCCATGCTCCCTAAGCACAGGTACAACCGTATCAGGTGTGGTTGATGTTCCACAGGTGTACAACACCCACCTGTACCAGTACCACACCTGAATGAACACCTCACAGGTGCATCATGTGGAAGGACAGCATTTCAGCCGGCCCCGCCTGTTAAACACTTCCACAACGTTCCACGACGTTATTTAGTGATGGCCACCAACAGTTGTAGGCAGTGTTGCCTGGATGTGATGCGCTGTTCACTTGGCAATACAGACAGTTCAAGTTCAGTTTGACCACGTCTGTTCTTGAGGATAACTAATGGCTCCTGACTTGTTTCTGCGGTAAGAATTCCTGTGAACACTACCTCGTTTCCGATAACTCTTGTTTAGCTCGATTACATGTATCGCCATAGGTGGTGCGATCACCATGTGGAGGGGCAGTCTTGGTTTACTCATCAACTTTAATATATTTAGTATTATAATTTATATATCACTGTCATGTTCTGCCCTGTCCTCTCAGGCAAGGAGCCACATAGACAGGTATGCATGGGTAAAATGGTGATATAAGGGAGCCTACGTAGTGTAATGGTTAGCACTGGCCTGGAATGCAAAGAGATGTGGGTTCGAGTCCCGCTCTAGTCACCCCCATGACATCACCAGAATGCATCATACCTTATTGGACACAACGCATTACTTACATTTATTATCCATGTACGGTATTACATAGAAAACTATTCTGATATGGTTCTTTAAATAGAAGTTACTTCCACTAGAGAAAACATTGTCTGGACGCCGTATACCCATATACTGAGCACTAGAGAGGTGGACACCATTTGGACCTGGTTGAATTTTCCAATATTTAATATATTAATACTAACAACGTTCATCAGAATGATACCATGTGGCAGGTTAGATGGTAGAGTCCGGTTTCTCATCCTCGCACAGGCAGGATGCTGACTGCCCGCCCGTTGCGGGGTTTAGTGGTGGTGGTGAGACGGCTGCCTGTGCACCATTGCGGGGTTTAGTGGTGGTAGTGAGACGGTTGCCTGTGCATCATGGCGGGGTTTAGTGGTTGGTGGTGGTGAAACGGCTGCTTGTGCACCGTAGCGGGGTTTAGTGGTGGTGGTGAAACGGATGCCCGTGCACCGTTGCAGGGTTTAGTGGTGGTAATGAGACGGCTGCCTGTGCACCGTGGTGGGGTTTAGTGGTGGTGGTGGTGAAACGGCTGCCTGTGCACCGTGGTGGGCTGATCAAACCCGGCCGTGTACAGAGGGAGGTGTTCCACAAAGACAGGGGTGACCGGCTATTAGTCTAGTTACTGACACAGGTGCACACAGCACGCGACCAATAACCGCAAAGCCTCGTGTAGGATGGGCGGAGCCTGGAGGCGCTGCAGACAGGTGAGGGAATGCAGGCCTGAAGACGGGTGAGGGAATGGTGGCCTGAGGGCGGGTGAGGAAATGCAGGCCTGAAGGCGGCCTGAAGGCGGGTGAGGGAATGCAGGCATTAAGGGGGCCTGAAGACGGGTGAGGGAATGCAGGCCTGAAGACGGGTGAGGGAATGCAGGCCTGAAGGCGGCCTGAAGGCGGGTGAGGGAATGCAGGCATTAAGGGGGCCTGAAGACGGGTGATGGAATGCAGGCCTGAAGACGGGTTGGGGTGTACAAGACGGATGATGTGGAGATATAACGAGGTGCTTGTCACTGCTTACGTTTCCTGAAAAGCACGCCGTGTGAAATGGCCGACCATAAAGTTTATTTACTATCCTGTGAACAATGCGAATGAAGACTGCATGCGGTGTGGGTGTGCTAGGCCGGGTCAGCCGGTACACGGCAGGGCCCACAGAAGTGGGGACCTGCAGTCCGCCATTACATCCATTCATGCCCTGTCTCTACACTCTACACCCCCCCCCCCCCCCCCCGCCTCCCTCCAGGTGTCGACCAAATCGACCCGGTACAGCCCCGCCCATTGACCGGCCGCCCGCCGCCATGTCGCCCCGTCGCAGCCATAGGCCCCCGGCCCCGTGCCGTGTGGAGACGCGTGATTGGCTGGCGAGGTGTGCCATTGATTGTTGCCATAACAACAGGTAACACGCGGGTGTGGGCTGCCGGCCGAGCAGTAGGCGGCTGGGTGTGTGTGGTGGTGAGTCTGCCTCCCGGCCACTCCTTCAGGTGAGCGCTGCGTGTGGTGCCGGGCGCAGGCTTGTGTGCGACCTAGCTGGTGGCGTTTAGTTGACAGCTACTTGACCTTGACCGGTGCACTGACCGCCCGCCCGGTGTCCGTGTGGGAGGCGGCTGGACCTGTGCTTCCTGTGCGGCTAATGCCGGGTAGTGTGGCGTCCTGCCTCCAGGTGCACTGTGCCTGCTGGACTGTGCAGGTAGTGATGGGGTGTGAGTGGTGTGACGGCGAGCTGCTCAGTGGCTTGCTGTAGCATCAACCCACGCTGAGCAGTCTGCACGGCGCGTCCACGGCACTCAGCAGGTAGGGTCGTTTGGGACACATTCCGAACAGAACTTAACCGCATTCTGAGCATGGTAGCCATAGGTAAGCGGGCATGTGTGTTTCTCCTGATCTTGTAATATCACCACTTCGCCTTGCTTCTTGTCCTCCCCGCCTGCCCGCCCCACACGTGGGTGTTTCTAGGCACTGTGGGTGTTGTCCTTTCGGTGTGTGTATGATGTGTGTGTTCATTGTGTTTGACAGGAATGAAAAGAGAGCACGAGGAGGACCAGGAGGGCCGCGGTGACGGCGGTGTTGGCGACGAGTCCCCGAGGATGCTCAAGCGGAGGCGCGGCGAGGGTGCGCACATTGAATGCCGCCTACTGCTCGCCAGTAAGGTACGTCCCAATGCTCAAGTTGGAGCTTCTTTTTAAAACATACACCCTGCAGGTGTTTCGTATCGCTGATCTCGGTGGTTGTTACCGGCCAAGTCAGCTGTATTGCAAAGCGAGTCCGGCAGCACCAGTGAACCTCATCTTGTGTATTTTCTCAAACCAACTTATTTGAGATTAGGTAAAGTTGCAATGTTTTTATGTCCTTGAGTTCCTCTTCATGTCGACTGGAGAAGTGGCCGAATCGGTAGAGGCTGGTCGAGTCAAACCAGTAACATAAAATTGATACTTGTCACTTCCTAGTCTGGCGCTCGGCATTAATAGGATATGGCACATACTGGTTAGTTCAAGTGTCGGGATGTGACTGTCGTGGTGTCAGTGGCCTGATTTCCTAGTCACCATGAGTGTGCACTGTCACAAGTCAGTACCCGTCCTGATATGACCATAGATGTTGCCAGGACGTAAAACTCCAACAACTAACCAACCTGTGTGTCTGTGTGTGTAAAGTATCTGCCACTGGTGTGGTGTCTACTACAACGTGCCCTGTTCGGACAGTTGTATCGTAGCTGAGTGTGTGTTTTGTGTTGCAGAATGCTGGTGCTATTATTGGTAAGGGCGGTGCCAACATCAAACGCCTAAGGACAGACGTGAGTACTCCACCCTAACACTTTGAACTCACAATTTGTCACATAATGCCAAGTGAGCAAGCTACCAACATAACTTTTACCTCATCTATCCAATATTTACAGTTAAAATAGTATATTTATATATAACTAATTCAATACCAATGCAGCTCAGACACAAAGCGGATCACTGGCCGTAAATGTTACTCTACATATCTATCTTAAAACTCCACCTTTAACAGATAATTAAAGAAAAGTAGTGTCTCCATCCGGGAAGCGTGTATTCCTCTCGAGTACTTTGCCATTTGTGTTCTTCCATTTTGATGATAATAACCGTAACAGTAAAGTTGTCCTCACTCACCTCAATCAGACTCTTTGGTTTAGCCAGGTTGTAGGTTGTAGGATGGGGTCCAAACCCTGGGTAGCGGTCCAAGGTAAATGCCAAATAAACATGTTCCTAAACGTAAACCCCCCATCTTTCAGTCCACCACAAATACAAGCGGAGTGACGGCTCGTGCTAACCTATGACCTATAACCTATGACTTACATACCGTTATAGACTCACACATGTGCTTCACCGACAAACTGGACCAACCCTTTGCATGAAGCAATGGTAACCGAAAAGTGAAATTAAGTTAACAGTTGTTTGTAATTAGTGGGAGTGGGCGGGTGGAGCCCGGCAGTGTTTGTATACTGACGCGGGTCGCCATGCAAAGGGTTGAACGCACTGCACGTGACCGGGCAGTCTGGGTGATGTAAGCACTGAGTCCATGTCTCTCTCCCCAGCTACAGTCGTAGTCCCTGTTGTAGGCCAGGTCGGTCCCAGGCCGTCCCCTCCGCCACCCACTGACGGCCCGTCACCAACCACCACCTGAACCACCACTTACCTACCAACCACCACCACAACCACCACCACCTGCCTACCTACCTACCTACCAACCAACCAACCACCCACCACCAGCAGCAGGCATTATTTGCTAATGGCTTATGAGTTGTGACCCTACCGTTGATAATTCTGTGATTCTGTGACTGGCTCTTAATCCGGCATTATCTCTCAGCTCCAGATGGTCCACTCTACCAACCTCCGCCGCCCGCCTGTCCCGTGCACATGGCCACATTGTGCCCACATTGTGCCCGCACTGTGCCCATATTGTGCCCGCACTGTGCCGTGTACGGCAGCCACATACAAACACCTGCCATGTTGTAACGATGCCAGTAGTTGATAAGTGCCCGCCTCCTCAGGTCACACCAATACTAGTGTTAGCCGGTTGACTCACCCTGTCCCACCGCCAGTTCACCTAACCTTCAATCACACCTTATGACTTTAGACTGGTCAGAAACAGTTATTTAAGCAAAAGACGCATGAATTGCGGTGACTGAAGACTGGTAGATGCCACTGAGATTTGTAACACGGGCTCATGAACCACTCCCAAAACACTCACCCGTTTGTATATACCATCACTTTCCAAACCAAAAGTGCACCTTACTTTAAGACATGCTGTCTTCCATAATTTAACCTTGCCTCTGAATCCCTTTTCTTTTTCGCATCTAGACTACTGGTAACTTGGTAGCAGCCACTTTGATCTTTTGTTGCCCCGTCTCTGCCCTGCCTTTAACGACAGTTAGTCTGTTTGTCGTTCTCCGATTAAATGACAATCGTGATGCTTACAAACCGCCTTTTTCCGTTTCCATGTAGGGAGGTGTCCGGGGTCTGTGGTCCCATGGAGTCTCCCTGAAGTCTTATTGTATACCATTGTGTCCTGTAGGCTGCTGGCAGTCACAGTGCACTGTGTACTGGCAGAGGGCGCCACCAGGCTGCGAGCACCCCCTGGTGGCACCAGGTCGCACTATGGCACTGATAACACAGTATCGATAAGATGCCAATGCCTTGTCTCATACATGTCCTTCTCTCCCTCCTGCTGATGATGATACTGCTATTTGACTGCTGTATCCCTGTATTATTGAACCACCATGATGTGACTTATGGTGTTGAACGCCAGCATTCCTCTTCAGATGAACCAAATAATAACTGATTGTCATTATTATACAACTTCGTCCTCCGCTCCTGGCCCGGTCCGTAACTGACTGCCCGTTGGCCCTCGTCCCTCCATACACCACTACAACACCACCACACTATGTTGATGAAACCAAATGGCGTATGGCTATGCCCGTTTTCCCTGACCACATTGGATCCCTCTGCCACTCATCTGCCCTCAAACCTTCGTCCTGGGGCAGTTCAAAGCAAGCGTTACGGTCCCCGATAGCAACGGTCCCGAACGGTATGCACATCATACGTTCTAGCTACTCTACTACTACTACTACCTACTACTACTACTACCTACTACTACTGTACAATCCACATCTTGGTTACGATTGGTTTCATATATTGCGCCAAATACAATCATATCAATGTTACAAAGCACGCTGCCACGTTGGTTATTTATTCTCAGCCATTTCTTTATTTATAACAAAATAACAAAATCTTGCTTTAGGGACGTTTTTTTTGCGTCCAGCCTTTTGGTTTGAAACCCCACATGGGGAAAATTATGGTTAGATCTATTTTTTTCCAAACAAAGCTATATATAAATATAGAGCGTTAAGCATTTAGTGTTTAAGGAAAGTGGTGTTGAAAGTGCTGACATGATGTAATACCCCGTAACAGTAGTGAATGATACGTAACCATAAGACGCACTTTGCAATGCGGGCAAAAGCAACAGTGCGTGACGAGTGGTGAAACGGCTCGGCACCCCGAGTATCGCCACGTCTCCACACAGGCGCGCCTCGCTGTCGTTGGGGTCTACTGGCCTGTTTTAATTAACACCACCAATTTTTTTTAATTTAAAGTTTACTGTTCACTTTTAAGTTTTCGTCACGTCTTTATTATTATTATATTATAATATATCCTTACTAAGTGTTAAGTTAGGCGGGTTGACCTAAGCTGTGGTCTGTGGTCAGTAACTAGGTGTGGGTGCGGGGCGGCAGCTGTTCGGCTTTGTCCCGCTGTTGCTACTCGCGTGTCGGGTGCCCTGTGTTTGAGTACAACCCCTGCCCGTCATGCCGCACTCCCTGGGTGGTCGCCACTGGTCACCAGTAGTTACCTACCAGGCTATTATCACACTTTTGGATTTTTAGTTTCCCTCTAAAATCAAATAACTCCTCGAGTTCTCTAATTGAGCAACAGCGACTACTAGGTGTAGTGTATTGTTTGACCCATTCCTATTTGACCGCTTGGAACTATGTATATAATAATTATGGAAACTTGCCATGTCGACATTCTGTCATGGAGCTATATGTATGTCATGTGATTGGCTGTCACGTGACTACTGCTTTACCTGACCTCAAAGGATGCAGAGTCACCGCAATGAGCGATTAGATCAATGCACTAAGTCACATACGGATGCTTAATGAAAGGAAAGCCGCTTTGTTTGTTTGCACTGCGGATTGCACTATCAGCTGAGCAGGCTCCTCACTAAGCATGCTTAGACCTTTGGATCTGGACATCGGGGAATCTTGATTGCCACTTAAAATAATTGTCTAAAAGTCTAAACCCCAGCCTTTCTTTCATCACTGTTAGTCTAACCTAAAGCTTTAACTGGGCAGGGACATGATAGTTAACGAGCAAAAATACTAGTTATTCCTGAGTTTTACATTATAGATGCTTTACTTTGTGTTGCGCTGGCGGTCAGTGCGCAGTGTTGATGTGTCTGTGTGGTATTTCTTGCAGTATTCTTACGGTCAGTGCTAACCTCGGCACAGTCTGTGAGATCCTACTTGACGTCATCCCAACGCTGGAGGACGTGAGTTCCGAAGTAAGTACCGACTTCCCTCCGTTATGTGCACGGTTCAGACATGCTCCCAGCGTACGTCTGCGCAGTCTCCGTAATCCGTAACCAGCCTCATGCAGCATATGTAGCATGGATGAAAGATCTCTGCGATTCCGTGGATTTCCGGGAGTTTTCAATCTCGCAGCACCATCAGCATATACTAATATGTGGTACTGAGGCCGCAGCACTATCAGCGTACACTACTAATATTAATAAATGCACCAAGCGCCGCGGCACTGTCAGTGTACACTACTAATACATGCTTCAAACAGTGCAGCACTATCAGCATATACCAATATATATGAAACCCGACTACCGGAAATTTTTGGCGATTCCCTGACAATGCTAAACCTGTGGGAGAGATCAGCATTTCCGCTTTTTTTTTTTTCCGGAGATCGCTTTCATCCCTGATGTAGCAACATGTAATATAAATAGCGAATTAATTTGTACACTGTATGAAATAAAACTTGCACATTTCACTCACTTAATTTTAAACTATTCCATAACGAACCTCTGCGTAAAGTCACAAAGAGTATCAGACAATTTTAACGGGATAATTGCTTCAAACCAATGCAAGTTTATTGCAGCAGTTGAATTTCAGTTTGGGAAGACTAGGTAGGAAGGTGTGGTCCTGGTTTGTTGTAGGTTGCTATTAAAGCGTTGGTATAATTGATTTTCGTTGAGTGGAGGCTTAAAAGTACATGAGGTAGTTTGTCTGAACCATAAGTGTGGCAGTCCTTACTACGAATATGAAGATTGGTACCTACCTCCCATTGGTCCCTGCTGTCACATTCCCTCAATATAAGTTTGCATATAGAACTAGTATTGCCCCGGCAATGCTTTTTCATATTTAATTTCTCGTCGCTAATTTGACATGTTCGCCTAATAGCTGGGGCAATGAATTTGGGAAGCGAATGGGGTGAAATGTATACGTTGGTGTCAACAGTTAATAGCTGAGATGGGCTCCTGTCGCATGGAAAGAGTGACTCATGACAGGCACACCTGATCTAAGGGTAGATCCGGCATTAGATCAATAGTATGCTGACACCGCCCTGCGCCTTCAGGTAAAACTGCGCTGGGGTCACACTAGGGCGTGTCCTTAGTGCTAACGACACAGGTACCACACCTAACCGTACAGCTAGAAGTGCGCGCGCATTGTGACTGTTGAATGCGCAGTGAAGGAGTGGCAGGGCGAGTGTCCAGTTGCCGGCCTCGGTGCCCCTTGTCGCTGAAGTGGAGGCATTTTAGAACGGCGGCCCTCGGTGTTGGCGGCTTTCCGTGCTTCACCTGGTCCTTGACATGGACACCAAAGGTCAAAACCCACTGAAAATCAATCAATGATTCACATTTACTTCATGAAAATTAGTTAGCATGTCAAATAGACATTATCCTATCAAAAATATAAAAATGTTAAGTTGATTTGTGTTCCTTTAATTCACCCTTTGAAGTAACGTTTGTCACAGAACGGACACCGTTGTTTTTTGTAATGCAAGCTATGCTTAAAAATATCCATTGGATTGTTATTGCAAATTATAACGTCATTGAAACTGAAAGAAAACCTGGTGGTTTTATTTATTCATACTGTTGTGTGCACCTTTAAATGTTTGTCACCGTGACGACGCGATGGGTGACAAATGTTACGGCATCTTTAGGTCACTAAAATTTCATAAGAAATTAATTATCCTTACAATTTATTTTTTACTATAGGTCATTAGGTTCTTTTATATGCCTCCTGCACCATGATGACCAAGAAATTGCCCATTCAATATTACCAATCAGAAATGTCATGTTTCTGGTTACCATTTTGATGGGGGGGGTTTTTTTATAGAAAAAAAATGTCCATAGCATTTGACTAAACGCTACCAAGTTGCCTGAGGTATGTCTCCTATCCCTAAACTATAAGTTAGACAAAAGAAGTGATGTTAATGCGCAGATAGCTGTGCTAACAAATGAAATGTAGGTGTCTGCATTCTCTCCAGTATTGTATGTTTACATATATGTCTAATTAATTCATAGTTCTCTTGCAACATTTAGTTTTGCCGACAGTGTAACCTGTGTACTGACCTATGACCTTGCAGTATCAGAGCTACAAGGAACTCGACTTTGACTGCGACCTGCGCATGCTCGTGCATCAGAGCCAGGCAGGATGCATCATTGGTCGCGCTGGGTTCAAGATCAAGGAGCTGCGCGAGGTAAATGAGACGCCAGCTGTGTACATGTTTAATCTAAGGTCACCGGTCAAGGTGCACACTGCCTTTCTTTCGATAACTATATTAGGTTTGTAGTTATTTTATTATGAATGGCTAACTTTGGAGCTATTTGAATTGAAAGCATGCTACATTAATTTTAAATGCTGGCGACCATAGACTTCAGCGATATCAAGTTAAATTGACCTCGTATTTCAGCAAGTTTGATATGTAGGATAAAATGTAGGAAGTGTTTGACCCGTCATCAGTCCCTTATCTGTGAGGGTCGTTGGGGCACCATCGATGACTTAGATACGAGCAGTCTCTGGCTGATTTATCACCTGTTGTCACTGTGACTTAATAACCTGATATAATGTGACGGCTCATCTTATTATTTATTCTCAACGTGTCATCGCCAGGTAATGCTATTCTGGGCCTGCATAGTTATTTGCATTTTGCAAATATGGTGCATTGGAATGGAAGAGATGTGAACAATGCCAGGATTGCGCCTGTTACTGATGGCTTGTGCTTGTCCACAGGAGACTGGCGCCAACATCCGCGTCTACTCGCAGTGCTGCCCCCAGTCGACTGAGCGGGTCATCCAGCTGACCGGCAAGCCACATGTCGTCATCAACTGCATCGCCACCATCTACGACCTGCTGCAGACGGCGCCCCCCAAGGGCTTCAGCAGCCCCTACGACCCGCACAACTACGACGAGTTCTACGCGCACGAGTACGGTGGCTTCTCCGGCTCCGAGAGCAACCGGCGCGGCGGGCAGGGCGACGCGAGCAGCGGCGGTGCGAGCCGCGGGCGGGGCGGGGGCGGGCGCGGACGGGCCGAGTACGTACCACTGTCTGTTGTAAGCACTAACGCAGTAGGCGAATGCATGTCCGGTTGGAGGGGGGTGAATTTTTAGGGGAATGCTAGAACCGCTTCTTGATGCCGTCTATTAATCTAATTTGGTTTTTTTTTCTCCCTTGCCCCCCCCCCCCCCCCCAATTTTTTTTTCTCTTTAACCTTTCCTCTAGTAGCCGAGGCGGCATGGGAGAAGGCTTCGGCATGGGCGGCGGCGGTCGTGGTGGCCGCGGCGGCGGCATGGGAGGAGGCATGGGCGGCGGCATGTCTGGAGGCATGGGCGGCGGCATGCGCAGCAGCATGGGCGGCGGGCGCGGAGGAGGCATGGGAGGAGGCCGCGGTGGCGGCATGGGAGGAGGCATAGGCGGCGGCCGAGGTGGTCGCGGAGCATTCGGCGGGTATGTCTATGTAGAGACATTCTGTTTGTTTTGTGACATTGCCTATTTTGTATGTTAGTTTCGCTCGGGCACTGATCTTCCATGGCACTAGATAGTGTCTTTAGCCGCGTGTTGGGTTAGTGTTTTGATGCACTGCCGTTGTGTAAAGCAATGGCTGTTTCGTGTATATTCCATTTAGCTTGTATCATATAACCCATTAATAGAGTCTTCTCGATTTATCCTCAATTCCGCATTTTTTATCTGCCGCATTTCCCCCCGGATATGGTACACATTTGCGACCATTCCGGGTTTTGCATCCCCACCCCCCTCCGACTATTTTCGTTTTTTTTGTGAGGGCATTCTCATGTCATTTACAAACCTAATATTACATGACTCAATAACAAAATCCTGTCGGACATCAAAAAGGAGTTCTGTTTACCTGTCAATAATTTAAAGAGAACTTAATAAACTGCCAGCCTTCTTTTTAAATAGGGTATGGTTGTCGAAACGCATTGTAAGATTTTATTTGCTCCATGAATAAATTAAACATTTTAATTCAATACTTTGTTAATAGACAGCATTAAATACCTTGAATTAAACTGATCCTTTCCTTGTTTGCAGTGGTGGCATGGGCAACGGCTTTGGTGGCAACCGCGGTGGTAACATGGGCAGTGGCATGAGTGATTTTGGTGAGTTCTGTAGGTGTGCTGTATCACTTCCGTACACTTGTATCCATCTCCATTTATTAATTAATTTGTATACATTAGTCGTCTCTGGCTGAATTGTTGGTATGTTATCACTCCAAATTCCAAGCTTTACTTTTTTGTACCTGTAGCTGTGTGACATTTGTCCCCATGTCTTCACTGAATATCAGCCCACCCTTCAGAATGGTGCTTAGCTAATGGGACAACTTGGCAGGCCCCGTAGAAGATTGCCAATTTCACTATTTAAAACGGTGCAGGAGTATTTTATGCATGAAGCCGCCATAGCTGTATCGAGTGTTGACAATGTATCTAAATTCTTAGCCAAAATATAATATAAACCGATGCCTGCAGATGGTTCCAGTAGCCAGGGAGGCGGTATTCATATAATGGTATTATTGCTATTTGGTGAAGCTATAACTTGTGAAGCTGATGGTGCTGTTGTCTGCAGGTATGGGCGGCGGAAACGGAAGTATGGGCAGCAACATGGGCGGCTCGATGAACCAGAACTTCACACAAGACACAATGGTGCGCCCAACATTGCAGTCCTCACCCCTAGTGCAGCTAGCTTGTAGCTAAATCGTAGTGTCGTTTGTGTTCTTCACGTTTTATTAGTCTTATACGTAGTAATTTCTCATGGATGTGACATTTTATTTTAATGTTTTAGTTTTTAAAGTTGTCAGTTACGTTGGTAATTTTGAACCGTTCCAGCCTGTCCCTTAAGGAACCGGGTTTTGTTTGTTGTTTTACGTCCTAGCAACATCTAACGTCATCAGGACGGGGTTGAAAGGGGTGGGTTATAATAAACTGAAGATGGTGTGTTGCCATTGTCTGTGCGTGTTAGTTGTAGGTTCTTAGGAATGCACCGTGTTCATTTTGTACTTCTCAGACTAAATAAGTTATTATTTAAGTTTTGATGTGGTTGTGATATTTATTTTACTGTTGTTGGTAGTTGTGCTGTTGAATTGTAGCGTGTTGTGTATTGACATGATTTGATAATTCGTCATTTTTCTTGACCATCCACGCAAATTTCAGGGCGATGATTTCACAATTTTGCAGAGTACCATGGGTAACCAGGGTATGATGTTTGGGAGCCAGAACCAGAACTCATCCACCACACAAGTCAGCATTCCCAAAGACGTAAGTGGAGCGCATTACCTACCAGCTCTTAACTAAAGTGAGGCACAAAGTGGCAGCTAGCCAGAGTAGTGATCTCAACAAGGTACAAGCAGTCTCAGACATTGCTTAGGGATATATTTCAAATTTATGTTCAATGCCTATGGCTAAATTGAGGCGTTCTGGTTGAGGGTTGTATTGACTAAATCTACAATTCCAATGATTACACTATAGAAATAAGTCCCATCAATCCTGCCAAGTATGGAATTTTCCAAACAAAGACACTAGATTTGATCCCATATATCACCTACTGGATACAGGTGCATAGATTGTTATCCATTTATAATAAGTCACTTAAACTAAAAGTGAGGTTCATTATAACCGGTAACCTAATATTATCTGTTATTTAAATATGCTGTGTAGCAGAACCTAAAACCGATTGATTGATGCCACTGTGACTGGCGCTCTTGGATACCTACCTGGTAAGTCGGTGCTATGTTGGTGTGTGAATCTGTTGTGTGCTGTGGTTGTGGTGTGTGAATCTGGTTGTGTTCTGACCGTGTCGCCTGCTGTGGTTGTGGGGTATGACGACTCCTGATGCTGCCCTTGCAGCTTGCCGGTGCCATTATCGGAAAGGGCGGGTCGCGGATCCGGCAGATCAGACAGGAGTCTGGGGCTGGGATCACAATCGACGAGCCCGTGGCGGGCAGCAACGACCGCATCATCACCATCACAGGCGCTCAGGAGCAGATCCAGAATGCGCAGTACCTCCTCCAGATGAGGTGAGCCCCGCCCGCAGCCACGCGCTGCTGGCCTAGCGACTAGCAACTAACTGGTGTCGAACAGTGCGGTCCTTCACAAACCGTCCCTAAAGGACGCTCATTAACAAAATTGACCAAGTGAAATGCAGCTTGCTGGATGAGCTGCGGGAATACAGGGAGCTGTGTTAAGGTATTGGCTGAATACCTGGATGCAGGAGTATGGGTCCGCACCGTACCGACATCTGACACTGATCTCTGCTAATGGTTCAGGTTGTGAACTTACATCCCTATATTTGTAAGCATTCTTCCCCAGTCCTCTATTCAGTCTTCGAGGTATGCTGGCAATTTGACTAATATTTCATCCAAATTGATGTAAAGAGGCATGTATCTTGACATTGGGGTTAAATTGCTGTTTAGGCCCTGGGGAGTAACGCGCAATGAACCGCCAGCAGTAGTTAACAATAGTCCTAAGCCACCGCCTGCATGTTGGGAGCTTCAATGCTTGTAGCTGTAATAAGGACTAGAACATAGTCTAAGTAGTTTCATTAACCAAATTAATCATGTGATTTGTCAAATTTTGAACATCAGTCATTTTGCCAATTGTTTAAATTAAAAGTGATATGCGCATGTACATTGGCCTTCAGGCAGGTTAATTTAATGCCAGATGTATTTTCACTTCATGATTTAATTCTGGTTTGATCCCGACAAAGTGTAGTGTGTACAGGTTGGTGTTACCAGCGTTGTGCATATCAAATATTTAATGGTATGCTATAACAACTAATAATCCACATGTGGAATCTGCGATCTGTTACTAACGTGAACCTTGAAAATAAGTGGTCACTGATGTGGTACCATGCTCGTATGAGGTCTTGAGTAGTGGGGTGGGGGGGGGGGGGGGTAACAGCTGACTGGGCAGGTGGTGTGAGGGGGGCGATGGACACGGCTGACTGGGCAGGTGGTGTGTGGGGGGGGGGGGGCGATGGACACGGTTGACTGGGCAGGCGGGGGGGGGCGGTGGACACGGCTGACTGGACAGGTGGTGGGGGGGGGGGGGTGGACATGGCTGACTGGGCAGGTGGTGTGGGGGGGGGGGGGGCGATGGACACGGTTGACTGGGCAGGTGTGTGTGTGTGTGGGGGGGTGGGGGCGATGGACAGATCTGCCTGGGCAGGTGGTGTGTGTTGGGGGGGATGGGTGATGGACAGAGCTGACTGGCCAGGTGGTGTGTGTGTGGGGGGGGGGGCGGCTTGGCGATGGACAGAGCTGACTGGCCAGGTGGTGTGTGGGGGGGGGTGATGGGCAGAGCTGACTGGCCAGGTGGTGTGTGTGTTAGGGGGGGGGGGGCGATGGACAGATCTGCCTGGGCAGGTGGTGTGTGTTGGGGGGGATGGGTGATGGACAGAGCTGACTGGCCAGGTGGTGTGTGTGTGTGGGGGGGGGGGGCGGCTTGGCGATGGACAGCTGACTGGCCAGGTGGGTGTGTGGGGGGGGGGTGATGGGCAGAGCTGACTGGCCAGGTGGTGTGTGTGTTAGGGGGGGGGGGGCGATGGACAGAGCTGCCTGCCAGGTGGTGTGTGTGTGTGGGGGGGGGGGTGATGGACAGAGCTGACTGGCCAGGTGGTGTGTGTGTGTGGGGGGGGTGATGGACAGAGCTGACTGGCCAGGTGGTGTGTGTGGGGGGGGGGGGCGATGGACAGAGCTGACTGGGCATGTGGTGTGTGTGGGGGGGGGGGGGGGCGATGGACAGAGCTGACTGGGCAGGGTGTGTGTGTGGGGCGGGGGGTTGGACACAGCTGACTGGGCAGGTGAAGAGAAGTGATTGTCAATGAGTGTGGCACACCCACAATGAATGTACGCCTGTTTGAAACTGCACCAGTCCCTAACACACCCTTTAAATGCCAAACTAAATCTAACTAAAGTGCTAAGTTTTCCTGTGGACACCTTTTGATGGGAGGTGTATGGGCTGTGCTTTTCAAACTAGGTATAACCACAGCTGGAAACTATTAAACCCATGAGAGAGTTGAGATGCATGCTAGTCTTAACCAGGTTACTGTTTGCATGTATATGCTTCTAAATGAGCAATAAGGACGTACTATGCTTGACAACTGCCTTGGTTAGAATTACTGTGGTGATGGTTGCTATGTTAAATACCCCTGCAATGCCTGCCTGGTTACTATGGTGATGGTTGCTATGGTGGCAGCGAAGAGGACTGAGGACTTTCTTTACCCAAGTTAATCCACTAATAAATTTCCAATGGCATGCATGGTTTGGAAGACTAGTGATTTTGTTGTTTTGATAGTCGATAACAATAAATCACTATCTTCTGTAATGATGCATGCCGGTGCCTGCATGTGTGGGGCTGGTTAAGGCTCTACTAACCGCAGCCAGCTGCCTGCTGCGCCCTGCTCCCTCCTCTCTCCGCTAACTGCATGACCAGCACGACAGTGGATGGACGCCGCTGGAAACCACCACCAAGTAGCCGGTCTGCTTACGCGGTCACGTTAATCTTTGCTGTCGGTTCAGTCGTGTTGGAGTATTTCGACAAGTCGTACTAATGCATCGCTTGAATACATTTAAGCTCACTTACTGCCTTCAGTGCTGGATCTCTTGATCTAAGATAAGAAACGGGTGTTTAGCATTTACAGAGAAGCAACCAATAGTTGCCGATGTGTATTTGTTGAAATTATGCTTGCAATGCTACGTCACGTAACATTTAATACGTCTTTGACAGAAGAATTGATCTGTTCAAATGTGATATTTAGTAATTGCCTTACTCAAATTACTACTGTCTGTATAGTATGCTTGAAATGTTAACTTCTGGAAGTCCGCCCCTCTTCAATATGTATCCTGTATCTCACATTGTAATGAACCCTATGTCGGCTTAATGGTTCCGAGTTTTCTGTGACATTCTCGATATCTATATATATATCCTTAGTATACAAATAAATTCTTTTGCATTGAACCTTATTCGGGCTATCTTCTTTTAAAGTGCGAGCCAACAACAGTCTTCGATGCCTGGGAAAAGACAATAAAGCACGTTCACAGTCGATCTGCCAAAGTGAAGAGATAAGATAGGGTTTGTGGCTATATAATAAACCAGGCTTGACGTGGCATATTTAGAAAGCATCTCAGTTGGTTATGCACTAAGCCCTTTTGTAAGTAGCTAATATTCTCAATAGACGTAACCTAATGTTCGAATTGTCACCAGGTGCTTAACCCATAAAGCATTGTAGCATGCACTAGACGGTCATAGTGCGGTCCTATTGCAACGCGTCCATCTTAAGCGTGTCATTAATTCATGTAAACAAAGGACTGCTGACGTAATGAGTAGAGCCGTGAGTAACGCCCCCCGCCCCCCGCCCCCCGCACTCTGAAATGCCTGACGCTGTGTTTTTCTACTTGCAGCGTGAAGCAGCACTCCGGCAAGTACTGAGCCCTCTCCACACACCCTGCCGGCATCGCTTTGCACCATACCTCATCGACGTCACGTGACGGGCGCCGCTAGTGGCGCCACTCGGCGGCAGATGGGGAAGCTGCCAACATCCGGAGCGACGTCTGGTGTTTAGTGGGATTCAACTCGTCGCGCCACCTGCCACCAGGGGCGTGAAGCAGTGTCTTTGTTACATATATCTCTACTTCCGGACTACTTTGAGTTTGTTTTATATGTAGGCAGCAGCATGTCCGTACGGACTTCTAGTTGACAGGTTCCATGTGCTCTAGTTACGAAAAGGCCAGCGTGAGCATTGTATATTAATGTAGAGTCGACCCTTTCCTACATCCCATTTCTCAATTTGCAAACCCTTTCCACATGTTCATTGCTCTCCTTTCCCACCAGGCGTTTATCTAATGTTTAGACTTAGTGGTGCCAGTTTCCACATAGCTTCATTTGAATCATTTGGCTACCGACAGCCAACTGATAGTATATCAAAATTATTTTCATATGTAAAGAATTGACAGTGTAATTACTATTCCAGATACGTGGGGATTAAGTGAACTGTATAACGATTAGCTTTCTTCAGGAGTAGGGCTTTGGTTGACAGAAAATGAGAGCGAAAAGATAATTATCTTTTAAGAGTGAGTTTATGAATCATGCAAATGTATTTTAAGTTGTTCGATTATGGAGAGGATGTTTAGTTTTGTATAAGTTTCTTTTACATCATTATAGCATGTTGAAGATTTTGGAATCAAGTAAAAACAGATTTGAGAAATACTATTGCGTGTTTGTTTATTGACTTAGACAAAGTATACACTTATTCTAATTGGTGACACTCAGAAATGTCAACATCCTCATAGCATTGCAGAAATGACTTGGTCTCAGCTTAAACAAAGATCGTGTCAGTTAATTTTTATTCTGCCCATAACGTATAAGCTCCCGTAAGGGTGCTTGTTTTCAATGCTGGACTCTTTACCTGATCGGGCTAACCTTTGCAGTTTTTGGTGTTAGTAGTTTCTATATTAGTTTTTTAAAAGTTTTTTCCTAACCTGTATATGATAACATAGCCTGCTATGTACATCTATGCAGACATACAGGCCTGTGGGAGAGGATGCCGTCCCATTGTGGTTTGTTACAGCATCCTTTCACCCATGCCCTGTCCTTAGATAGTACACCAGTATGCCAGAACACCCCTAGACCCTTCAGGACTGCGACTAGGTGGGATGGCTAGGCGTTTTGTATTTCAGGGTGATTCAGATGCATGGCTGTGGCCTGCTTTGGTTTGTGCCAGTACACATACCCATACGGACATGTTTTCATTACTTAAAAGTTCTTGGCCTTTCTGGAATAATATAATTTTTCTTACTACATTAAAACCTTAATCTACCCACTTTAAGTGGTCGTTTTATAATTAGAATATCGTCTACAATGGTGTTGTTTGGGACTCATCATCACAGAAATGAAATCAACTGAGATGTGCCCCATAAAGAAAATTAAAATTTAAAAAAAAAACAAGACCTAACACTCATCATAACCAAAAGTAAAACTAGGTGATAAAGCAAAGCGCGCAGAAACAACAGAAGACAAACTGGCCTACTATGTCGGCAGAAACAACTCTCAAAGCTGTGAGAACAGAAAAAAAGAAATACATAATAAAGCAGGACAAAGACTGGGGAAGCAATACAAACAAATTCTGGAAAAATGTAAACCTATTATTTAAAAAAAAAGAGCATACAAACTTCCAAGATAATGAAGGGGCAATGCTGAGTCAAAGATGCAGCAAACAAACTGAACACGCACTTTGCCACAATTGGGTGAAAGCTGTCAGAATTTTTTTTTAAAAGATGGGGAAACAGATCAGGAACTGCAGAACTAAATCCCCACCTGCAATACATATGATATAAGTAAAAAGATTAATAAATGACACACGAATAAGCCAAGTGGAATAGACTACATCACAGTTCCAGCAGCGCGGTGCATTGTGGGATGCATCAGAGCAAACCACCACCACCACCACCACCACCAGAAGCACATGGCACATGCTAATACACTAGTTACCGCTATGAAATGTGCTAGTTTCAGCTCTTGTTTGAAACATAGAATACCAACTAAAAAAATAAATTAAGATATTAATCTTTTATCCAGCATTGCATTTACATTAATATAATCAGCACATTTTATGCCATATGCATTTAGATTTAGACAAATCTAGGCACTCAGGCTAGTGTTAGAGCAAGTCAGTTTTACTTATTTCATTCATGTTTTTATTTATATGCACACCACCTAGGTACAAATCGCTTGGAACAAATATAGAAAACATGTTTAACAAAAAGATTATATTAAAATAATAATGGGTTTGGATTTCTATTAATTTTGAATAAAACAGACGTTTTTCACTGCACGTAATGGCAAACTCAATGGCCATATGCCTTTGCTTTGCTCCCAACACCGTTTTCAGCGCATGCACAGTCAGAACCATGATGTAGTCTATTGATAAAATACCAACCAAAATACTGAAAGAGGCACTCCAAGCCATCACAGCCACTATAGTAGGCTTATTCAACATCTCCTTTGAGCAGGGGCGTTTTATCTCAGCCTGGAAAATGGCAACCATCACCCCTATTCACAAAAGTGGAGACAAACAAAACATGGGAAACTACAGGCCAATATCAATTCTTCAAACCCCAGGCAAGCTCATTGAAAAAGTGTTACATACACACATAAATGAACACCTGGAAAAAACCGATATACTAAACGAAAGAGAAGGGGGCTTCAGGAAACTTCATTCCACATCAAAAACAATAGCTAACCTAACAAATGACATACTGGCATCAATGAACCAAAAACAATTAGTTGGTGCAGCCTTCATTGACTTCAGCAAAGCATTTGACACAGTAGACCATAAAATACTATTTGAAAAACTAAAAACCATGGGCATAAAATCCAACACTATGGATTGGATAAAATGCTACCTCGGCAACAGAAAACAAAAATAAACAATACACTATCAGACAACCATGTCACATGTGGTGTACCCCAAGGGTCAGTGTTAGGGCCACTACTCTTTATAATCTATATAAACGATCTAGAAAAATGGTTGCAAACTGAATGCCTCCAACTATATGCAGATGACTCAGTCATATATGCAAATGGCACCACAGAAGAGGAGGTAATAACTAAACTAAATAAACTCCTACTAAAACGAGTGGTGTGAGTCCAACAAAATAACTATCAACACAAGCAAATCAAAAACAGTACTCTTCTCGCATAAACAATTGCTAGAAAGAAAACTACACTGTAAGTTAGGAAACCAAACATTCGAATATGTAGACCATTACAAATACCTAGGCCTTGAATTGGACAGCCAACTAAACTACAACCTATGTATAAATAAAATTATCCAGAAAGTAAACCACAAACTGTGGCTATTTGCAAAGCTAAGAGACTACATGACACAAGAAATGTCAATAAAAATCTTCAAGGGCATGGTGCTCCCCTATTTTGACTATGGAGATGTAAACTACATGGGTGCGAGAAAAGAACTACTAAAAAAGCTGCAAATACTGCAGAACAGAGCCCTAAAAATCTGTCTAAGACTAATGCTTAATTATGGAGAGTTCTGTCACATTGTTATTAATTTTGAATAAAATCCAAGTTTTTCCCTATGCCTATCGGCAAGGTCAATGGCCGTATGCCCTTGCTTTGCTGCCAACGCCGTTTTCAATCGGAACGGTGATCTCGTCTATACCGTGACAACATGGGGAAATGTACGTTTCCCGTTGGCGTACCCGTTAGGTGGCGCCATGGTCTCAACCGATTTCCGCGGATTTTCTTTCTTTGCCGCATACCGAATGAGTTGGAGCGTCCGTCTCCCGTGCTGGTAGATCGTGGGTTCGAACCTTGGTCGAGTCAAACCAATGACTTGAAAATTTGGTGCTTGTCACTTCCTAGCCAGGCCTTCGGCATTATTAGGACATGGCAAGGACTGGTGTGCTCAGTGTCAGGATAATGTGGCTGAGTGGGATACCAGGTCATGGTGCTGGCAGCCTGGTTTCCCAGTGAGCTAGCACTATAAAGTCGCCATGAGTGCGCACTGTCACAAGTCGGTACCCATCCTGATATGACCTTAGATGTTGCTAGGACGTAAAACGACAACAAACAAACAAAGCTTTCATCCACGCATATAGACCTTATTTCTATGACATCGGCATAGGTGTTTAGGTCGGTGGGTGCGCTGCTTTGCTGCAGGTCAACACTGTAAACTCAATGGCTATAAGCAATCTTCATAGAGAAAAGGTGAAATATCTCTAAAACCACACCGCTTGGAACACATAGAAAACATACAAGATTATATTAAATTAATGCATTTCTATTCATTTTGAATAAAATTGACATTTTGAACTGCGCGTATCAGCAAACTTAATGCATTGTCAATGACCATGCGCAATCTTCATAGAGAAAAAGTGAAATATCTCTAAAACCACACCACCTAGAAACAAAGCGCTTGGAACCCATAGAAAACCTGTTTAACAAACAAATTATATTAAATTTATACGGTTAAGGTTCTGCATTTCTATTCATTTTGAATAAAATTGGAACTGTGCATTTGTTCTGCAGTCAAGTTGTGTGCGCATACACAATATTTATAAACATTGAAAGGTGTCTATAGGCGTTTGTAATTCCAGCCGCGAGGTGCATTGTGGGATGTTAGGCAGCAAAACAACCACACAAGGCACAATGCTCATGTTGAAGCAGCGAGTGCAGCTATGGAATCTGTTATTTGCAGCACATTTCTGCTCCTGGTTTGAAACAAAATACCAACTAAAGAAACATATACTCTGTTATCTAGTATTGCAATCAATAGCCAGTCAGTTACATTTAAAAAAAAATTTGTCCCATGCGTAGAGCTACAAGATCAGTCGGCCGGTTAATGAGACATTGGTTATATATTTCTTTGAAACAAGTTTTTTTTTACATTTTACAAATTAGGACAACAATTAAAAATGGTGTGAACATCAGCCTGTAAAGTGACTGATTTTTTTTTTTGGGGGGGGGGGATTGTATGTTTCTTACTTCAAAATGTTTAATTATGGATAGTTGTCTTAAATATATGCTTCATATTATATTGCATGTGTGCATCCATATTTATGACAAATTGTTCTGTATTTCTATTAATTTGGAATAAAAGGAGTTTTTGCCATGCGCGTGTCGGCAAATTCAATGATTGGTTATTTGTTTTGCTGTCGACGTCGTTTCCAGCTCATGTACACTCGGAAATACGAACCCGTCTTTTATCAAGGCCTATTTATTCGAATGTGAAATGTTCTGTGGCAAACTATTTCGAACATGAGATGATCGCAACCACTGATAGGCAAAGCTTGGTTCCTGGAACCAGCAGTGGACGGGACGTTGTAAATAACAGCGGAAAGCTGGAGGACGGGCCGGAGGGTCGTGTATGAATGAGATGACCATAATACCAACAAACAAAGCAGATTGGGGATCAGCGTGCGCGCGAAATGTCATATAAGTGCATGGTCATCTATTCATAGAATTGTTCTAAAGCTACGATTCCATATATACGAATGAGGCAAAAAATGTAAAGGCACAGTAGGTCTAGTGCTTCCATATGTGCGAATGCGGCAAATGGGTCGACCCATTATCGATGCGAATGCTGCTGCGTTTGCCATAGAAAACAACTAACTTTGACTTTCCTTCACAAATTCGAAGCAAAAAAAATGGCATGGGTATCACACGGGCAAAATGTAAAGGGGCTGTCACATTAGGTTTTTTTGCGGGAGCGTATGGCGGCGTATGCGCGTTACGTCATATACGCCGTATACGCTACTGATACGCCGCCAGATGCCCGCTTATGAGGCTTAGGCCGCCATACGCTTTCACAAATCCGTCCGTCCCCATTTTTTTGTGCATGCTAAAAAAATCTCGACCTACGGGGGCGTATGGTTCTTACGCGACACATACGCTGAGCATACGGCATCATACGCTCCTCGTACACTGGGTGTATGCCGGCGTATGCTAGGGGTATGCCGGCATATGCTACTCGTACGCTCAACTTGTGTCACGGGCGTATGCAGTGTACGCAGAACCTACGCGTTGCGTATGAGAGCGCATGAAAAGCGTATGTGCAGCGTATGCGAAGCATATGGCGGCGTATGCCCGACCTATGGTCTCGGTATATAAAGGCGACCCACGCCATTCCTTCGGTCATTCCTGCTCTGCTGCTCATACTGGATGGATGCCCAGGCACTGCAAGTACAGTTCCAGCTTTTCTACAGAGTTGCCCTTTATCACCATCAGCTTACTCTATTCCTCATGGTTCTTCTGGCGTCCCGTATCGAGAGACGAAGGAGGAGGGAGCGGCGGCGACGATCAGTGTGGGTCAGACCCTGGATTGGGAGGCGGCCAGTTTGGCTTGTTCGACAAGCTGATGGTCGAGGTCCACAGCTACATACATACTAAGAACACAGGGAAAAATAGAGTGACATAGAGAGAGAAAGGGGGAGACGAGTTAGAGGGAGGGAGGAGGGAGGGAGGGAGAGGGAGGGAGGGGAGGGAGGAGGGGGAGGAAGAGATAGAGGGAGGGAGGGAGAGAAGAGATAAAGGGAGGGAGAGAAGAGATAGAGGGAGAGAAGAGATAGAGGGAGAGAAGAGATGGAGGGAGGGAGAGGGAGGAAGAGAGATAGAGAGAGGGAGGAAGAGAGAGGGAAATAGAGAGGAAGGAAGAGAGAGAGGGAGATAGAGAGGGAGGAAGAGTGATAGAGAGAGGGAGATAGAGAGGGAGGAAGAGAGATAGAGAGGGAGGAAGAGAGATAGAGAGAGGGAGGAAGAGAGATAGAGAGGGAGGAAGAGAGATAGAGAGAGGGAGGAAGAGAGATAGAGAGGGAGGAAAAGAGAGGGAGGAAGAGAGAAGGAGGAAAGGGAGAAAGGGGAAGGAGAAAGATTATTATAAATATTTTAAATTTAAAGTTTTTATTTATGTTTTAATTTTAATAGTACTTTAATGTATAACAATTAAATGATGGCATGCCTTTACTGAACACGTACACAAAAATTAAAATTGACAGTATATTTATTTATTTAAGCATCTTGACATATAAATGTACAAACATTATATAAACATACAATATATATACATATATACATACAAATGTACAAAGATAAATAAAAACTAAGACTACATATATACACATATTTACAATCACTTCTCTCCCTTGCCATTAGAAGTGGCATCAGCTGGCGACTGTGTGGCTGACGAGGAGAATAAGTCCAAATTTGCGCCGAACATGCCAGCTATGCCGGACAGCCCCGACAAGTTCAATAGTCCTTCTGCCCGACAAGTTCACTTGGGTGGGGTCGCCGCGTGTCAGAGTCACAATGTGTGCAGCAGCGCAAGTCCCCGGCCATGCCGCACCCACAGTGGGCGGAGCACCCGCGTGCACCACGACTCCGGGAGAGCCCCTCGTGTGCCCCGCCATCCCTAATGTCCGTAGTTGTCCAGCAGTGTGCGGCGGTGACGGCCGTACCACCAGCGGAGGTTGGAGGTAGAGGCTGAGGCGGAAGACTTGGCAGAGGCGGCTGTGGCTGTGGCTGATGAGGAATCTGCGGCTGCCCCATATAGTGCTGCACATACTCGTGTGTCTGTGAAGCCCATGGTGATGCCGGTGGTGGCTGGTGCATCCACTGGTGGGGTTGAGGCTGGTATGCCTCACTTGCAGACACACAACCAGGTGCAGGAGCAGGTGCAGGAGCAGGAGCAGGTGCAGGAGCAGGTGCAGGAGCAGCCACACGAACCACCGGAGCCACGAATGTTCCTTCCTCCTCCTCCTCCTCCAGATGGTGCGACACCATGCGGTTGAGTGCACCGCAAATGAACACAAACCGCTCCTCCGGCATCGTGAGGATCATGTCCCGCATATAGTTGGCGAATGCCACTCGCTTCGTCACTGTCGGTGGAGGTGGAGGAGGAGTCGGCTGCATCACCTTGAGGATGTCGGCAGACTCATCGAACCTCTTGTGGATGGCAGCGAGGAGGTTGTTGTCGACTGGGGCAGATCGCTTCCCTCTCCCCTTTCCCCGCTCTTGGGATGTAGCGGGAGGAGTGGGTGGAAGATCCTCGTCCATCGCCACCTCCACATCGGTCCCGACATTCTCCTCCACGCTCAGATCGAGCTGCGGAGCCGCAACAGGAGTGGCCAACTGCAAGACAAATTCATAACACAACATAAGTAACATGAATGCAAATCGGTATTTCGACAAAAGACACGACAAGTCAACAGTAAATCAAAAATATATAAAGCAAAAATAATTAACGTTAAATGCAAACATGGATTTATAACGATTATATCACAATACATCTATTGTTAATGTCTCGATTTAAGAACAACTACACAACAACTCAACATTAAAGAAATAAATAACATTAACAAATTACTAGAATATTAGATGTTGCTAGGACATAAAACAACAATAAACAAACAAACATAAATACAACAAAAGCATAACATAAGAAAGTTAGAATACGAGCCGTTTTACGAGAATACTAATGGCTGCACTTGTCAGAACGATAAAAGATTATGTACTTACACTCCTGCAGGGCTCCGGTCGGTGACGGATGACGGACCGCAGGAACCTGAACTTGCGCAGGATCCACTACTCCCGCTCAGTCAGGTCAGCGGCTCCGTTCCCACTCTTTTTCTTGTGGAGCCGCGTGTTCGTGTCCCTGAGTGACTTGAACCACTTCTGGAGATGGACTGTTGTGGTCCCCATAAGGGTCGCCTGGTCCTCCCACAACTTGGCCTTTCTGTCTGAGCGGTGGTAATCCGAGAGCTTCATATTCCACATGATGGGGTTCTCCTGGAGGAAGTCCAACATCTGATCCTCCTTGAAGACCGACAGAGAACAGTCGCTCTTCTTGGCCCTCCGTCTCTTTGACGTGCCGATGGCACCGGTGCTGGTGGAGGCGGCGGAGGCAGCGGACGACGCCCGTGAGCTGCCCCGAGAGGCAGGAGATGGCGAGCTGGAGCGGGGAAGCCAGCATTGCGTCGTCGACCTCTCCACTTCCATCTCCAGCTCCTCCAGTGGAGAGTGGTGTTCTGGAGAGTAGTGTTCTGGAGAGTGGTGTGGAGAGTGGCGAGGTGGCGAGGCAGGTGAGGAGGCTGTTGATGGAGAGCATTGTAACAAAGTCTGCCTCTTTCTGCCTCTCCCACGGCCTAGTCCTCCTCCTGTAGTTACAGCAGCTCTGGAGGCCGGTGTAGTAGCAGTAGTATGTGTGGTAGTAGTAGTAGCAGAAGCAGCAGCAGTGGTGTTCCTCTTAGCAGGCATGGTGGCAGAGTGAGGGGAGACTGTTGCTGCAGGCTATATATACCCAGGAGCCACCAAGCGGCGGACCGCGGAGAGATAACATAGGTCGCGCATAGGTTTCGTATACGCTCCTCATACGCTCCTCATATGCTCCCCATACGCTCCTAAAATGTTCATACGCTCCGCATACACAAGTTCACCGAAGGTCATCATAGGTACACATATATTTTTTTCATCATTTATTTTTAGGGTTTCACTGCCCAGCAGAAGTTTTGACCGTTCCAAAACAATACGACTCAGTCTATACATATCTAGGTCGAACCCACACTCTCTCATGCGACGTCGACGAACCCAAACTGGCGCTGGTTAGTCTGTACTTGCTCATGCGCAGATATCCACTTCCGCCTTAAACCGCTCCGTGTGTGGACACGACACTAGTTCGCCTCCTCTAGTTCGGCCTAAAGTTGTGCTGTGTGAACAAGGCTTTAGACTAAAGTGGCGAGCTTATACCTCGTCGGGAAAACAAACGAACTCGGAATAGTTCAGATTTGTGCAACAGGGTGGTGCATGCTTAGTACTGAACTTTTCCACTTGGACCAGATTGGTCATGTGACAGCTGTTGTGAAAATGGCTGGGCCAGTGGAGAGAAGGGAGGGTAGCTCAAACAGGAAATATATTAGCTTTAATGTCAAATATATGTTAGTACAATCACATTGCATAATTCAATGAGAAATGCATAAAGATGAAAAACGTTTTTTTGTTGTTGAATGTAAAAAGATTTTGGACCACCAAACAACTTCAGATTACAAGTTCAACACCCTAACCACTAGGCCACAGAGACCACACATCATTTGGTTCCTACACATAACACTGTGGTAAACACACATAACACACTGTGTGGTACACACATAACACACTGTGTTAAACACACATAACACACTGTTACACACACATATAACACACTGTGTTACACACACATAACATGACACACACACATAACACTGTGGTATAAGCACATAACACAGTGTTGTACACACATAACACACTGTGTGGCACACACACAGAACACACTGTGTGGCACACACACATAACACACTGTGTGGTACACACATAACACACTGTGTTACACACATAACACACTGTGTGGTACACAAATAACACTATGTGGTACACATGCATAACACGCTGTGTGTTACACACATAACACACTGTGTGGTACACATATAATACACTGTGTGTTATACACATAACGCACTGTGTGTTACACACGCATAACACAATGTGTGGTACATGTAGGAACTGACGAGGTGAACAGTTAGATGTCTAGATGGCAACTGCCAGTTTATTGTTCTGAGGTTTAACTTGTCATGTGCACCTGTGACGTCATGCCGCTGGTACCGGCTTCCTCTGTGTACATACATTACATCTGTGTTGATATGTGACTCCAACAAGCAACTCAGTAGAAGTGGTTTATTAGGTCAGCCTCTACTCACCAGGATGTAAACATTCAGGTGGCACTACACTAAGTATCCAGACATCTTCCCCCTTCACACACACACATACAGTTACTCTCCCACTCCATAAAGAGTATTATGATAGTATAGTAGCATATAGTGTCTGTTATGGTTATTAGATAGCTAGGTATCTATATGTATACACACACATACATATAAGGTATGTGTGGTCAATGTTAAGGTGTTCAACATGGTAGTCTAGTGTCTTATTATAGATCCATCCTGGTCACTGGTCGGGATACTCTGGTCGATCGGCACAGAGGAAGGGTTTCACCCCTCACTGTGTTCCCTGGGTCTCCTGGCTCTTCTCCAATTCCTCCTGTTCCTGTGTCCTCCTGATGCTCATAGTCAGGTAGGTAGGGTTCTTTGACTTGAAGGAGATGCCTCCTGTTTCGGATGTACTCCCCACCATCCTCCGTTCTGACTCGGTATGACCTTGGTCTCACCTCCTCTAGCACTACTGCTCTTCTGTCCCAATGCTTCTCTCTCACTCGCACCACCTCATCTCTGCCCAGTGGTGGCAATTTTTTCGCTGTTTGATCATATCGTTCCTTTTGTTTGGTCCTCATCTCCTCTCGTTTACTATCTCCACACTCTCTCTTGTCCTCGGACTTCCCCATTGTCATACCCGGTAGCTGGCTCCTAAGCTAGCTGCCCATCAGCAATTCAGCCGGGGACTTACCCATCTCTCTGGGAGCCTTCCTGTACTGAAGAAGGGCGAGGTAGATATCTCCTCCATCCTCCCAGGTTCTGTTGAGAAGACCCTTAATGATTCCCACAGCACGCTCAGCCTGCCCATTTGATTGGGGGTATCCTGGACTGCTCGTCAGATGCTCAAACTCGTACTCCTGGGCGAATAGTCTAAATGCACTCGATGCAAACTGAGGCCCATTGTCACTCATGACTACTCGTGGTATCCCATGCCTCGCAAACATGCTCTTGACATGTATTATCACTTGGTCCGAGCTTGTGTGTGTCAAGAGTGCGATCTCTGGATAGTTGGACCAGTAATCCGCACAGATCACATAGTCCTTTCCTCCCCAGTGAAACAGGTCCAGCCCCACCTTGTCCCATGGCCCACGAGCGCCATGCTTCTCCAGGTGCTGGTAGGTCTCCTTGGGTTGCGCAGGGCGGTACCGCTGACACACTCCACACTCTTGCACAGCCCCTTCAATGTCCTTGTTTATGTTGGGCCAGTACAAGCAGTCTCAAGCCATACGCTTCTGCTTTTCTATTCCCAGATGCCCAACATGGAGTCTTTCCAGCATCTGCTTCCTCATGCTCCTGGGTATGACCATTCAGTTACCTTTCAGAATGACCCCCTTTACCACATATAGTTCATCTTTATAGTGTGCATATGCCATGCACTCACCTGCTCTCCACCCCTCTGTGATGCATCTCAGAACAGCGAGGAGCACCTCATCTTTTGCTGTCTCCTCTGCAATCTTCTGCAGCTGTTGATTCGTAGCAGGAAGGCCCTCATACACTGCTAGGACATGTGCCTCTATTTCCTCACAGATCTCACTTTTTACCTCTACACTGCCAACTGCTCTCGACAGCATGTCCGCAAGGTACAGTAACCTGCCAGGTGTCCACTCCATGATGTAGCTGTATCTCTGCAGCTTCAACATCACCCTTTGGAGTCGCAGTATCATGTCAATGAGTGCCTTCTGGCTAAGTGCAATGAGGGATTTGTGATCTGTCTCTAGAATCACACTCTTTAGCCCAAAGATGTAATGGTGGAACTTCTCACACCCGTATGCGATGCCCCGGCACTGCATCTGCGCATATCTTTTCTCACACTCAGTCAACCCTCTGGCCCCATATGCCACAGGCTTCCATTCCTTATCATGCAGCTGGAGGAGCACAGCCCCCAGCCCATCCTTTGATGCATCTGTCGATACTTTGGTCTCTAATACTGGATCGAAGAATGGTAGTACAGGCATGGTGGACAGAATGCCACTCTTGCCACTCCTTTTCGTGTGCTGCCTGCCACTGCCACACTACACTCTTCCCCAGTAACTCCCTGAGGTTCTTGCATCGACTTGCAAGATTGGGAACAAATTTCCCCACAAAGTTAATTGAACCTAGAGCCCTCTGTATGCCCTCCTTATTCTTAGGCCTCTCCAGTATTACTGTGATTCGGTCACTTGAGGGATGTACCCCATCTCCACTCAGGTGCTCCCCAATGAATACCACCTCATCTTTCTTCAGCTCGTATTTCTTCCAGTTCATGAGCAGGCCATATTTCTGAATTCTGGCCTTCACCTCCGCCAGCCTGTGATCATGCTCCTCTTCTGTTGACCCCCACACTAGTACATCGTCCATGTATACCCTTACCCCCAATATATCCCCAAACATTTGTTCCATATTCTTGTGGAACACCTCAGGGGCAGAGCATAGTCCATAGGGTAGTCTACAATACATGTAGCGGCCGAAAGTACCTGCCAGAATGCTTGAGAGGCATCCAGCTTCGAAAAGAACCTTTCACCTGCCATACCTGCAAAGATTTCTTCCCTCGTTGGGAGCTGGAACCGCTCTCGCAAGATCGCCTTGTTAAGGTCCTTTGGGTCTAGACATACTCTCAAGCTTCCATTAGGCTTGGTTACCACCACCATGCTGCTCACCCACTCTGTGGGCTCCTGCACCTTTTCAATCACCCTCAGTTTGACCATTCTCTCTAGTTCCTCCTTCAGCTTGTTTCTGATGGCCACTAGCACCCGTCTTGTTGCATTAACCACTGGTCTGTTGTCTCCAACCAGCACAATTCTATGAACAAACGGCAATGCCGTCAACTCGCCCATCCATCTGTCAGTCACCTCTGGCAGTACACATTTCTTCAGGTCTGTAGCCTCCTCTTCTGCTTCTTTATTGTTCCGAACATTGTACACCCTTTTGATCAAACCTAGTCTTTCACACGCTGCCGCTCCTAGGATGCTTGGGCCATTGTTGACAATGATGAACCTCAGTGGATGACTTCCAACTTTTGCACGAACTGTTACCACGCAGGAGCCGACCACGGGAATGTCACGTCCATTATAATCACTGAGCCTGACTCCGGCCTTATGCACTTTAGGTCTATCCTGTAGCTTACCATAGTCCTCCTTATTTAATAGATTTGCTCCTGCTCCTGTATCCAGCTTCATAGGGAATAACTCTCCATTTATATCAACTGCATGTACCCACCGTGAGTCTTTCCCCAACTGTATATGGTGAATGCCAACTACAGATGTGTAGTCTGGTGCAACTTTCACCGTTTCAACCATACCCACAAATAGTTCTGGTTCATAGCCCGAGCTGTCAGCATGCTCGTCGTCAAATGCTTCAACCACTCTCACCTTCGCCGTACACATCTTTGTATAGTGACTTTTTATCAAACACTTCCTACACCTAAACTTCCATGCTGGGCAGTTCCTAGGTCCATGCCTACGACCACACCGACGGCAGTCATAATCATTTCCACGGGTCTCCAGCTTGTTATGATTTCGTGACTCAATATGATGGCCTTGTTCGCTTCCCACTTGATCTCCACCTAACTGGTTCGGCCGGCGACTAATGGCAGCTACAGTCTCCCGTGCTTCCCCAGGGTTCAGGATCTTCGCTTGTGATCGCGCTCTTGCCGCCACTCGACAGGTTTCTATGGCTGACCTCAGTGTTAGATTCCTATCCCTCAACATCTTCTCAAGCATACGTGCATCTGAGATGCCCAGAACTAACATATCCCGTACTAGTTTGTCACGGAGGTTTCCCAGCTCACAGGTGGCTGCCAATGTGCGCAAGTCTGTGACAAATGCATCCAATGTCTCACCAGCTTCTTGGCGCCTACTCCAGAACTTGTATCTTTCATATGCGATATTCTTTTGTGGTCGACACAATTCATCAAACTTTTGTATTACACATTTGAAATCATCCTCTGACTCACCCTCTTGATATTCAAATGTTTCAAAGACTTCCATCGCATCTGGATTACCAAAGGTGAGTAGCATTGCAACCCTCCGCTTATCTGCATCCTCTGGCACCCCTGCTGCCACAAAATACCAGTTGAGTTGCTTCCTCCACTTTTCCCAATGCTCTGCCACATTCTCCTCTTTCAGCTTAAGATATCCTGGTGGTTGTAGCTTGTGATCTGCCATTATTATCAGCTTTTTACTCCTGGCACCATGTGTTGAGATGTGTCTCCAACAAGCAACTCAGTAGAAGTGGTTTATTAGGTCAGCCTCTACTCACCAGGATGTAAACATTCAGGTGGCACTACACTAAGTATCCAGACAACATCTTCCCCTTTTTCTTTTTTTTCCTTTTTTTAAATAAAAAAAACCGAGATCATATCGATTGATTGATTGGTGGTTGCTTTACGCCGTGTCGGCAGCATAGGCCATATTCACGGCGAGAAATGTTTGTTTTTTGTTCAACCATCGCTTTTACATGTAAAAGCAGACAATCAATTATGTGCCAATAGACACTGATTAAATTAGAAAGCTCACAATCATATATTTGTGGTCAAGGGAAACAAATTCCCATAGAAAAAGAAAAGTTTTATTAATAATTGATAGAATCCATTTAGTAAACTATATAAGGTGGTACAGTCCAGCTGCCCTCAAAAAGGCTAAAATGTTTTCCTGTTTTACTTTAGTAAAAAGGTCATGCATACTGTCTGCAGTGTAGAACTGTTGGCGCAGGGCCAACAAATCAACGCAACTTAGTAAAATGTGTTTGAGCGTCAGTGGGGACTGACCTTGAGCAGAAAAGCATGTGTAAGCCACGAGTGGCCAATACGGCAGCGGCTAAGGACCACTTGGTCCCGCCGACCTCCCGCATGAGTATGTGGTGGCTTTCCCACAGATGGTTCAATTTCTTTAAGTTTATTAATGTTTTCATCCCACTCATGTTGCCATTTGGATTTTATGTGGGTGGCTATTAGTGGTTTCAGATCAGAGTGAGGGATCAGACGTGGTTCAAGATCACAGTTCAGGGCCTTCTTCGCAGCCCGATCAGCTCGTTCGTTTCCTTGTATGCCAGCATGGCCAGGCACCCAGCACAGGTGGATATCATACTCGTCCGTTGTCAGTTGGTTCATTTTATAAATGACCGTTGCTAGAATAGGGTGATTTGTTTTCAGTCCAGCAACAGCCAGGAGGCAAGAGAACGAATCACTGTATATAACATAGTTAGTGTGGTTGGATACCTCGATACACTCCAAAGCGAGAAGGAGTGCTCGGGCTTCTGCAGTGAAAATCGAGCTCTGATCGGGCAAACGTACACCAAATTTTTCCCGTTGGCAGACTGCCGCAGCAGCTACCCGGCTTTGGTCTTTCGAACCATCAGTGTATATGGAGAGGTGGTCTGCAAACTGGCCTTGAATCTCTGCATGCAGTCCTTGGTACTCGAGTGGATGTGTCCCAGACTTCCTCAGTTCCGTGAGTCGGAGGATAACCGATGGCTTTCTCAACGGGGGATGTTCTGGGAGTTTGGCATCCTCCAACACATCCAAATCCACGCCCAAGGCGTCCAAATGAGGTTTCATTCGTAGCCTCAGTGGCCGGATGTAATTTGGCCTGGCTTCATACCTGGATTCGTCATGTTGCTCGAATAGACAATTGTGTGCAGGATTCAATGCATTAGTTTTTATCTTGACTACATATTGCATGGCCAGTTTGATTCTCCTGTTGTTAAGTGATGGTTCATTGGCTTCGACATAAAGGCTCTGAACTGGTGAGGTGCGGAAGGCCCCAAGGGCAAGGCGCAGTCCCTGGTGGTGGATCGTGTCCAGCAGCCCAATATATGATTTCCTTGCGGAACCGTATACTATGCTGCCGTAATCCACTCGTGAACGAACCAAGGTTCTGTACACGGAGAGCAGAACATCTCTGTCCGCTCCCCACTCTGAGCTGGACAGCACCCTCAGAATATCCAGCGCTTACAGGCATCTTGTTTTCAGGTACTTTATATGTGGCACAAAAAACAGTTTTGCGTCGAGAATGAGGCCCAGAAATTTGGTTTTCTCAACGACTTTAATGGGATCCCCATCCAGGGTCAGCTCCGGTTCCGCATGCATTCTACGCAGCAGGCAGAAGTGCATGCAGACTGTTTTGGTCTTGGAAAATTTGAAACCGTTCAGAACTGACCATCGATGGATCCCATTTATGCTTGGTTGTAGCTGTCTCTCTATGACATTCATGTTAGCACCGCTGTAATATAAAACAAAGTCGTCCACGAAAAGACTACAGGAGACCCCCCGCTTTACAGCAGCAGCAATACCATTGACCTTGACCCTGAAAAGGGTAACGGCCAGTATGCTGCCTTGAGGTACTCCTAGTTCCTGTGAGTGTAGACGGGAATAGGTAGTCTTGACACGGACGCGGAAATGCCTGAAGGCTAGAAAGTTCCTGATGAAAATTGGCAAATGGCCACGAAGGCCAATCACATGAAGATCCTCCATGATGCCATGCTGCCACGTTGTGTCATAGGCTTTTTCAAGGTCAAAAAAGACTGCCACAACGTGCTCCTTCTTAAGGAAAGCATCTCTTAGGAAGGTCTCCATGTGCACCAAATGGTCGAGGGTGCTGCGGCCCCGTCTGAAGCCACATTGAAGGTTGGACAGGTGGTGTCCTGACTCCAGTAGCCAGACTAGGCGGTTGTTTACCATGCGCTCCATGGTTTTACAGATGCAGCTTGTAAGGGCTATGGGACGATAGTTGTGGGCTTCACTCTGGTCTTTACCAGGTTTGGGAATCGGTATTACTGTCGCCACCCGCCAAGAGGCGGGGACGACACCCGACTCCCAGATGTTGTTGAAAAGTTGAAGCAACAGTCTCAGTGCATGTTCAGGGAGATGTTTCAAAAATTGATAATGAATTCCATCAGGTCCAACTGCTGTGTCATGCGAGCTTTCCAAAGAACACCTCAACTCACCCATACTGAATGGGGAGTTGTAGTGCTCCTCGCCATCGGAAAAAAAGTCCAAGAGCTTTTGCTCTTGGCGTTCCTTGACCACCCGAAAGCCCGGGAGGCAGTTTGCCAAAGACGAGTTTCCAGCAAAGGTGCGAGCCAATTCTTCACTTATTTCGTCGAGTGATGTGAGAATGGTGCCGTTGTGTTTCAAGTGCTGGACTACAGAAGAATCACCTCCCCTTCGTTTGATTCTCCTGATCATTGTCCATACTTTGCCCAACGGCGTGTGCATGGTGATGCTAGAAACAAATTGTCTCCAACACTGCCTCCGCGCTTCTTTGATTGTTCTGCGAGCGCGAGCGCGCAGAATTCTAAAGAGCGCCAGATTTTCAGCAGTCGGTCTCCTGTGGAATTTACGCTGAGCTTTCTTTCGTTCCTTAATAGCCCTCCTACAGCCGTCATCTAACCATGGAGGCGTCAAACGCTTGGGAGTTGCCGAGGTCTTCGGAACAGTTTTCTCCGCGATCCATCTCAGCATCTCAGTGAAGGCATCGATGTCACTGATGTCTGGAGTGAACTCCTCGCGACATAGGGTCTGGAAGGTGGGCCAGTCAGCTTTGCAAAGCCACCAGCTCCTCTCTCGCTCTACGGGAGATGCCCCTCCGCAATTAAGAATAATTGGGAAGTGGTCGCTCCCGCAGAGGTCATCCCAGACCCTCCACGAAAAGTCCAGCGCCAGTTCTGGTTCTACAATGCTGAGATCGATGGCGGAATATGTTCCGTAGCCGGGATGCAAATATGTGTATGAACCATCGTTCAATACACACAGAGCATGAGCGGCCACAAGGTCCTCAATTTTCTTGCCTTTAGCATTCCTATTGTCCACCCCCCCCCCCCCCCCCATAATGGGTTGTGGCCGTTAAAGTCACCCATAAGTAAATATGGGGACGGTAACTGGTCCACAAGGGCGTCCAGTTCTTGTAAAGTGAGAACGGAGCTCGGAGGAATGTAAATGGAACAGAGAGTTACAGTCTTATGCAGCATCAGACGAACAGCTACAGCCTGTAGTGTTGTGTCTAACGCCACATGTCGAGATCATATCAACAAACTTAGTAAAGTAGTACAATACTTGAATAGTATGATATACAATCACTGCCAGCCCTCTGGCTGCCTTGTCCCCCGTTGTAGATTCCACCGACACAATCATGATCTGTATTTGAGGCAAGTATGACTTACATGTGACATTCTATACAAGTTGATTCATTTCAATATATATATATATATTTAACATTTTATCAATATTTTCAATCAAATACACAATGATTCACATTCACATTTAACAGTGACTCTTCAATGCGTTATTTACAGCTCTGTAGCTACGCTTACACCGATATGCTGTTTTACGCTAAATACTAATTTATCTCATATGTTTGAGCATTCATTGTTATATTAGCCACATAAGAATGTTTCAGATAATGTTCTTAACACTATAACATTATTGGTTAATTTATCGTGACATTACTTCTGATATATAATTTACACGTATGAATCCATCGTGGCCACATTGTGTCAAGGTGCTTGCATTCGGTTTACCAACCATATTGCGATGGTTCAACACATATGTGTGTCAAATAACACTTAGCATAATTGACCTCAATACATACACATTTACTCTTATGCTTCAATCATTCATTCTAGAGCTCTTTGGAGCTCGGTTAGTAGCTCTTTAGTACTCTAACTGGTCAACTGGTTTGATCGTTCTACCTGATCTTGTGACGTAATTAGCGTGTTGTGTATTGAATCTTACCAGGTGGACTGAGGGTGCCGGTGTTAATTGTCGGGCCGGCGCCCACTTGTGCGCTGCAGCTGTCGGTATTATTGTGGGTGCTGGAATTATCATCGATCTGTTATGGTGTACCGTCTTATTTTCAGTATTTTTGATCACGTATGCCCGGCCGTGTTGTCTGTAATTGTGTACGATCGTCCCTTTCACCCATTCTTTTCTGTGATTGACATATCTCATCTGCTCACCCATATTTAGTTTTCGGTGCGGTGTTTTGGCATGTCTGTCATGGTACAATTTTTGTTTCATTTGTCATTGTTGTATTTGCTTCGACTTTGATGCAACTGGCTTAGCTTTTAGAAATTTAGGCAGTGTGGGTATGTGACATCATAATTTTCTGCTCATAAGGAGCTGAGCCGGGGAGGCTCCTAGTTCAGAAATTGCAGTATTTCGGTATGTTAACAGGGCCAAATGAAAATCAGAGTTGTCCAGTTTAGACTTCTTAATCATCGACTTAATAGTTTTTATACACCTCTCTGATTGCCCATTGCTCCGCTGGTATAGCGGGCTAGAATGTTTAGGTGTGAACCCATACCCTGCGGCAAATGCCCTGTAGTTGTCACTTGCAAACTGGGGCCCGTTGTCAGATACTACTGTGTTTGGTATACTGTGTCGTGCAAAAAGCTTTACTGGTGGTACTGTGGAGCCGTACAACTTCCGGATATTTTGAATAATAGTCCACCACTAGTAAATAACTTTCATTTTCTACATGCAACAAATCTATTCCTATTTTATAATAGGGAATATCGGGTATTTCATGACATATCAAGAGCTCCCTGTTTGGGCGTTTGCATAGGGGTTGACAAATTTGACACCTCAAGATTCTATCCTGCAATTGAGTGTCTATCCCCGGCCAGAAAACATAATCCCTGGCCATCTGCTTGCATTTAACAATGCCTAGATGCGAAGAATGTAATTTGTTCAACAATCGTGCTTGTTATGCTTTTGGAATAATAATTCTGGTGCCCTTCAAGATAATACCATCCTGAACAGTTAATTCGTCTTTGTATGTGTGGTAAGGTGTTAATGCTCTTTCTACATTACTGTATTTTGTAGGCCATCCATGTCGTATGTATTCTGATAGCTTCACCAGGGTGTTGTCATTACTTGTTTCTTTGGCTATCTCTGCTAACTCGTCCTCCATGTATTTTAGAGCTGCAATGGACATTTTATTATCATATAAGTTCACAGGAGAAGTTTTTGTTGTATGTGCGCGTTACAGGGCATCTGCGAAAAACATTTTCATACCTTTAACATACACTCAATTTAGGTCATAATTCTGTAACCTAAGCCTCATCCTTTGTAACCGAGCTGTTAGTGTGTGAAGCAGTTTCAACATTATGCTCACCAGGGCTTGTGATCGGTCTCGACTGTGATTTGTTTTCCAAAAACCTATTCATGAAACTTTGCACAGCCGAAACAGATCGCAAGCATTTCCCTCTCAATAACTGCATAATTTCCCTGGCATATCTGTTCAGCGCTTTTGAAGCCATGCTGACTGGTAAGTTATCTTGCAATAAAGCTGCGCCCAGTCCACTCTGGGATGCATCGACTTACATAGTGAGGGGTTTATCAACTTCATAATATTTTAATACGGGTGCAGTAACCAAAAGTTGTGTTAATTTAGTGAATGCGCTTTCCTGTTCCGTGTCCCAATGCCACACAATTTCTTTTGACAGGAGTATCCTGGGTGATCTATAGTGTCAAATGCTTTTTTAAAATCAATATATACTGCTATGGTAAGTTTGCCAGAATCCATCGCACTGAGAAGCACATTAAGGAGTGTTGAGAGTGCTTTGGTTGTGGACCTGCCTTACCTGAAGCCATTTTGTTCATCTGCTAGGTAGTTTGTTGCTTCAAAAAATGTTTTTATTTGATCATGAATGAGTTGCTCAACTATTTTACCAGTTATAGGTAGAAGAGAAATTGGTCTGAGGTCATTGCATGTTTTAGGGTTGCTGACTTTTGGGATAGGTACAACTGTAACAATTTTCCAGTCATCTGGGAAAATACCCGTTTCAATTGATAGGTTTACTATATGGGTGAATTCTTTGATTAATATAGTTATTGAATCAATTAGTATTCTTGAGCTGAGATCTCTAACTCCTGATGATTTGTATTCAGACAATCCCTTAATCTTTTTAAGTACTTCTTCCTTAGTTACCACCCTTATGTCATATGTGACTGCATTTGGCTTTACTATGTTAACTTTATCTTTTTCTGGTATATTGTCTAGTTTATCTACTAACTTCTCCCCTATCTCTATGAAGTAGTTATTTATCTCTTCATGTTTCTTGAGTTGTTAATTTGTCCGCTGTTAACTCATCCACTAAGCTGGAGATAGTTGGGGTGGTTTCCGGGGCTATGCTCTGTATGACTCTCCAAAATCTCCAGGCATCTTCTTTATTTCTGACAAGTTAGGGATAAATTTATACACATACACCACCCATCCCCAGAAACCTATGCACACTAGCTTTATCGGTCGGTGTCAGCATTTCCGCTATGGCCTGGATTCTGTCCGGTTTAGGTTTGAGGCCTTCGTCCGTTAACAAGTGACCAACTTATTTGACTTGCGACTTACATAAACTCGCTTTATCTGGGTTTAATTTTAATCCTGATTGCTTTGCTCTTATCAGTACCGCTTCAAGCCTCTCGTTATGCTCTGTGAGTGTGGCTCTATATATCAGGATGTCATTGGCAACGACATCCACCCCTGGAAGACCCGCCAGAATTTTGTCCATTTCCTGTATAAAAATATCCCCAGCCGTCTTTCTGCCGAAAGGCAGCCGGGTATATCTATATCTCTCCCAGGGTGTATTAAAGGTACATAGTAATGAGCTCGGTTCATCTAAAACAATCTGCCAATAACCGCTTTGTGCATCCAGCACGGAAAAGAACTTTGCACCTGACGTATTTGCCACAACCTGTTCTACGGTTTTAATCAGATAAGGACCGTGTAAGATGGCTTTGTTCAGCTTCGTTGGGTCTAAACATATTCTTAATTTATTTGGCTTTCTCACAATTGTAATAGAATTGACCCAAGGGGTGGGCTCATTTTGCTCAACTATAACACATCTTTAACATTCTATCCAGCTTACCTCGCACGGCATCATTAATGGCGTGCGGGATGTCCCTGGGTGGGTCAATGACCGCCGGTACATTTTCATCAATATGAATGCTTGCATTTACTTTAATACAGCCTAGGCCATGAAAAACAGATTTATATCTATTTACCAGCTGCTCTGCTTCTGCATCGGTCGTCGCAGGACTCTCCTGAATGTTCATGGCCTTTTTTTTCCTCTTTTCTTTTTTCAAATTGTTATTCCAGTTGAATAACATCTTTTTTTCAGCACCGAGGCGCTGGTCTTCCGGCCTTAACAATTATAGTGCATATGAACTATTTATGGATGAGATGATGCGATGGTATGAACAATATAGACAGTGGTAGGTTAAAATGAGGCATTACAAATATAGTGGGGATATTATTTTGCACATGTAGACTGGAGAATAGCCATTTACCTTTAGACTATATCAGTGATTTGATGAGCATACCTGTGAGGAGACATTAATATAATGGGCATGACTTGCTGATACAGGTAGTCGTGGATTTTGGATTATGCAAATAATGGTTGCACGACTCATTTAAATTGCCTTGGGTCAACTATAGCTTTGTCAGTAGTATATGTTTTATTGGTTTAGTCAGGTGTTATAGGCTGGTGGGTATACTTTGGTAGTTGTTATTTCTTTTACTCTTTTTGCCAGGGGGCGATTTCAGAGAGGGAGAGGGAAAGGAGTGGTTTGGGACTATGTAATTATTTCAGTTCTCAACGTTTGTGATCTATCAAGGTAGGTTTATTAATGTATGTCTATGTTGGGTACTCAACCTTTAATCTAGATTTAAATTGCAGGTAGGTTGTTGCATTCCTGGTTTTGGCAGAGAGTTTGTTCCAGAGTTGGCTTCCTTGATAAATAGGTGCTCTTTTGAGTTTGTTAGTCCTTGGATAGGGAATTTTCAAGAAGTTGCCATCTGCTGCCCTAGTATTGTGAATACTTGTGTCGGTATATATTGTGTCTTGGGCTCTATTGTACATGAGTCCTAAGAGATGCCTTTTGCCCCTTGTGTCCAGTTTGTCCATTCCAGCTTTAGCATGTAGTTCTTCTGTGTGTAGATTTTGGCCTTTGTAAACTGTCCTGAGTGTCCTATTTTGTACTGTTTGAAGCTTTGCTTGTTGCTGTTTTGTGAGTAGTTCATATATTATGTCATTATAATCAATTATTGGGAGGATCATTGTTTTGTACATAAGAAGAGCTGTTTTTTCACTTATAAAACCCCTGATTTTTCTGAAGGTTTTCAGTTTCCTTGCCAGTGACTGATTTAATCTACTTAGTTGTTTATTCCCATTTAGAGTTCCATCCAGTTCAGTTCCCAAATATTTGTAGGTCTCTACCTCCCTTAGTGTTTCATTCCCAATCTTTATTTGGACTTCTGGGGCTTTGTCCTTCTTGTTCTTGGTGCCATAGATAACATATTCAGTTTTGATTATATTGAGAGTTAATTTGTTTTCTTCGCACCATATATTTATTCTAGCCAAATTTTCATTTGTCAATTCTGATTCTTTTGCTAAGTTACTGTTTGATACCAGTTGGACTGCGTCATCAGCAAATAAAATGCATTTTGTTTGCCTCAGTGCTTGGGGTAAGTCGTTTATGAACAGAAGGAATAGAAGGGGGCCCAGTGTTGATCCCTGTGGTACTCCAGTTTTTACTTGTCTTAAGGTTGACTCAATGCCATTTAGTTTGGTACTTTGCTTTCAATTGGAAAGATAGTTTGTCAGAAAGGCTACCGTATTTTAACCCAACCCACTCTTGACAACCTTCTGCAACAGGATTTTATGATCTATAGTGTCAAATGCTTTTTTAAAATCAATATATACTGCTATGGTAAGTTTGCCAGAATCCATCGCACTGAGAAGCACATTAAGGAGTGTTGAGACTGCTTTGGTTGTGGACCTGCCTTACCTGAAGCCATTTTGTTCATCTGCTAGGTAGTTTGTTGCTTCAAAAAATGTTTATATTTGATCATGAATGAGTTGCTCAACTATTTTACCAGTTATAGGTAGAAGATAAATTGGTCTGAGGTCATTGCATGTTTTAGGGTTGCTGACTTTTGGGATAGGTACAACTGTAGCAATTTTCCAGTCATCTGGGAAAATACCCGTTTCAATTGATAGGTTTGGTCGTAATGCTCGCATTACATTTGATGTGTGGAGAGGAAGAGACCCTCCCCCCGCCTGTCGTGCAGCATTCGCACCTCCCCCCCCCCCCCTGCCACTGTCGCGCAGCATTCGCGCAGCATTCGCGCCTCCCCCTGCCACCCGCCTCTCAGCTCTCTCCCTCGCCCTCCCCCCGGCCCGCCGCTTTCTCACCTCCCCCGACCTCGCCGTCCCCTCCTCCCTTATAAGGCCGCCCGGCGGCCTCCCTCAGTCACTCGCCTTCCTGCCGTCCTCCCTGCTGCTCCAGTTTTCTTTGGCCTTCACCTCGGACCGTTGGCCGTCACCTCGGACCTCGGACCGTTTCTCCACCTCGGACCGCTCCAACACCAGCATCATGCCCGGAAGCGAGGGGACGCCACCGCCCACCCCGAGGCGGCGGACGGCATACGGCACACCGCCCATCCCAGCACCTCGGGCACACGTCGCCGGGGGGGCGCACCCTCCCCCGCCATCTCGAGCACCACGGAAGGGAGCCCGGACCAGCGCCGCGGCCACGCCGGGCCCTCCCTCGGACCGTTGGCCGTCACCTCGGACCGTTTCTCCACCTCGGACCGCTCCAACAGCAGCATCATGCCCGGAAGCGAGGGGACGCCACCGCCCACCCCCGAGGCGGCGGACGGCGTACAGCACACCGCCCATCCCAGCACCTCGGGCACACGTCGCCGGGGGGGCGCACCCTCCCCCGCCACCTCGAGCACCGCGGAAGGGAGCCCGGACCAGCGCCGCGGCCACGCCGGGCCCCTCCTCGGACCGTTGGCCATCACCTCGGACCTCGGACCGTTTCTCCACCTCGGACCGCTCCAACACCAGCATCATGCCCGGAAGCGAGGGGACGCCACCCGCCCACCCCGAGGCGGCGGACGGCGTACAGCACACCGCCCATCCCAGCACCTCGGGCACACGTCGCCGGGGGGGCGCACCCTCCCCCGCCACCTCAAGCACCGCGGAAGGGAGCCCGGACCACCGCCGCGGCCACGCCGGGCCCCTTCTCGGGCACGCCGGGAGGCGCCTCGCCGAGCCCGGCCGCCTCGGCGGATTTTTGATCCGCCGCCCCCCCCCCGGCCGGCCCAGGGGGGCCACCTCCGGCGCCTCACCCACACCCATGCCGACAACCCCGTCACCACTACCGACAACCCCTCAGAGATCACCGATCGAAACGCCGCCCAGACGCAGCCGTGGAGGGCAGCATGGTCACCCATGCCACCAGGTCACCCTGGTGACCCACGTCACCCAGCCATGGCACCCTGGAGCTATCTCCAGCCACCCTGCCTACGCTCTCACCGCAGTCACCATCAGACTGCTGGTCACCCATGCCCCCAGGTCACCCTGGTCACCCATGTCACCCAGCCATGGCATCCTGGAACTATCTCCAGCCACCCTGCCTACGCTCTCACCGCAGTCACCATCAGACTGCTGGTCACCCATGCCCCCAGGTCACCCTGGTCACCCATGTCACCCAGCCATGGCACCCTGGAACTATCTCCAGCCACCCTGCCTACGCTCTCACTGCAGTCACCATCAGACTGCTGGACACCCTGGTCACCCTCACCCAGCCATGGCACCCTGGAACTATCTCCAGCCACCCTGCCTACGCTCTCACCGCAGTCACCATCAGACTGCTGGCGGAGTCATGCCAGACCCGCCGCCACCCAGGTCGCCCTGTCCACCCCTGTGCTACCCCCGCGTGTGCTGCCGCTGCTGCTGCCACCCTGCATGCTGCCACCGAATCTGCTGCCTCTGCCTGTGCTCCCACCTCTGCTACCACTGCGCGCTCCACCCCTGTGTGCTGCCCCCGTCTCTGCTGCCACTGTGCTGCTGCCAATGGGCCTCCTACCACTGTGTGTGCTGCTGCTGCTGTATACCAGCGTGCTGCACCCATCTCTCAAACGTCTGTTCGTCGCCCACTCAGACGACGAACCCTCCCCAGACAGCACAGCCAGCCTCCCCAGACCGCACAGACAGCACCCAGCTCTCCACGGAGCGGGCCTCCCCAACTTTTGGCCGCCCGCTTCCCTGTCGACGTAGGCGGCACCTGGGCCTTTGAGGCGGTGCATGTATACGTGCCCCGCCTCGCCCCCCTGGGCGCGCCTCGAGCCCTCTCCTCCGTTTTGGTGGAGGGCTCTTCGGCGCACCTCCCCTGAACTCTCTAAGCTTAAGGTATACGTCCGCTCCATCTGAGCCTCCTTACATCATCACTTTGCTCCCTTATTGTTGCTCCTCATGAGCCTCCTTACCTGCATTGTGTATTGTACTTATGTTCTTGTTGCTCCTCATGAGCCTCCTTACTTCCATTTCTTGTATACCTTTGTCTGAGGCGTTCCAATAAACGCCTCTTGTCTCCACATCCGCCTTGCTTTCTTCCTTTTCGCGCATCACTATATGGGTGAATTCTTTGATTAATATAGTTATTGAATCAATTAGTATTCTTGAGCTGAGATCTTTAACTCCTGATGATTTGTATTCAGACAATCCCTTAATCTTTTAAAGTACTTCTTCCTTAGTTACCACCCTTATGTCATATGTGACTGCATTTGGCTTTACTATGTTAACTTCATCTTTTTCTGGTATATTGTCTAGTTTATCTACTAACTTCGCCCCTATCTCTATGAAGTAGTTATTTATCTCTTCATGTTTCTTGAGTTGTTAATTTGTCCGCTGTTAACTCATCCACTAAACTGGGGGATTCAAATCATTCATAAGCTAGTAACTGACATCTATGAGACTGGATTTATACCATTGAATATGAATGAGTCCATATTTGTACGACTTCCAAAGAAGCTAAAACCAACATTGTGTACTGAGTACAGAACACTAAGCCTGATGAGTCATATGTTGAAGATGATCCTGAAAATAATTTGACTGAGAAACAGACAGAAAATTGAAGAACAAATCAGTAACGTATAAAGTGGGTTTATATCTGGAAGAGGTACACGTGAAGGGATTTTCAATATGAGAATGATTTGTGAACGTTATTGTGAAGTGAACCAGGATATTTATGCCTGCTTTATTGACTATGAGAAGGCCTTCGACCGAGTCAATCATGAACTGTTAATCAAAAGATATTGGTGTCAATGGCAAAGACATTAAACTAATTGTGAACTTATACTGGACACAACGCGCATTTATAAAAATGGAGCAGGGCCTATCGGATGAAGTTATGATTAAACGAGGAGTTCAGGCACGACAGGGGAGTGTATTGTCACCATGTCTATTTAACCTGTACACAGATGATTTTCAGACACATTGAAGATTGCAAGGGAGTGACAATAGGTGGCATGAACGTCAACAATCTTAGATTTGACCAAAACAGTCTGCATGCACTTCTGCCTGCTGCGTAGAATACATGCGGAACCGGAGCTGACCCTGGATGGGGATCCCATTAAAGTCGTTGAGAAAACCAAATTTCTGGGCCTCATTCTCGACGCAAAACTGTCTTTTGTGCCACATATAAAGTACCTGAAAACAAGATGCCTGAAAGCGCTGGATATTCTGAGGGTGCTGTCCAGCTCAGAGTGGGGAGCGGACAGAGATGTTCTGCTCTCCGTGTACAGAACCTTGGTTCGTTCACAAGTGGATTACGGCAGCATAGTATACGGTTCCGCAAGGAAATCATATATTGGGCTGCTAGACACGATCCACCACCAGGGACTGCGCCTGGCCCTTGGGGCCTTCCGCACCTCACCAGTTCAGAGCCTTTATGTCGAAGCCAATGAACCATCACTTAACAATAGGAGAATCAAACTGGCCATGCAATATGTAGTCAAGATAAAAACTAATGCATTGAATCCTGCACACAATTGTCTATTCGAGCAACATGACGAATCCAGGTATGAAGCCAGGCCAAATTACATCCGGCCACTGAGGCTCCGAATGAAACCTCATTTGGAGGCCTTGGGCGTGGATTTGGACGTGTTGGAGGATGCCAAAGTCCCAGAACATCCCCCATGGTCGTTGAGAAAGCCATCGGTTATCCTCCGACTCACGGAACTGAGGAAATCTGGGACACATCCACTCGAGTACCAAGGACTGCATGCAGAGATTCAAGGCCAGTTTGCAGACTACCTCTCCATATACACTGATGGTTTGAAAGACCAAAGCCGGGTAGCTGCTGCGGCAGTCTGCCGACGGAAAAAATTTGGTGTACGTTTGCCCGATCAGAGCTCGATTTTCACTGCAGAGGCCCAAGCACTCCTTCTCGCTTTGGAGTGTATCGAGGTATCCAACCACACCAACTATGTTATATACAGTGATTCGTTCTCTTGCCTCCTGGCTGTTGCTGGACTGAAAACGAATCACCCTATTCTAGCAACGGTCATTTATAAAATGAACCAACTGACAACAGATGGGTATGATATCCACCTGTGCTGGGTGCCTGGCCATGCTGGCATACAAGGAAACAAACGAGCTGATCGGGCTGCGAAGAAGGCCCTGAACTGTGATCTTGAACCGTGTCTGATCCCTCACTCTGATCTGAAACCACTAATAGCCACCCACATAAAATCCAAATGGCAACATGAGTGGGATGAAAACATCAATAAACTTAAAGAAATTGAACCATCTGTGGGAAAGCCACCACAGACTCATGTGGGAGGTCGGCGGGACCAAGTGGTCCTTAGCCGCTGCCGTGTTGGCCACTCGTGGCTTACACATGCTTTTCTGCTCAAAGGGGAACCTCCCCCTGAATGTATTGGGTGTCAGTCCCCACTGACACTCAAACACATTTTACTAAGTTGCGTTGATTTTTTGGCCCTGCGCCAACGGTTCTACACTGCAGACAGTATGCATGACCTTTTTACTAAGGTAAAACAGGAAAACATTTTAGCCTTTTTGAGGGCAGCTGGACTGTACCACCTTATATAGTTTACTAAATGGATTCTATTAATTATTAATGAAACTTTTCTTTTTCTATGGGAATTTGTTTCCCTTGACCACAGATATATGATTGTGAGCTTTCTAATTTAATTAGTGTCTATTGGCACATAATTTAAATCTTCAACAACAACAACAACATAATTGATTGTCTGCTTTTACATGTAAAAGCGATGGTTTGAACAAAAAACAAACATTTCTCGCCGTGAATATGGCCTATGCTGCCGACACGGCGTAAAGCAACCACCAATCAATCAATCACTTTACTGTGGTTTTGCATAACATAGATTTCATCTCGTTTAACTTGAGATTTACCGACCTAGCTCGGTCCAACACGGCCTTGAGCCTCACGTTGTGCTCCTCAACCATTGACCCATATACCAAAATGTTGTCTGTGACTATCCCGATACCGGGTAGATCGCCCATGACACAGTGCATTTCCTGAATAAAAATGTCACCGGCTGTTTTGATGCCAAAAGGCAAGCGGGTGTACCTGTACCGGCCCCACGGAGTGTTAAACGTGCAAAGATGCAAACTTTATTCATCTAACTCTATTTGCCAATACCCTGTCATTGCATCCAAAACTGAGAAATATTTCGCATCTGCTGTCTTGGCAATAATTTCGTCAATTGCTTTAGTAGGGAAAGGCCCTGTCTTTATCGCTTTGTTCAACTTAGTTGGATCCAGACAAATCCTTATCTTATTTGTTTTTTTTTACAATAGTTATGGAATTAACCCACTCGGTAGGTTCATCTTGCTCAACTATTACACCTAACTCCACCATGCGATCAAGCTGACTGCGTACTTTACTTTGAATAGCAAATTAAGGTAGGTGACCACATAATGCAGGCTGAGTAGTTTTAAATACAAATCCCAATTCCACACTAAAAACCACCTCCAGCGCAAACAGCTATTTCGACCTGACTGCAGCACAAATATGGTGGAAGAGATTGATTGTAGACTAGGCTGAGGCATGCATTTTGCCCATCTAAACTGCCAAAGTGCCTAAAACAAAATTGACAGCATTAAACTACACTTAGATATCTGTAAATTTGATGTGTTAACACTATCAGAAACATGGTTTCATGAACTGCATAGTGACCAACTACTAGAAATTGGTGGGCACAGGCTTGTGAGAGAGGATAGAAAAACACTGACCAATGCACAAATACAAAAGAGGGGTGGAGGAGTTGCAATATACACCAAAAAAAACCTAAACTCCGAACATAAGCTATTACAAGAAGCAAACAGATCAGACACAAATATTGAACTAGTATGGACACTCATAAAGAATGAGAAACAAGCTAATATAGCTGTAGGGAGTCTATATAGACCGCCAAATGGAAACATCGAAGACTTCATCGCACAACTGGAGACATCCCTAGAAAGCGTGTCGAAACTGACGAAGGCGGAGATATTCTTACTAGGGGATTTCAACATAAACTACAAAACAAACAACAAAAACAAACACTCACTAGAGAACTTAATCAAAGGCAGAGGGTTTAAAGCAAAAAATGAGTGAGCTAACAAGGCTTGGAGAAAACAGCTCGATAATAGACCTAATAATAACAGACTCAAATCATACCCACACCTCAGGAACAAGAAACTAGGGCATTAGCGATTATGAATTGATATATGTTACTAGAAAGAAAATAAAAACAAAAAACAAAACTACTCCCTGTATGGGTAGATCATACAAAAACTACACAAAAGAGGCACTAGAAACTCATCTGAAAGAGAAAATTAAATTGCCATTTCCAACTGAGATAGGTGTAAATAACCAATGGAACATTGGGGATGTCAGAAAGCATCTGGACACTACCTGCCCAATAAAAAAACTTAAAATAAAACAAAACCAAGACCCATGGGTAACCCCAGAATTAATCAACCTAATTATGGACAAATATAAAACAGGTAAATTAGCCAAAGCAAGCGAGCGACTACTAGACATAGAAAACTACCATAAAGCAAGAAATCATAGCCAGAAATCAGTGAGAAAAGCCAAAAGATGGTACATTGTCAAACAAGACCAGCAATGGGGAAAAAAACTGGCACAAATTCTGGAACAATGTGAAAATACTAATACCAAATAATAAAAATAAAGAATGGATTACCCTTTACAACAACGAGGGGATGGAAATCAGCAACAACGATACTGCTAATATAATGAACAAACATTTTTCTACCATAGGCAATAAACTATCCAAACAGTTCAACACAAACTGGACCACGAAAGCGCCACAATTAAACACAGACATTGGAGATTGCACAACCACAATAAAAGAGATAAGTGAGCTCATAACATCAATTGATTGCAACAAGCCTTCGGGCATTGAAAATACCTCAAGTATAGTATTGAAAGATGCATTCGGATGCATCCCAGATGTTATATGTGAGCTATACAACAAATCGTTCACAGAAGGTACTTATGTGGACTGCTGGAAACTAGTCAAAGTAACACCGCTCCACAAAGGAGGGGATAAACAGGCACTGGGAAACTATAGACCGATCTCCATACTCCCACTGACTGGTAAACTAATCGAAAAAATAATGCATAAACATATTATGGACCACCGAAACGAACACAAAATATTAAACAGTAAACAGGGCGGTTTCAGAAAATACCACTCGACAATAAAAACAATTGCTAACTTAATAACTGATATTGCAAACAGTATCAATAAAAAGAACCTAGTGGGTGCACCGTTCATAGACTTCAGCAAAGCGTTTGACACGGTGGACCACCCTATCCTAAGGAGCAAACTAACCCAAATGGGAATAACGGGAGTAACAGGAAAATGGCTAGCGAGCTATCTCGAAAACAGAAAGCAATGCACCACAGTAAATGGATCCATATCCAATGAGAAAAAGATAACTTGCGGAGTACCCCAAGGGTCAGTCCTGGGGTCACTTCTCTTCCTCATATATATTAACGATCTAAAGAACTGGCTAGAAATTGAAAACATTCAACTATATGCAGATGACACTGTGGTATATGCTGCAGGCAAAACAACCGAAGAAATAGAAATGAAACTGAATCTAACACTAACAAAACTAATCGAGTGGTGCCAACTAAATAGGATAACCATAAACAACAGCAAGTCAAAAACAGTACTATTTGGTACCAGGCTAACAGGTAACGAGAAAATAAAGTTCCTTCTGGGAAACACCGAACTGGAACAAGTAAACAACTACCGATATCTGGGAGTGGATCTAGACAGACACCTAAATTATGACCTCTGCATAACAAATACTATCAAAAAGGTAAACCATAAAATATGGCTACTGGCTAAACTGAGATACTACATGACTGAAAACATGGCAATTAAAATATATAAAGGCATGATCCTCCCCTACTTTGACTATGGCGATATAGTATACATGGGAGGAAATACAAAACTATTAAACAAACTACAGGTGCTACAAAATAGAGCCCTCAAAGTATGCCTTCAGGTGAACAAAAGATATCCCACAATCGAATTACACAAAAAATGCAATGCAACACTACTAACGAGTAGAAGGGAAACACACCTCAAAATACTGGCACACCATTACACCACAAAACCAGGCTGCACAGCAACCGCCCCCCCCCACCCCCCCGTAGGGACACCAGGCAAATGGCAGCCCCAGTGCTACTGACAGCAATAAGTAACACCAAAATTTATGAGAGAAGTGTACTGGCCATGGCGGGACATGCCTGGAATAATCAACGCACACAATAAGACAATTTGCAACAACCTTAGCACTTGATCAGGTCATTACATCAGGTACAAGAATAACAATTGAAACAAACAGAACAATTGATCTAGCATTCACAAACATGAAGTACTGCAAAAACACAGGAGTTCTAAATTATAATATTAGTGACCACAAGCCAATTTACATAATTAAGAAAAAAACTAAAGATGATAGGAAATTAATAGAATTCTGGGGAAGAAGCTATAGGAACTATAAAATAGAGAAATTTAGTGAAACCGTACTAGAAGAAAATACTGAACCCCTCTTTGCCAACCAGGATCCAAATATATGTTGGGAGTCACTCAAACAAATAATAACTAAAGCAGCAGACCAACATGCACCACTCAGAAAATACAATGTGAAAGATAGTCGACCAGAATGGCTTAGCAATGAAATTCTTGAGTTGCAAAAATATAGAGACTACTTTAAAGAAAAATCAGAAGAAACAAATCTACCTGAAGACAAATTCTTAACAACCCAAATCAAGAATAGAGCCAATTCTGCAGTCAGGTATGCAAAAGCTAGGTACATACAGTTTGAAGTCCTACGAAATAAAGAAGATGCCCAGAGATTTTGGAGAGTCATACAGAGCATAGCCCCGGAAACCACCCCAACTATCTCCAGCTTAGTGGATGAGTTAACAGCGGACAAATTAACAACTCAAGAAACATGAAGAGATAAATAACTACTTCATAGAGATAGGGGAGAAGTTAGTAGATAAACTAGACAATATACCAGAAAAAGATAAAGTTAACATAGTAAAGCCAAATGCAGTCACATATGACATAAGGGTGGTAACTAAGGAAGAAGTACTTAAAAAGATTAAGGGATTGTCTGAATACAAATCATCAGGAGTTAAAGATCTCAGCTCAAGAATACTAATTGACTCAATAACTATATTAATCAAAGAATTCACCCATATAGTAAACCTATCAATTGAAACAGGTATTTTCCCAGATGACTGGAAAATTACTACAGTTGTACCTATCACAAAAGTCAGCAACCCTAAAACATGCAATGACCTCAGACCAATTTCTCTTCTACCCATAACTGGGAAAATAGTTGAGCAACTCATTCATGATCAAATAAAAACATTTTTTGAAGCAACAAACTACCTAGCAGATGAACAAAATGGCTTCAGTTAAGGCACCTCTTAACACTCCTTGATGTGCTTCTCAGTGCGATGGATTCTGGCAAACTTACCATAGCAGTATATATTGATTTTAAAAAAGCATTTGACACAATAGATCATAAAATCCTGTTGCAGAAGGTTGTCAAGAGTGGGTTGTGTTAAAAAACGGTAGCCTTTCTGACAAACTATCTTTCCAATCGAAAACAAAGTACCAAACTAAATGGCATTGAGTCAACCTTAAGACAAGTAAAAACTGGAGTACCACAGGGATCAACACTGGGCCCCCTTCTATTCCTTCTGTTCATAAACGACTTACCCCAAGCACTGAGGCAAACAAAATGCATTTTATTTGCTGATGATGCAGTCCAACTGGTATCAAACAGTAACTTAGCAAAAGCAGCAGAATTGACAATGAAAATTTGGCTAGAATATATATATGGTGCAAAGAAAACAAATTAACTCTCAATATAATCAAAACTGAATATGTTATCTATGGCACCAAGAACAAGAAGGACAAAGCCCCAGAAGTCCAAATAAAGATTGGGAATGAAACACTAAGGGAGGTAGAGACCTACAAATATTTGGGAACTGAACTGGATGGAACTCTAAATGGGAATAACCAACTAAGTAGATTAAATCAGTCACTGGCAAGGAAACTGAACACCTTCAGAAAAATCAGGGGTTTTATAAGTGAAAAAACAGCTCTTCTTATGTACAAAATAATGATCCTCCCAATAATTGATTATAATGACATAATATATGAACTACTCACAAAACAGCAACAAGCAAAGCTTCAAACAGTACAAAATAGGGCACTCAGGACAGGTTACAAAGGGAAAAATCTACACACAGAAGAACTACATGCTAAAGCTGGAATGGACAAACTAGACACAAGGCGCAAAAGGCATCTCTTAGGACTCATGTACAATAGAGCCCAAGACACAAAATATACCGACACAAGTATTCACAATACTAGGGCAGCAGATGGCAACCTCTTGAAAATTCCCTATCCAAGGACTAACAAACTCAAAAGAGCACCTATTTATCAGGGAAGCCAACTCTGGAACAAACTCTCTGCCAAAACCAGGAATGCAACAACCTACCTGCAATTTAAATCTAGATTAAAGGTTGAGTACCCGACATAGACATACATTAATAAACCTACCTGGATAAACCACAAACATTGAGAACTGAAATAAATACATAGTCCCAAACCACTCCCTTCCCTCTCCCTCTCTGAAATCCCCCCTGGCAAAAAGAGTATTAGAAATAACAACTACCAAAGTATACCCACCAGCCTATAACACCTGACTAAACCAATGAAACATATACTACTGACAAAGCTATAGTTGACCCAAGACAATTTAAATGAGTTGTGCAACCATTATTTGCATAATCCAAAATCCACGACTACTTGTATCAGCAAGTTATGCCCATTATATTGATGTCTCCTCACAGGTATGATCATCAAATCACTGATATAGTCTAAAGGTAAATGGCTATTCTCCAGTCTACATGTGCAAAATAAGATCCCCACTATATTTGTAATGCCTCATTTTAACCTACTACTGTCTATATTGTTCATACCATCGCATCGTCTCATCCATAAATAGTTCATATGCACTATAAGTGTTAAGGCTGGAAGACCAGCGCCTTGGTGCTGAAAAAAGATGTTATTCAACTGGAATAAAGATTTGAACAAAAAAGACAAAAACAATGGGCAATCAAAAGCATGGACCACTATAAAAGGTCCTTAAAGAAAACATAATACACAACCACCTACTGAAGAAACAATATCTCACCTGATCTTGGGCGCAGTCACTGCTTGCTGTGTTCTGGCACAAAAAGCAAAAGACAGGCCAGAAAAGATGGTAGATATTACAAATACGGAAACTAGCCCTACTAAGTACTAAGGAATTCGAAATGACTATCACCATAGGGCGCAGTCCGTCTGGGTATGTGTACTGGCACAAACTAAAGCAGAACCAGGCAGGCCACGGTCATGCATCCGAATCACCCTGAAATACAAAATGGCTAACCATACAACACAGCCATCCCACCTAGTCGTAGTCCTGAAGGGTCCAGGGGTGTTCTGGCACACTGGTGTACTATCTAAGGACAGGGCATGGGTGAAAGGATGCTGTAACAAACCACAATGTGATGGGATCCTCTCCCACAGGCCTGTATGTCATCTGCATAGATGTACATAGTAGGCTAAGTTATCATATGCAGGTTAGGAAAAAACTTGAAAATTAAAAAAAAATAATATAGAAACTACTAACACCCAAAACCGCAAAGGTTGGCCCGAGAAAGATCAGGTAAAGACTCCTGAGTGTGGGACCAGACCAATCCAGTATCACAGCTGTCCATCTTTGAAAACAAGCACCCTCACGGGAGCTTATATGTTATGGGCAGAAAAAAAAAACTTGTCACAAAGAAAAAGAAAAAAAAGGGATTCTCCTAGGCAGATCTATCACAGGTTGTACAGATTTATCAACATGAATAACAGATTTCCTTTGATAATACCTAAACCTTGAAATACGTCTTTGTATTCGCTTACCAGCTGTTCAGCCCGGGAACTGGGACTGTCGTCCGGCTCGGAAATGTTCGTCGACATGGCAGAGTGCGCCTCATCAACCCGCGCCAGCAGGTTCAATGTCACGCAAGCCTGCTTCCCCAAAATAGGCTGACAGTTCCGCACCACTTGGAACCTGAAGTCTCTGCCGTTCACATCCACCAACGCCTCCCCGTCAGGAGTGATCCGATGTCCCGAGAACTTCACCAACGAACAACTGGTGTTCGTCAACTGCTCCGGAGCAACTCTGTCGAAGACAATCCTCGGAAGCAGATTCGCCTCCGACCCGGTGTCGAGCTTGAACTTGACAGGACGACCATTCACTCGGACGGTCGCGTACCACAGCTCAGCATCTTGCTCGGCACCACGGTCAACGGCACCGACGAACAGATCCGTTGTCAGCACATTGACCTCCGCCGGATCCGGGTCTTGCTCAGCATTGTGAGGGTCAGGCGCTTCGATGGCCAACTCGTTGACCCTGCCCAGGCTGCTCCTGCAGACCTTACCGAAGTGCCTGATCTTGCAGTTCCTAAGAAAATCAATTTCCTTATGCTAGGTACACACCTACCGTATACGATCGTTTTTCCGCACCCACCTACCGTATACGATCTAAAACTGCCAAAAAATCGTGAGGTGTGCACTCCCCTAGCACACCTACCGATTGCGATTCACGACTAAAAACTAATTTTTAGGGCTAAAACGGTAGGTGTGTGCTATCATTACGATTGCGATTCGCGATTCGAAAAATGAATCGGCCCGTTTTCAGTTTTAAGCGGGTCGTGAGTTTTAGTGCGCGAATCCTATACGGTAGGTGTGTACTTGGCATTAGCCTCAGCATCTGATTTGGTGTCCTCCAACAGATCCGAACTAAACTCACTCATCTCACACATACTCACACACTTCTCCAGAGTTAACTCAGCAGTTTGCAGCAGTTTGTTACACAAATTAACATTCCTTAAAGAGTGGGATACCAGGTCATGGTGCCGGCGGCCTGGTTTCCCAGTGAGACAGCACTATTAAGTCGCCATGAGTGCATACTGTCACAAGTCGGTACCCGTCCTGATATGACCTTAGATGTTGCTAGGATGTAAAACAACAACAAACAAACAACAAACATTCCTTAAACCAGCCACTAACCTATTGCGCAACAGCGACTCCTCCACTGTTCCATACTCGCAATCGTTTACCTTGTCTCTCAATGCCGTGATGTACGTGGCCATAGTTTCTGTAGCTTGATTATGCGAATTAAACTTGTACCTTGTTATTGTCGTGGGGGTGATGAAAATGGGAAATACTGCGCCTAGAGCGGGACTCGAACCCACATCTCTTTGCATTCCGGGCCAGTGTGCTAACCATTACACCACCTAGGCTCCCTGATATCAATACACTCCCCACGCCTACCTGTCTATGTGGTTACTTGCCTGAGAGGTCAGTGCAGACCACTACACTCGTCCCCCTGGAATTGTAAGTCTTGTAATGCTTACAATTACATACATACAGGCAATGCACTAACACATCATACACAGGGTAGGTTCAACAACCATACAGCGCAAAGCTTGTACAGGATCCTGATCACGGCAACCAGTGTCGTGGGGGTGATGAAAATGGGAAATACTGCGCCTAGAGCGGGACTCGAACCCACATCTCTTTGCATTCCGGGCCAGTGTGCTAACCATTACACCACCTAGGCTCCCTGATATCAATACACTCCCCACGCCTACCTGTCTATGTGGTTACTTGCCTGAGAGGTCAGTGCAGACCACTACATTATTATCAAACTGCACTTGCTACACAATATGTCTGGAATGCTTCTGTGAGTGGTCCGATCCTGTCTCGGTCAGCGAGCACGATGGACATATTGGCGAAAACTTTTTGCACTTCCTCACCAGCGACGTGAAGGAAGATGCAGCATTGCACTCGTTCTGCCTTCAATATGACACCTGCAGCAATGGCGTATATGTCATATGCTCTGATCCATGTTTTCCAGTTCGATCTCGTGAGGTTGCTGAGGACAAGCTGACCAGGCGGCCGCAAACCCGGCAGTGTATTAGCGTGCAGCATTCTTCCTCATCTGACACCATGTGAAAGTACGTCTGAACGCTTTGACTTCTGGATACTGAATGGTTTATTCCCGTCCAGGGCTCACTGAACCACCGGCTAAACTTTCCATGACGTCATCTCATTTACATACTCCTTTGTCTCACTCACTGTCTAGAACATCGTGCGTCTCATTAACATATATTACCCACGGGTCTGGACGTCTATTATGCCTCTGAGCCTGTATCCAGTATGAACAGCACTTGCTCATTGCAAACGAGGAGGGTTTTGAACCACAAACCCGGATGTTCGTTGATACCCGAAATAGCCCCTCCGAATAAGTTGTCATATTCGTCGTCTTCTTCCTCGTCTTCCGTCTGTTCGACCATGTTGTCATCTCTGTCCAGGTAAATGGCATTGACAGGGGTTGCTTGTCTTTGGCCCCCGCTACAAACTTTGGCGAAATGGCCAATACGCCCACACGTGATGCATTGCTTTCCAAAGGCCGGACAATTATCGCGCGCGTGTGAATATCCGCACCGGCTACAATTAGCGCGCTGAGTGGCGTGTCTCGCCTGGTTGCCTAGATTGTCACCTCTTAGACTGTTCCCGCTATTTGAAAATGCTGGTGTGCGTGCAGGCGTCAGGGATGGGGCGTATCCGGCGCGTGTCGCGACGGTTAATTGCATCTACCTCTGCCTCTTGCCTACTCTACGAGCCCCCAGCCAGTTGTTCGTCACTATGTTCACTGAGACTGCAAATCTCCAAGCATTTTTCTAATGTGAAATTTGACATTCTCAGCAGTCTGTTGCGTAACCGCCGGTCTCTCACACCACATACCAGACGGTCACACAACATTGAGTCCTCGGTGTTACCGTAACCACACAAATCTACTCGGTAGCGTAACTCACATATGTATTCTTCTATATCTTCAGTGCCCTGGTTATAGCTATTATATTTGTAACGAACAATTGTCCTGTTTGACTTACTCTCACAGTAATTCTTGAACACTTCCGCCAGTATCCCTATTTTCTCGCGTTCACCGGTCGCAATGTTCAGTGAAACAGCTTCTGCGCTGGTAAGCCGGCTATATGTAGAAAAGCACAACATTGCACCTTCTTCGGTTTTGCCACCAAACCTGTAGCACCTGCGAACAACTGATATGAGTCATGCATATCCGCCAATTCAGCACCAAGTTTCCATCCAGTTTTAGCGGTGCCGGCGGTTTCAATCCTTGTAGGGCCATGGTATTCGGCTTCGAACATCTGGTGTAGGAACTGACAAGGTGAACAGTTAGATGTCTAGATGGCAACTGCCAGTTTATTGTTCTGAGGTTTAACTCGTCGCGTACACCTGTGACGTCATGCCGCTGGTACCGGCTTACTCTGTGTACATACATTACAGTACATACACAGATCGTACTGTGTGGTACACACACATAACACACTGTGTGTTACAGACATAACATGATGTGTGGTACACACATAACACATCGTCTGTTACACACACATAACACACTGTGTGGTACACACACATAACACATAACACACGGTCTCGCATCGGTACGCTTGGCCAGTTATTTTGTGTTTCCGGCTATCAAAACTTGAAGAAACCAGAAGACGTCGATGGTAGACGCGTGGTTGCTCGACAGGTCTTCTTAAGCCGTGTTTACATGGGCAATTCTAAACCGATTTAGACAAAGCGATTTATATGAAGCGATGTAGTGGCACGTTTACACGGCGAATTTGAAACTGTGTCTGCGACCGGGAACCAGCATCCTTAGTGGTGAGCCGTAGCTGGCGAGCACCGCTATTTGACACTATCGGCGCCCGGGGACCAGCAGCCTTAGGGGTGAGCCTGTAGCCGGCGAGCACTGCTATTTGTTTAGTTTACATTCGTCGATTCACAATATGAATAACGACGCCAATGTAGCGGCTACGTTAATATCGCTTGGAATTTAGGGTTAATTTAATTAAATTTCATTATTTGAGTATGTAATTCTGTTAAATATGATCGCATTCAATAGATTTCGGCCTAATCAGTCCCTAACACTGCCGGGCACCAGTGTATAGTTACAGCTGAGCCTGTAGCCAGCGAGCACCGCTATTTGACACTCGCCGTTCGGGAACCGGCTGTATCGCTTCATCTATACTACCTCGAAAGGTGGTTTACATCTACCGATTTATATGAATCGATTCAGCCTTAAAACGCCACAGTGTTGCGTTTACACGGCAAATGTAAATCGATCTAGACAAGTGGTTTTATATGAAGCATTTTAACTCGCCCGTGTAAACACGGCTATAGAAATAACATTGCGGATCTCAGCTCTATGAGAAAACAAGGCTTAAGCGGTTTGAATCGATGACCTAGTTTCACTGACTATTTTCTTGCAAAACCAACCAAATTTTCTGATTTAACCAAAAATAAGTCCTTTTGAGTGAAAATAAAGGCAGAAATAGAATCAAAACATCTTTTTATACCACATGTACAAGCATCAAATATCAAATATCAGTTTTAACAAGATTGACACGAACGACAGAAAGCCGTATACCCACAGCATTAACTTAGCATCAAAAGGTAAACAAAGCAATGACAGTGGTTCGCTTTGAACTTTGAAATTACAATGGCCGCATCTATATTATTAAATAATATAGATTTCTAGCTTTTTGCTCAAGTTTTACATATGCTGTCATGGTGTCCTATATTTCTCCAGCAGTTGTCGTTGATTATGAATGTTAATTGTCTCCATTCGCGAAATATCGATTATTTCATTCATTTAAATATATGCCAGTGTTCTCCGAACTACTGCATTCATGTTGCGATATTGATGATATCGATCCAGTCTAGAAGAGTCGCTATCGATCCCAGCATCATTTCGCAGAAAGTTACCTTTCTTAGCGTTACATATATCTGATTGCCCACACTGGTTGCCCACTCTGCTGATCAGCAATGCTTTCCGAGGCTTTCCTAGGCATGGGGGATGGCAGCTATATACAGTCCAGACAGAGCGCTGACCTATTCAATGTCGCACACTTCAGAGCGAAGATCAAGACTACTCAGACACTGGTGAGAGAGCTGCTATTCGCAGATGACAGTGCACTGGTTGCCCACTCTGCTGAAGATATCCAGAAAATAGTGGACGCTTTCTCCGATGCATCAAAGAAGTTTGCCCTGAAGATTAACATCAAGAAGACTGAGGTGGTGTACCAACCCAACTCTACAAGAACCCGAGAGGAGGATATCATGGTTGACAGAAACAAGCTGAACTCTCTTCCGGAATTCACCTACCTCGGAAGCACTATATCAAGTGATGGACGCATTGATGCTGCAATACAGAGGAGGATGGCCAAGGCTAGCGCATCTTTTGGCTGACTATGCCAGAGACTCTGGAACAACCACCATGTGTCCATGCGGGTCAAAGGCAAGATCTACCGTGCCATCGTGCTATCCACCCTACTATACGGAGCCGAGGCCTGGACAGTGTACAGACGACAGGTGAAAAAGCTGCATGCCTTCATGATGCGACATCTGCGTTCAATCATGAGGCTAATCTGGAAGGACAAAGTGACAAATAAGGAAATACTCGAACGGATGGGGCTGCCCTCTATGGAAGATCTCTGATCAAAAAGAATCTCCGTTGGACTGGACACCTCATGAGGATGTCATCAGACAGGCTACCAAAGCAGATCCTCTACTATCAACTGTCTTCTGGTTACAGAAAGAGAGGGCGCTCTCGTCTCCGGTTAAAGGATACCATCCAGAGAAACCTGAAGCTGAGAGACATTAAGACCGACTCATGGACATCACTCTCATAGTGAAGCGGCAGTCAAGTAATGAAAGCAGTCTTTGTTGCATCACGACCGACAGCATGATGATGATGATGATATATCTGATTTTTATTTAATAAAGTATTTTGAATAATACATTTCCTCAAGTATTTTTCAAGCTTTAAATCTATCACTATAGATTATATAACAATATCCATTTTCCAGTTCAAAGAACATTAATTTGTTTCATAGAACAATTTTAATAATGTCAATGACAGCATAAGTTAATAATTTGTTTGATAATAAATGGTAATATTCAACATTTTATGTCAATGAATTTTCAAATGAACCAACCTTTTCATGAATAAATGACAATATTCAACATTTTATGTTCATGAATTTTCAAATGAACCACGTTTTCATGACATGTATGTCCATGAATTTTCAAGTGAACCACATTTCCAGGCATAAATGGTAATATTCGAGACATTTTCATGTCCATGAATTTTCAAATGAACCACATTTTCATGACAATAAATGATAATATCCAACACATTTTTATATCTATAAGTTTTTCAAGTGAACCAACCTTTTCTTGAACAAATGATAATATTCAACACCTTCTATGTTCATGAATTTTCAAATGAATCAACCTTTTCATGACACACGTCTATGTCTATGAATTTTCAAGTGAACCACATTTTCATGCATAAATGATAATATTCAACATCTTATATGTTCATGAATTTTCAAATGAAAAATATTATTGTATAGGATTTCTTGGCCAGATCCAAAATTCTTTTAGTTTTATTAGTAATCTAGTCATCATTTACTGTATATTACTACTGGTACAGAGTTGTGTAGTGTAATATCAGTTTGTAAAGCCCATATAGCTTTGTAGTTGTATTGTTTAAGAAAAACACAAATTTTATGATATATTTAAAAATATTGCTTATGATCTCAAATTTTTCCATATCATCTCACTTTTTTAGCTGAGCTGTTCCACACAGTCTCGCTCTTGTAAAGTGAAATAAATATGTCAAAAATAGGAAATCATCACACATAATCAAATCTCTAGGCCCAAATGTTCCTCACAGTTCACTTCCGAAAAGTGATTAAGTATGTGTATCATAAAAATATAATCATCTTTTCTGGCCCAACTGTTCCACACTGCATTTAGCTTACGGTAGTCTCCACATAGACGAATAGTACCATCCTTCTTAGGCACTAAAGTAACTGGAGAAGCCCAAGGACTGCAACTAGACCCTACTATATCATCATCCAGCATTCTTTTTAGTTCTTTTTCTACAAGATATCTTCTACTTAAAGGTATTCTATAAGGTCTCTGATTTAGAGGATATGCACTACCTGTATCGATATGCATTTCAACCACCTTAATAGCTTTAAGTTTTTCATCACAATCAGGAAATAAAGAGGGAAATTGTATCTTCCAATAGTCTAATTCTAGAACTATCCCTTCAATTCCTCTATCCTAAACTTCTAAACTTATCCAAGGATGTAGAATATCACACAAGGAAACAAACCTATCTCTATAGCTGATTTGAGCTACACAAATTTCCATTACATCTGTACCTATGAGGATATAAAAGCTCAGTGACTTAACCACAAAGAAAGGACACAACGCATCATATAGAGAAATATACGCTATACCTACAGTTGGAATTAGATGTCCTGACAGAGATCTCAATCTACTACCCAGATACAATTGCCCATCGGATACACTGATATCAACCAGAAATTGAAAAGCAGACAAATGTATTAAACTTTTAGCTGCACCTGAGTCTACAAGACCAGATTATTTAAATCCAAGAAATTCAAGATTAATTGAAGGACGTGCATCAAGTGTGCTTTTTAGTTTCCCAACAGTGTAGTACCGCTCACATTAACATTACTAGCAAGTAATTTAAGTTTGTATGGACAATCTCGCAACATGTCTGGTTCATTACATAAGTAACAAGTTCTCGTCGAAGTTGAATTTGTATTAGACTTTCCCTGCCTAGAAGCATTACTTTTCCGTGCGTGCGGATACGCATGAGACGATTTAGTTGACAACGTCTGCGCCTGTGCAGCCGGCGAAGCTTTTACATAGCCTCCCTGCTGTTGTGTTGACAGCACATGCTTAGCCATGTGCTGCGCGACTGAAGTGTGCCTAATTTTAGAAGCATTGTCTAACCCGACCGGCAGCTCTAGGTTCACACGTGGTGACTGAAGATGTACACCCTGTGCATAAGAACTGACACGACAAGGTGTTGCAGCGCTTACAGCATGCATTGCTGAATGTTCAGAAATACCACTGGCTAATGACAAGTGATCTACACATTTTCTCAGAGACTTTATCTCACCTTGAATGGTTTTCAGAACCTGAGTATCTGAAGTAGAGGATTTAGAACCTCCCTTAGAAGAGTAAGACTTGGAGAAATCTAAAGAAGAACTATTCAGACTATCCATTTGATCACAAATAGCTAAATTTCACAAATGTGATTTAGCACGTCTCTGCTGCCTAAGAACAGACCTATCACTAAGTATCGACATTTCAAAAGCTTCCTCAAGAGATTTATGATGATTTGTTACCACATGGTATTGTCATCCAGTAAGGAGTCAAGAAACCTAGAAAGAAGTATCTCGAAGGTATCAGTACCAAGGACTGCAGAAGGAAGATTCCAACCTTTAGCTGCAGCAGTTTTGAACCGCTGGCAGTAAGCAGCTACTGTCTCGCCTTCATTTTGTCTAATAGACATTACAATACTTTTCAGATGACTACGTTCATCTGCTGTTAGTAGAGTCGAAGATATGACTTCTTTTATTTCCTCCCATTACTTAGCACCTTTATGTTGGAAAGCAGTGAACACAACCTCATGCAATGTACCAGTTGCATTAGACAACGTAAAACGGATGATATCCAAGTCAGAAACATCAGCTAGAGTCCCAATACGCTCTATTAAGTCTATCCAACTGTGTAAAGCTCCTCTGTCTGTCCCGTCTAGAAGGGGCACAGACTTCCTGTACGCTTTTAGCAACCTATTACGTACCTCTCGCTGTCGATGCTCTACCTGCAATAGTTCCTGTGCTTCTCTATGTTCTTCCCTGTCCTCCCTTATATTAGTATGTTCCCTTATATCTGACAGACGTTCCTCATTCTGTTCTCTAATGAATCTAAACTTTGTGACATAAACCTACTCCATGCTTCTATCTTATCAGTTTCAGCTGTATATGTCCCCACTGTCTGGATACTTAGTGTAGTGCCACCTGAATGTTTACATCCTGGTGACTTAATGGAACACTTCTACAGAGTTGCTTGTTGGAGACACATATCAATACATGGTGCCAGGAGTAAAAAGCTGATAATAATGGCAGATCACAAGCTACAACCACCAGGATATCTTAAGCTGAAAGAGGAGAATGTGGCAGATCATTGGGAAAAGTGGAGGAAGCAACTAAACTGGTATTGTGTGGCAGCAGGGGTGCCAGAGGATGCAGATAAGAGGAGGGTTGCAATGCTACTCACCTATGGTGGCCCAGATGCGATGGAAGTCTTTGAAACATTTGAATATCAAGAGGGTGAGTCACAGGATGATTTCAAATGTGTAATACAAAGGTTTGATGAATTGTGTCGACCACAAAAGAATATCACATATGAAAGATACAAGTTCTGGAGTAGGCGCCAAGAAGCTGGTGAGACATTGGATGCATTTGTCACAGACTTGCGCACATTGGCAGCCACCTGTGAGCTGGGAAACCTCCGTGACAAACTAGTACGGGATATGTTAGTTCTGGGCATCTCAGATGCACGTATGCTTGAGAAGATGTTGAGGGATAGGAATCTAACACTGAGGTCAGCCATAGAAACCTGTCGAGTGGCGGCAAGAGCGCGATCACAAGCGAAGATCCTGAACCCTGGGGAAGCACGGGAGACTGTAGCTGCCATTAGTCGCCGGCCCGAACCAGTTAGGTGGAGATCAAGTGGGAAGCGGACAAGGCCGTCATATTGAGTCACGAAATCATAACAAGCTGGAGACCGTGGAAATGATTATGACTGCCGTCGGTGTGGTCGTAGGCATGGACCTAGGAACTGCCCAGCATGGAAGTTTAGGTGTGGGAAGTGTTCGATAAAAGGTCACTATACAAAGATGTGCACGGCGAAGGTGAGAGTGGTTGAAGCATTTGACGACGAGCATGCTGACAGCTCGGGCTATGAACCAGAACTATTTGTGGGTATGGTTGAAATGGTGAAATTTGCACCGGACTACACATCTGTAGTTGGCATTCACCATATACAGTTGGGGAAAGACTCACGGTGGGTACATGCAGTTGATATAAATGGAGAGTTAGTCCCTATGAAGCTGGATACAGGAGCAGGAGCAAATCTATTAAATAAGGAGGACTATGGTAAGCTACGGGATAGACCTAAAGTGCATAAGGCCAGAGTCAGGCTCAGTGATTATAATGGACGTGACATTCCCGTGGTCAGCTCCTGTGTGGTAACAGTTCGTGCAAAAGTCGGAAGTCATCCACTGAGGTTTATCATTGTCAACAATGGCCCAAGCATCCTAGGAGCGGCAGCGTGTGAAAGACTAGGTTTGATCAAAAGGGTGTACAATGTTCGGAACAATAAAGAAGCAGAAGAGGAGGCCACAGACCTGAAGAAATGTGTACTGCCAGAGGTGAGTGACAGATGGATGGGCGAGTTGACGGCATTGCCGTTTGTTCATAGAATTGTGCTGGGTGGAGACAACAGACCAGTGGTTAATGCATCAAGACGAGTGCCAGTGGCCATCAGAAACAAGCTGAAGGAGGAACTAGAGAGAATGGTCAAACTGAGGGTGATTGAAAAGGTGCAGGAGCCCACAGAGTGGGTGAGCAGCATGGTGGTGGTAACCAAGCCTAATGGAAGCTTGAGAGTATGTCTAGACCCAAAGGACCTTAACAAGGCGATCTTGCGAGAGCGGTTCCAGCTCCCAACGAGGGAAGAAATCTTTGCAGGTATGGCAGGTGCAAGGTTCTTTTCGAAGCTGGATGCCTCTCAGCATTCTGGGAGGTACCCTTGGATGCTATGTCAAAACCACTCACTACCTTTAACACCCCTTTCGGCCGCTACATGTATTGTAGACTACCCTATGGACTATGCTCTTCCCCTGAGGTGTTCCACAAGTATATGGAACAAATGTTTGGGATATAGAGGGGGTAAGGGTATACATGGACGATGTACTAGTGTGGGGGTCAACAGAAGAGGAGCATGATCACAGGCTGACGGAGGTGAAGGCCAGAATTCAGAAATATGGCCTGCTCATGAACTGGAAGAAATGCGAGCTGAAGAAAGATGAGGTGGTATTCATTGGGGAGCACCTGAGTGGAGATGGGGTACGTCCCTCAAGTGACCGAATCGCAGCAATACTAGAGATGGAGAGGCCTAAGAATAAGGAGGGCATACAGAGGGCTCTAGGTTCAATTAACTTTGTGGGGAAATTTGTTCCCAATCTTGCATGTCGATGCAAGAACCTCAAGGAGTTACTGGGGAAGAGTGTAGTGTGGCAGTGGCAGGCAGCACACGAAAAGGAGTGGCAGGAGATCAAGTACATTCTGTCCACCATGCCTGTACTAGCATTCTTCGATCCAGTATTAGAGACCAAAGTATCGACAGATGCATCAAAGGATGGGCTGGGGGCTGTGCTCCTCCAGCTGCATGATAAGGAATGGAAGCCTGTGGCATATGGGGCCAGAGGGTTGAGTGAGTGTGAGAAAAGATATGCGCAGATTGAGAAGGAGTGCCTGGGCATCGCATACGGGTGTGAGAAGTTCCACCATTACATCTTTGGGCTAAAGAGTGTGATTCTAGAGACAGATCACAAACCCCTCATTGCACTTAGCCAGAAGGCACTCATTGACATGACACCGCGACTCCAAAGGCTGATGTTGAAGCTGCAGAGATACAGCTACATCATGGAGTGGACACCTGGCAGGTTACTGTACCTTGCGGACACGCTGTCGAGAGCAGTTGGCAGTGTAGAGGTAAAAAGTGAGATCTGTGAGGAAATAGAGGCACATGTCCTAACAGTGTATGAGGGCCTTCCTGCTACGAATCAACAGCTGCAGAAGATTGCAGAGGAGACAGCAAAAGATGAGGTGCTCCTCGCTGTTCTGAGATGCATCACAGAGGGGTGGAGAGCAGGTGAGTGCATGGCATATGCACACTATAAAGACGAACTATATGTGGTAAAGGGGGTCATTCTGAAAGGTAACCGAATGGTCATACCCAGGAGCATGAGGAAGGAGATGCTGGAAAGACTCCATGTTGGGCATCTGGGAATAGAAAAGCAGAAGCGTATGGCTCGAGACTGCTTGTACTGGCCCAACATAAACAAGGACATTGAAGGGGCTGTGCAAGAGTGTGGAGTGTGTCAGCGGTACCACCCTGCGCAACCCAAGGAGACCTACCAGCACCTGGAGAAGCATGGCGCTCGTGGGCCATGGGACAAGGTGGGGCTGGACCTGTTTCACTGGGGTGGAAAGGACTATGTGATCTGTGTGGATTACTGGTCCAACTATCCAGAGATCGCACTCTTGACACACACAAGCTCGGACCAAGTGATAATACATGTCAAGAGCATGTTTGCGAGGCATGGGATACCACGGGTAGTCATGAGTGACAATGGGCCTCAGTTTGCATCGAGTGCATTTAGACGATTCGCCCAGGAGTACGAGTTTGAGCATCTGACGAGCAGTCCAGGATACCCCCAATCAAATGGGCAGGCTGAGCGTGCTGTGGGAATCATTAAGGGTCTTCTCAACAGAACCTGGGAGGATGGAGGAGATATCTACCTCACCCTTCTTCAGTATAGGAAGGCTCCCAGAGAGATGGGTAAGTCCCCGGCTGAATTGCTGATGGGCAGGAAGCTTAGGAGCCAGCTACCGGGTATGACAATGGGGAAGTCCGAGGACAAGAGAGAGTGTGGAGATAGTAAATGAGAGGAGATGAGGAGCAAACAAAAGGAACGATATGATCAAACAGCGAAAGACTTGCCACCACTGGGCAGAGATGAGGTGGTGTGAGTGAGAGAGAAGCATTGGGACAGAAGAGCAGTAGTGCTAGAGGAGGTGAGACCAAGGTCATACCGAGTCAGAACGGAGGATGGTGGGGAGTACATCCGAAACAGGAGGCATCTCCTTCAAGTCAAAGAACCCTACCTACCTGAGTAAGAGGACATAGGAACAGGAGGAATTGGAGAAGAGCCAGAAGAACCACCCACTCCAAGTGCAGCAAAGGTGGCTGCCCCTCCAAGAGACCCAGGGAACACAGTGACGGGTGAAACCCTTCCTCTGCGCCGATCGACCAGAGTATCCCGACCAGTGATCAGGATGGATCTATAATAAGACACTAGACTACCATGTTGAACAACTTAACATTGACCACACATACCTTATACATATAATTACCTAGCTATCTAATAACCATAACAGACACTATATGCTACTATACTATCATAATACTCTTCATGGAGTGGGAGAGTAACTGTATGTGTATGTGTGTGTGAAGGGGGAAGATGTCTGGATACTCAGTGTAGTGCCACCTGAATGTTTACATCCTGGTGACCTAATGGAACACTTCTACAGAGTTGCTTGTTGGAGACACATATCAATACACCCACATCACACTGACCTTGAAACCATTGGTGAAATGTATCACGCAACTGCTCCTCCTTGTGGCGTGTGACTGGCATTTCTTAGCTGCTGTTGTATGCGGTGGTAGAAATAATTTAAAGTATTGAATCCAAGTATAGTTATTTGCCTATAAAGCAGAAGAAATGTGAAAAGATTCACGTAGTGTATTACTACACCTCCCCGTTCATCCCAAGGTTAAATGAAATACCGAAAGTAGTCATCAGCTGCCTCCTCACCACACCACTCTCCATCACACCACTCTCCATCACACCACTTTCCATCTAGCCAGCCTGAAGAGATGGAGTTTGAGTTGGAGACGCAGACGCACAGCCAAACGCGGCCCCACTCCAGTTCTCCATCTCCTGCTTGCCGTGGGAGCTTGTGTGCGTCATCCGTCGCCTCCACTGCCTCAGCCTCCACTAGCACCTCCCACTTCGCCACCGGCAAGAAGAAGAGGGCAAAAAAGAATGACTATTCTCTGTCGTTAGACGAGGATGATAGGATGTTGGATTTCCTCCACGAGAACCTAGTCATATGGAATGTAGAATTGACTGACTACAGGCGGTCTGACAAGAAGGGGAAGATGTGGGAGGACCAGGCAAACCGGTGTGGCAGTAAATCGCAAACCCCTGGAAATTGCACACCCCGGGGTTTGCGATTTACTAGGAAATCACAAACCCCCCCTGGAAATCGCAAACCCCCCTGTGTTTTGGGACCGATTCGGGCCAAATCTATTCAATGCGACCATATTTAACAGAATTATATACTCAAATCGTGAAATTTCATTAAATTAACCCTAAATTCGAAGCGTTATTAAGGCTACCGCCGCATTGGCGGCGATATTAATCGCCGAACGTAATGTAAACAAATCACCGCCGCATCGACGTCGCGTTCCATACTGGCGGCGGCGGCGATTTGTTTACTTTACGTTCGTCGATTCGAAAACATAACTAGTAATATCGCCGCCAATGTGGCGGTAGCCTTAATAACGCTTCAAATTTAGGGTTAAATTGGTAACCAAATAAGTGAAATTTGACCAATTTAACCCTAAATTCGATGAACGTAAATTAAACAAATCGCCGCCGCCGCCGAATGGGGGGTTTGCGATCTCCAGGGGGGATATGCGATTTCCTAGGAAATCGCAAACCCCCCATGCCCATATATGGCATGGGGGTTTGCGATTTCCTAGGAAATCACAAGTGGGGGTTTGCGATTTACAGGGTTTGCGATTTACAGGGTTTGCGATTTCCTGCTACACCGGATCGGGAGGTCTTCCGTGCATCTGCAGGGGTGGTTCAAGTCACTGAGGGACATGAACGCGAGGCTGCGCAAAAAGAAATGTGGCGACAGAGTCCCCGAACGCACTGAGAGGGAGTTATAGATCATGCAGAAGTTTGGTGCAAGTACAATATCTTTTATCATTCTGGGCATTCTGGGCATTAGCATTCTGGTAAAACCGATATTATTCTGGATAAGTCGACAAAGCGATTTATTTTATTTACATTATTAATCTGGAGAAATCAATTGATTCATTTTACTTGATATATTTGTTGTTCTTCTTTATTGTTGATGACCTCATTTGTTGAAACATCGATTTGCATTCATTTTACTTATTTTATTTAATGATTTTGTCTTGCAGTTGATGGCTGCCATAGACACTGCGCAGGGGGATCTCGACGCTGCCAAGAATGTCTGTGTTGATCTGCAGATTTGGCTGGAGGAAGAGGTTCCGGCAACACCTCCCGATGCAGTCCGAGAACGGGGAAAGGAGAAGCGGACAGCCCCAGACGACGTTAACCTACTGGCAGCCATCCAGAAGCGGTTCAACGAGTCTGAGGAGCTGCTGAAGGGCCTGCAGCCGCCTCCAACCACGCCAATGGGGCCTACCTCCCCACTCTCTCACTGTCTCTCACTCGCTTTGAGTATCTCCGTCTCTATGTGTCTGCCTCTTCTTTCTTCTCTCGATCTCTCCACTTCCCTTTCTGTGTGTTCACTCCTCTCTTTCTATCTTTCTCTCTCTCTCAACAATCACAAAACTACCACCGCATAATACTTTAGCTTATTATGCATTTCAAAATAAAGGGGTGTGATTTGAATTGATAACCAAATGTTTTACATAATATTACACAATCCCCGAAAGTAAGTTCTAAACCTGTGCAGAGAAGTAAAAAACAAAATCTACACCCAACTTCGTCAATGTGTGCACACAGCGTGATGCATACTATTGACATGCCCTCAATTTAATGCTCACTTGTTGGAATATACTTTTCAATGCTAATCATGTGATATGTGTAAGATAATGAGTGTGTGAGTCTCAGGTGGTAGCCATACAGGAAGTGCTTTATTCCGAATCCGACCATAATAAACATACCCGATACAACATCTCCCCTCTTTCAAAGATGACTCGGATTAAATGAGTGTCTTAAGCCCCAATGATATAATGTAATCACTCAAACCAGTTAGTTATGTTGAGAGTTCATCTTTCTTTCTTCTTTTTTTTGGAGTGATTATCTATGTCTGTATAGGAGGAGCTACAAATAATAATAAAGGAAAGCAAGAGAGGCAAATGGATTCTGCACTACCGAATCACCGCCGGGGGAGGCTCGCAGCAAAAGTGTAGTGCCGAAATCAATAGACCATTTCGTAATAATCCTGGTTAACATTCGAAGAAAAGCATAATGTATTTTACGCCTACCTATATTTGCATAATTCTTTATACGCCTTATATTTATCATAAGACTAATATGAGGTTTTAATGAAGCATAAGCCAAATGTTCAAATACTAAAAGTGGAAGTCAAACATGACTGCTGAAATTAATTAGTAGCCTAATCTTTAACGTGATGGTGTTTTCACTTCTCGTCCTCCCATGGTTTTAACAACTGTCTCTGGACGAGCTGTTGATCTGACACTTTGCTCATCTGGAGGAGAAACAACTTTCTCTAGTATTTGCTCAGCCTGAGAGTTTGAAGGCAGTTCATTTAGCTGGACTCTGTTGCGTACATTTGTCCCTTTTGGAGTGTAAAGGGGCTGTCACATTAGGTTTTTTTGCGGGAGCGTATGGCGGCGTAGGCGCGTTACGTCATATACGTTGGCATACGCTATGCATACGCTACTCATACGCTATGCATACGCTACTCATACGCTACTCAGATGCCGCCAGATGCCGGCTTATGAGGCATGCGCCGCCATACGCTTTCATAAATCCGTCCGTCCACATTTTTGTGTGCATGCTCAAAGAATCTCGACCTATGAGGGTGTATGGCCCATATGCTACTCATACGCCGGCATACGCTCCTCATACACAGGCGTACGCTCCTCGTACGCTAGGGATACGGCGGCATAGGTTTTTCATACGCTCAACTTGCGTCACCGGCGTATCTCTAGGGTATCTCTAGCTTATGTAGCGTACTCCTAACCTACGAGTTACGTATGGGAGCGTACTCCTAGCGTATGCACAGCGTATGCACAGCGTATTCAAAGCGTATGCCATAGGTCTCGACATCGAGCTGAGACGGGTCAATCCGACAGGTACCGGACTGTATTTTTTGTATTTAGGACGGTCTAAACATGTGCTCCAACCACTATCAAAAGCAACTACCTGTTAGGAAGCAGTCTCCATATATGATATATGAAGAAATGGGACGGTGCAAACATGTAGGACGGTCCAAACATGTAGGAAGCATGCACATGCAGGTTTAATGTTTGCACCGTCCTACATGTTTGCACCGTCCCATTTCTTCATATTTCTCATGGAGACTGCTTCCTAACAGGTCCGCCGTTTTTATTAATGCTGCAGTTCTGCAGCCAGTGAACCCTAGGTCACAAACCCCCAATATGGTATTATATAATAATAATAATAATAAAAAACTAAGGTCGATATGTAGGATAAAATCTAGGTACATGTGTGTGTAGTGGGTGTGTGTGTACATGTTTGCACCGTTCCATTTCTTCATATTTCATATGGAGACTGCTTCCTAACACTTAACAGGTAGTCGCTTTTGATAGTGGTTGGAACACATGTCCTACTCTGGATGCCACACAAATATTGAACACTAATTATTCAGTTTACTTAAGATAAGATGCGCTTTGCATACGCTAAGCATAGGTTCTGCTTAGGTTACTCATACGCTACTCATACGCTCATACGCTACGCGTACGCTACTCGTACGCTACTCGTACGCTACTCGTACGCTACTCGTACGCTCCACATGCCAATCAAAACCGTAAAAAAATGTCACAGCACTCTCCCATACGCTCCTCATACGCTCCTCGTACGCTCCTCATAGGTTCCACATACGCTCAAAACCACCCGAAAGGTCACCAAAGGTCATCATAGGCCGGCACGCGAAGGACCTACGTAGGTTTTCAATACGCTCCCGCCATACGCCGTAATGTGACAGGGCCTTTAATGACATATGACCTCTCTGAACTGAGACTAGTAATCATGTGTGGTCACTGTGGCCTAGTGGTTAGAGTGTTGAACTTGTAATCTGAAGTTGTTTGGTGGTGTGGGTACAAACCCCATACACTCCAGAACCTTTTTACATTCAACAACAAAAAAACGTTTTTCATCTATATGTTTTTCTCATTGAATTATGAAATGTAATTGTACTAACATATATTTTACATTATGCAGATATATTTCCTGATTGAACTACTCTAAAGAAGATACCCCAGTTTTACTCTCCCTTCTGAGGTTGCCAGCTAGTCCCAGCTTCAGAACTGACTCACTTTTTTTGGTGGTGAAGTGGGTCCCCTACTCTCCCCACACATATTTGGTTCTTTAAACATAAAAACTAAACAAGGTTGTGCTTGGAGAGCATTTGTCGGAGTACGTTTCCCTTCGCCACGATGCATAGCCAGAGAGCGTCTACATACACGCTCTCTGGTATTGACCAATTTCATATGACGTCAGCATGGCTATTTAGGTCAGTGCGCGCGCTGCTTGGCTGCAGGACAACATCCGGTCACTGCAAACTCAATCAGAATATCCCAACTTTCACTATTATCTCTGTTTTTAATACTTTCAGAGAAAATTGCCCTTCAGTTAAATTAAATACTTCAGATCTTCCTCTTCAATCGCGCATTAATATATTTTTAATCGACTCAGTGAAAGATTTTAAATTAATTTTGCTAAAATAAATGCTCTGCATAGACATAGCATTGCTGCAGTGTTTACCCTTCGCGGGTTAGTCCGCGAATAGTCCGCGAAGGGTAAAATACGGCAATGCTATGTCTATGTGGAGCATTTCTTTTTGTAAAATAAATTTAAAATCTTTCATTGGATCGATTAAAAATATCTTAATGCGCGATTGAAGAGGAAGATCTGAAGTATTTAATTTAACCTAAGAGCAATTTACGCTGAAAGTATTAAAACAAAGATAATAGTGAAAGTTGGGATATTCTGAGTGTCAGTGCCAGTGCATTGTCAATGGCCGTGAGCAATCTTCTTACAGAAAAAGTGAAATATCTCTAAAAAGACACCACCCAGAGACAAACCGCTTGGTACACATATAGAAAACATATTTAATGAATAGATTATATTAGATTCATATGGTTAGGCTTCTGCATTTCTATTAATTTTGAATAAAATAAACGTTTTACACTGCGCGTACGGGCAAACTCAGTGGCAGTGTGCCTTCGTTCTGCAGCCAAGCTGCGCGCGCATACACAATGTTTACAAACATTGAAAGGCATCTATAGCAGAGAGCGTGTATATAGCCACTTTATACTGTGGCGCGAACATCGATAGTGCTGGTGCTGCCACCTGAAGGGGAAACGGCAGGAGCGGCACACGCGTGCAAAATGGCGGATGTGTTGGAAATTCCCGAGGAAAGCGCCGAAGAGTTTGAGGTTGACGAAGAAGGAGACCGTGTGTATTATTGTTTAGACTATCCATCTGTCAAGGTTGTGTGTTGCAGTGATAAATAGAAATATTGTTTTGAGACAAATACACATTATAATTGCTAAATGTCGAATATCGACAGCACGCTTTTGTGCCGTCGCCGGGTTTATCGAAGAGCTCTATTATCGCTCATTTCAGTTTCACGTTGTCTTGTGTTTTTAAGGAATAGTGCGCCTAATATATTTTCGATAGCTTCACACAGCAGTATATTTTAGTAAACAAAAAGAAGAACCATAATTTGATAATATGAATAAGCAGTGTGGCGAAGTAGTTAGACTGCTAATCTGAAGGTTGGCTGTTCGATTCCCCATGCACCCACCTCTGCCAATAGAGGGGTTGCAATAGTGTCACGAGACAACTTCCGGTGGCCATATTGGATTACATATGAAAGGCTTGGAAGGTCTTACATTGTGTTTATTTACCGATTTGTTGGTTTATTTGTCACTGCTTTGAGCAGTTTGGCCTCAAAAGTTGGTGGAAAAGGGTTTTTTGATGGAGGGGAAGTATTTTTTTAATCACGTAGCATCAGATTGTTGCTAAAGCGCAGTATGTTGACATTTTAGATGCTCTGGCAAAGGATTAGAAAGGTTCGGGCAGTACCCACTAGGTGGTGCCACATACTTCGGCGGCCATGACTATAGGTAGAGCCAATGGTGGAGGTAGTGTTCTTGCTATAAGAGAGGGGGCACCATAGGTGGTATTAAGTGTAATCCAAGATGGCTAACCGCTGAGTGATGACGTCACGTGCACTCCCTCTATTTGGATTTCCACCGTGGTGTATAACTTACAGCGTCATCAAAGGCTGGTTGCTCTCTAGATAAAGGATTCACCCGGTACTTGTAGTACACGGGTGAAGACCAGCCTTATATAAATACGGGGGAAAATAGCATTAATATGGAAGTGAGGCTACAGTATGTGGCTCCAGTATCAAATGGCTACCTATATTATGCATATAGGCACAGAGTTGGTGAAATGGGAGAGAATGCAAAAAAGACAAGATGGCGGCCGCAGAACGCCGTCGATTTCACTTTTAAATCTTATTAAACTATATATTATATTATATTTTTCAACTCAAAGGTAGCGGGTAAATAATAAAACATATGTAAAGAATAATTGTTGCTTGTTAGTTTGTTAAATTAGGCTCTCAATTCTTTGACCCGTTTTTTCGCCAGCTTTTACATAGGGCTGGTATGCACCCCTCCTGTGGCTACTGCAGCAGTACGGGGTGAATCTTGTATCTAGTTGCTCTCATACCATGTCTATGTGGTGTGGGAGGTTAAAAATCCCTTGGGTCGGTAAAAGTGTAGGCTTGGGCTTTCTATCGACCAGCAGTGGAATGAGGAAGACCAGTCGTCTCTGACTGAAATTTCCCTTAAACAACTAATGGACAAAAAAAAAAAAAAAAAAATGCTTAGGACCGACCCCCGATATCGGCGATATAACTACAGCAAAGTATTTTATGATTGCACATGTATTTCTTTACTCCACTTGCAGTCTTTGATAAGCAGTATAAGAATGGTAATGCACCTGGCTGGGCCTCAAATGCCCTACCTAAATCAATATGAAGAATAAAAGGAAAAGTTTTGAAAGGGTAGTGTGGCTGCACTGACTGGTTGTGACACACTGAGGCGACCAGCAGGCAACAGGTGTAGGGAGGACCCGGACCCACCTGGTGGGTTGGCCGCGCACTATCCTGTGAGACCCCCAGGGGCCCCTGGGTGGCATATACGTTGTTTATACGTGGGTGTAAGAATAGATCGGCAACACAGTGTTGGTGGGTACATCGTTTATTACAATAGATAACAATAGTATAAGAAAGGTAATGCACCTGGCTGGGCCTCAAATGCCAAAATCAGAGACACACCCAGACAGAGAATAATTAGATCAAGACGGAGAGAGCTGTAGCAACCTTAATATCCGCAACGATCCTGTCGGCTAGATGTCGAGCAATGTATTTATAGACGCAGTCCGAGGACCAGTCGCCGCAGACCTTGATCTCGTCAATAGACGCCCCTTGTAATGCGAGAAAGGTACACCCTGCTCTGCGGAGCGAGTGACATGAGAAGGAGGCGTCTAGACCGGCCTCTTCAGAGAAGATTTTTATAATTGCTTGGAGGGTAGCATAGTCTAGGGGCTTGTAGCCACCCCCGCAGAAGGAATTTGGAAGGCAGGGGCGTCTTGGTTGACTTTAACCTGCTGAAAATGTTTTTTTACCCAGAATACAGCCCAGAGCTCAATGTTTGGAACTCGGGCCACTGGAATTAACAGCTCTCTCTCTCTTTGAACTGGATCGTCTTGGACCTGCGGACTGAGATAACCATACCCCATTTAAAAAATTCAAAATCAGAGCGTCTTAAAACTGAGTCAGACTCTGTAAGCTGGCACTTAAGGAGTAAAGCTCTGAATCCTGTCAGGATAGCCGCTCGGGCGCAGACAAGGCCCTCATGGTCGGACATATGGTCGAAGATCAATGTGAGTTCCTTGGGTAACAAGGGGGCGGTCCCCTTAACCGGACAACCCAGGACCCGTTTAGCCCCTCCCAGGACGGTTCTCACCTGATGAGAGAAGTCAATACCAGGAAAACCCTCCGCTTTAAAAAAAAAATTGAGTGCACTGATGTAATTGGTTATGGAGGAGTATTTCAGGGTTCGAGCCAGCCAAACCACATACATAGCGACCTTGGAGGAGGAGCAGGGTAGTGGAGACAGGAGCCCGCGGAACTCCTCAATGAAGGAGACGTACTTCCGCACCTGCATAGACTGAGTTGTTCTCGAGTTGTTAGAGTAAAATTGGTCGCACATGACTCTGACCTGTCCCTCCAGCTCGGTTAGACATGTAAAGATAAAGTTAATTGCTGAATACATGCGCACAACACAGACGACCGGCAGGATCGGCGCGAACAATGCGGTACTTGCTAGTGACATCTTGCCACCTGCTCAAAGTGTCACAGATAGTGTTGTCGGCGCTCCTAATGTAAACAGATTTCACATCAAAGTTAAACTTAACAGAGATCCAGAAAAGCTCTTTAACCCAACACATCATGGTTTTGATAATGCAACGGCCTGTGACAAGCGCAGCACAAACAGTATTATTGTCCATAACGAACACAACACTTTTGTCTTGCCAAAGACGGCCCACATCAACCTTCTGGTTTATATGTGTCTCAGGCCCGACCCCCACCGCCTCAGCGTGGTGGTGGTGGCCGACCTCAGGCCCCAAGTCGCGCTCGTTTTGGAGAAAAAGAGCCGACCAACCAGTCGTCCGAGTGGGTCACTCCGAAGCCCCAATCAGAGGCGTCACTGTAGACTGAAATGACAGCTGAGTGGGGACCAATGATTTTTGCGTAGCCGTTGAAAGTGTCAACGTAGTTAAGCCACCACTTCAGCTCTGACCTAAATTCCTCGTTGAGGCAGAATTTGTAATAGGGTTTACGCAGCTGCCGGATCGCGTCATAGACCCTGGTTGAGAAGGAGCGACCCCCGGACAACAGTAGCACAATGGGCAAGGCGGCCGCCCAGCCTCTCTAGGTCCTTACGTGAGGCCTTGCGCTTGCCGAGAAAACTGGAAAGTACATTTTTAAGTTTAAGGATCTTATCAGCGGGAAGACGGAGCTGGAGAAGGACACTGTAAATTTCAATACCAAGAAATCTTGCACACTGGGCAGGCGCCTGGAGTTTGGGGTAGCTTAGGTAGAAACCAATCCTACAAAGAACGGCAGCAATTTTCTGCTGGTTTATTAGGCAGTTCTCAGACGAGGAGCCTATAACGGCAAAGTCATTTAGATAGTTCACACATCTGTCTACTCCATCGAGCCTGCCACAGTGAGCAAAAAAATCAGATATGCGATTGAAAATATACGGGCTAGAGGAGAGTCCCATACATAGGCGGTTATCAAAAAATGTTTCTTCCCCCCCCCCCCCACCCCCCCTCCCCCGGGCCAACAAAATCATACAAATGGTTGTGATTACATGAAACAGGTTCGTCACGAAGAACGGGTTCATCAAACACAAGGCCCGAGATCACACACACGGGAGAGTTGAGGGGCTGGTAGTCGGGAATGGTAGCCGGAGTCGGAAAGGCAGCACAATTTGCCAAAACGCTAGGATCTAACTGCGTATTAGTATAGCGATCCCCCAAGCACAATTTCAGGACGTGTCGCCCCCGGACCACCGACAGACCCCTAATCCTTTGAGCATTTGCTCCTGATGTGTGCCTTACTGGAGCACCAGTGCCCGTAATTACAGGTGCGGTCGTCCCTGCTACAGCCCTCATCTTTGTTGAACGAGAAGCATGGCTTCTTTCCGTCCTTAATGACCAGCTGCCTAGACCGACCCTGGCTACCACTACCCGAGTGAGTACCTCCCCCACCCCCCTGCTTCCTCATGTGCTCGAAAGCATAGTACTTGAGGGCTACCTCGGGGTTGCCCACGGAGAAGGCATCGTAGCCCTCCGAGATAGCAAGTTTGCGGATGGCACGGTCGTAGTTTACGTGAGTTTACTCTAGGAAAGTTCCAGACTTAGCTTTGCCAGCGATATATCCTAGGTGCTGTAGGATGTGAAAAAGCTTGCTGCCGTCCGTCTCTTTAGAGGCCACCACCCAACCAATGGTCCCCCAAATTAAAACTAGTCACCTTATCTCACTTCTAATGTTTCTTCTGGTGATTTCATGGCCTGTATAAAGAGAATATAGAGATCTAGGGGTATGAGATGGTTACATTTCAAGATATGGATCTTCAAAAATGCTAAAAACTACAATTTCCCATAACTCACCATTTGTTGAGCACTTTTAGAGGTGCGCTTGTGGAAAAATATGCACCCTAGATGGATTATTCTTATTTCTCCCTGACCTATAGGTGAGTCTTGTCACCTCAAATTTTTTTCAGGACCGCATACGATTGGGAAAAGTTGATAGAAATAGGTCCAAAATGCTCCAGAGCTCAATTTGGCAAGTGATAAAATCTGGTAAAAAATGAGAAAGTTTTAAATGACACAGAAAATCACCTGTATAAGATAATTGCATGAAATTTTCAGGCTTTATTAGGCTCAATATCTTCTTTCTATTTCAATTATATAAAATACACTTTGATATATGTGAATTATTTTAATTTTACAATGATTATGATCAAATCTGGCAAATTGCCCAATTTTGAGCAAGTTTAAAATGACACAGAAAATCACCCGTACAAGATAATTGCATGAAATCTTCAGGCTTTATTATCGTCAATATGCTCTTTCTATTTACAGTATATGAGTCATCCTCACGAAAATGGGCCAATTGGTGGTTTATTTAAGATGTCGGCATCGCAATTCTTAAAGTGTATTGCATTTCTTTGTTTTATATTAAATTATCCTAGAAACAAATAAGGTTGTTGTATTTTCTCTACCTTTACATTCAGGATAAATTTAAGGACTTTGCAACACCCCTGTCAATGCTAAACTATAATTATGACGATCGACGCCAACATCCAATGATCGACGCCGACAACTTTACCAGGATGTCGGCGTTGCAATTCTTAAAGTGTATTGCATTTCTTTGTTTTATATTAAATTATCCTAGAAACAAATAAGGTTGTTGTATTTTCTCTACCTTTACATTCAGGATAAATTTAAGGACTTTCCAATACCGCGGTCAATACTAAACTATAATTATGACGATCGACGCCGACATCCAATGATCGATGCCGACAACTTCCCCCCCAATTGGCCTCTTTTCATGATCCTGACCCATATACAATATGCTTTGACATATGTGAATTATTTTAATTTTATAATGATTGTGATCAAATCTGGCAAAAAATGTCCAATTTTGAGCAAGTTTGAAATGGCACAGAAAAACACATGCACAAGATAATTCCATGAAATCTGGAGATTGTATTATCCTCAATATGCTCCTTCTATTTACATCATAATCTATATAATAAACTTTGATAGATGTGAATTATTTTAATTTTACAATGATTTTATATATTTCTTCAAAAGTAGCAAAAATCCTTGCACATGGCCAGTCAGGTAATAAGTACTACTACCACATCCCAAGCGATTTAAAAAAACGGGTTTGAGCTTGATTTAATGGATTTCACTTGTTAGGATATTGAATTTGAAAGAAAATGACATTTCATTTGTCAAAATTGATCTAATATTAAGGAAGATATGAACGTTTTTAGGTTGTTACTCTATCGGTCCTGCTCAAACCTAAAAAGATAACATTTTTTATAGCTCCCAAAATTAAGACTAGGGCAATGAGCAGTGGAATGAGGAAGACCAGTTCTCCTGATTAAACTACTAATGTACCAACAATTTTTTTTTTTTTTAAATTACAAAAGAACCCCCCGCCAACTTTTAGTCATTAAATCGCTGTGCGCATGAGCGCCATAGGTTAGCATGAGTGCTGGTAATTATGATTGGACAGGGTATTAAATTCTCTTTAATTCAATACCAACTTTTAAGGGTTTTAGAATTATATTTTCAGTAGAAAATAGCACTTGAAATGGAAATTTTTGTGATTTCAATCAATTTTTTTGCATTTTCTCTAAAATTAAAACATATACAGTTTTATATGAATGGAAAGCTCGGAAGGGTATTAGTATCTTTTTCGTGGGCAAAGGCGTTGTTGCACAAATTGGATGTACACTAGCTAATTCTACTAGGGATACCATGACACATCTCCACCTGGGAATTACCATGGTTTGAGAGTGAAAACTGGGAGTTGGTGGTAGTTTTTATTTACCTATATCAGGCTTATTTATTTGAATCCAAGACCAGGTTAAAGGTAAGAGAACAAAGGTTGTTTCTGCTGTAATGCATTTGTAAAAGTCCTTTGTGGTTTGTTTTGCCAGGGTGTTGAAGTGGAGCATTTTTTGACAGAATTTGGCATATTCAACAAGTAATCAGCCTGTGTTTGGGATACCTACTATAAGAGAGAAAAAAAGAAATAAAAAGCAAAGGAGAAGAAAAAGCAGGGGTGGCTGGGTGGAAAAAGTGAGTGCACCTGGAGGAGGCTGGAGGCAGATTGGCTGGAGGCAGCGGCGGGCCACGTTATAAAGGGAGGAAAGGGTGGGGGGAGGGGTGACTCTAAGAGAGGGGGGGGGGAGTGGTTCTTTTTTGTTTAGCACACCACCTCAATGTGGGTAGTGAGGATCCACCTCACGTTGGCGCAATACGCGCAGGCGCGATGCGGCCTGGTCGTCGTGCGCCACGCCGGCAGTGCACGGCTGTGCCGTAGGCCTCCCTGGTGTATGGGGTGCGCGTGTTGGCTGACGAGGTGCGGGGCTGGCTCTTGCTGTGGGGGGGCCCGGGAGGTGGATGTTGTGCCCGCCACGGTCATCGCGGCGAGGGCGGGGGCCTCGAGGCGGATGGTGTTAATAGCCACTGGGTCGTGCCAGCCGCCATCAGGAGCCTACCATCTGCGATCCACATAAATACCGTCTCAGAGTAACGGTGGACGGTAGGCCAGGCACATCGTCAGGTTGTCGCGGAGGATGGTGATGGGTGAGAGTGGGGATCGATTTGGAAGGGAAAGAAGGGTGGGACTCGAGCATCCGGAAGGCGAGGCTGTACTCCTCCCTGTGAGGGAAAACATAGCCGGCAGGTATACCTTTTCGTTTTCCGTTGTACTGCGCCTCGGTGGACTCGAGGATCTCCCGGACGTCCTTGGCAGCGGATGTAGGTGTGTGGGCGACCGGGTTGTAGGGCGTGGCCGGCAGTGTGGTAGGGTGTGCGATGGCCATCGCCTTGCCATGGGGTCCTTAGTCGCCTCGGCAGTGGCGATTGACTGGGTGGCCTCTGAGGGGCGGCGTGAGGAGGAGGACGTCGCAGAAGCGGAGTCCGGGGCGGTGGTGTCCGGTGCTCTCCTGCGGCATGACCTCAGGCGATAGACGGCATGGTATGTCATGGAGGAGTAGGCCAAATAAAAAGTGAGTGCAGCTGGAGGAGGCAGGAGGTGGAGTGGCTGGAGGGGAGGAAAAGGGGGGGGGGGGATGACACAAGGAGGAGAGAGGGGAGGTCTTCCTCCGCCGCGAATCAAACGCAATGCAAGCATTACGACCAATGTACAACATTGTCATTAGTACTAAGATTGAATGATCACTTTATTCTTAACTTCAATACATTAAATTGAAAAGGTTCGGTTTGTTTTTCAATACAAGTCTTGTGCAATCTTACCCTGGAACCCTTCTGGAGTGGAGATAAAGCACACTACATTGTGTCAACCCAGCACAGTACTGCTGTGACACCGGGTTACACACCAGTGGGCAGCGCGTGTGTGGTGTCTTGTTGGAGGTAGCAGTGAGCTTGATATGTTTTATACATTTCTGACAATATGTAGTTATAACCATTTTCATCGCTAAGATATGTAAGCTTCTTTAAAACATTTAGCACATTTTAAAGCTATATAGTTTAGATAGGGTTTCCTACTATCATAAATGTAACCATTGTTTAAGGTGACACACGCGTGATCGGAACATGAATTTGGGTGAAACTGTTGATTTTTCGTTTTTGGTGTACTAATTTGGTGTAAATGATATGTTTTTTTGTTACTTGACTGGATATTTGTGTATATAATATGGAATTCTAGATCATGATACTGGACTTTAACATTTGAAAGAAACACTTTGTGAACTTTGAAGCTCGTTTTCTCAGAACTGCTTTTCCCAGAGTTTTGCCAATTTGCCCCCTCTAAAAATGTAAGTTATAATTGTAGCAGAAAGTTGAAACTTGGCAGTCTTATGTAAAAGTTGCTGCTGAGTGCAATAAGATGGTTAAAAACACTGTATCTTTCATAGTTCAAGAGCTAGGGATGGAGACACAAAAATTGACCATTGAATTTTTTTTACCTCTGGTTCGTCATGTAGGGACATGTTGGTAATGACATATAAATTCACAAACCACCTTATTGCACTCAACTGGACCAGTTCTTCATATAATAACTTGATTCAGGCAAATCTAGGGACATTCAGTATACTTCCTGGAGGGGGTAATATTTTGATTTTTGTGTGTGCAAGATCCTTCATCATATGACCCCTACTCAAGATAGAGCTTTGAAACTCTGCAGGTATGCTTCTCTTGGTACAAAGAATGTGTGCTCCAATTTTCAAAGCTCTATCCTTAATAGTTTTTGAGATACGGAAATCACCCGTGTCTCCCCTTAAGATATACATGATTTGAGAAAATGGTGAGTTAACACCTTAGCATAATCGTAGCTTCAGTCTGTCGTGAGGCACCAGCAGAGAGTAACTTGGAATGTCTGTGTTGTGAAGAATGCGTTGATTTAGATGAACCGTACACTGTGAGTGGAAATACACAACATATTCTCCATTTCGAGCAACATTTTGTATTAATGGGTCACGGTTTGGGCTTGAGCCATGATGAGATATCCATGTTATGAAACTCGATTCCCATGCCTCTATTTTCAGAGGGTCTCCAGAAGCTAAAAGAGAAGGTAAAGAAGAGGAAAGGTCGTGGCTTTGGTGGTGGTAAGTTTACTATATATTCTTAATGCTTGCACTTAGGACAATGAGAAGTTGTATCTAGAGGTATTTTCGGGTGCTCTTTCACATGCTGCAATCAAAATTCATGGGATACAAACAGTTTTAAAGTTATCATGGTTGCTATGGTTGCAGAACAACCCACACTATATTTTTGGAAGGCTGCTTGAAATTCACGGTTGAAATCGGCTGACCAGAGTGACACATTTTACATGAACCAAGGTCTGATAAATCGGTTTATGGCCTTATAATTCAGTTTAACGGTGCCTTACCTTCTTTTTTACCAGATTAAAAACTTCAAAGTCAATTCTTCAGTAGTAAAAATCGGCAAAATTTCATAAAGACATAAAGCTGAATCAAAACTATTTTTAAAACCGGAAGTACCTCTGCGAATATTCCCACAGAGGATGCATAGGGAGAAAGCTAGTTGTGGGCATGTGCAAAGCATGTACTACATGCAAACACTATTTTGAATGCATTGCGATGGTGGTGCACCTCGCGACTATGCGTGTACCTAATTCATTTGATTGATTTGAATTTGTTCCCTATTAGTATTGGAATCAGCCCGCAATTGCAGTCAGTATTATAAACTAATGCACGTGTACGTACCTCCCCAAGTGAAATGCCACATACGCAGGTATGGTCTATAGGAGAATATCTGTGTTTTCATAGATTTTGCCACCGGTTTCCCTTTTTAATAATAATTTTCACTTCTTTTGCCGGAGACTGCTTTCATCTGTGCTTGGTGGCATTAACACGTTGACACATTCCAGATGCCCCAACACGCAGTGGCGTTGAGGAGTATGAGGGCATGGACGTTGACGACGAGAGTGGCCCTGGACCTCAGAGATGTAAGCCTTTTTCATATTGTTCATTAGTAGAAATGCAGTGACCCCACATTTTGGCCTGAATTATGGTTCTTTTTTTGTGTTTTTCTAGAAATTTAAAGTTGCATTCTCCGATGGTGTTTGAATTTTTGTCTATTTTTTTTAGATAAATATTTCAAATTGATCGGTATGAGCTACTAATCATTAGTCCGGAGTCATTTTGATGAAAAATGACTAGTTTGGAAGCAATTTGAGCTGAAAGAACTCAAAATAATTTTGACACGCCTGCCAAAAGTCCTGTGGCTATGACCCAGATGGTCATCCCGCGGTGACCACGTGATGTGAGATGACCTACTAATCCTGGAACCTGTCACGGCTGTAGGTAGGTATTTCTGTTTAGGGTTGGAACATTCTGGGAACGGATTGGTGCCCTAGGTCCCTGGCACTAGGGTTTTTAACAAAATATTATTTTGTAGAAAGTTTAATTTGATTTATATCTATCGAATTGACCAAGGAGCATCGAATATCCAACATCGGTCGTAATGCTCGCATTGCGTTTGATGCGAGGCGAGGAAGGACCCCCCCCCCGTTCCCTCCTCCGGCCGTTGGGCCCTTGCGCAATCTCCCACGCTTCCCTCCCTTAAAGCCACCCCACCCCGCCTGGCCGCTTCAAGCCACTCGCCCTCCCGCCTCCAGCCACGCTACTCCTCCAGACCATTTTTTCCCACCCACCATCCCTATCCACCAACTCTCCTTTCATAGGGTGGAGGGCTCTTCGGATCCACCTCCCGGACCCTCAAACTCTTAGTCTTAATGATTCTAACTCACCATTGACATTCACTTATATTTACCCATTATTTTATTTGACCCTTGATCTAACATGATCCATTATTGACATTTGATCTTTCATGATCACTATTATTGATACATGACACTGTACTGACTTACATTATTGTTATTGATGCTCATGATTGATCTCCGGCATTTCTCAATAAAATGCCTTTTCTCCACCTATGCCTCATCGTCCTTCCTTGCCGTGCATCACATATGCATTGGTATATATATGAGTGACATTGTCCCAATGGCAGAAATTTCAAAACATCAAACTATGCAACCACCCACCAAACTGCACATTCTATGATTCAGCCAGGTCTGAGCATTAATGGTTTGACGGGATCCGCAACAATTGTGCAGGTTTCTGGGTTTAATGCTATGATTGCAGCAGCCGTTCTGGTCGTGCCTATGTGTTATCGTTTGGACGGGTTCCATCGCAAATGCGCCGTTCCACACCGGTCTGGCTGGATCGTAGAATATGGCTGCTGCCATCATAGCGATTAAGCGCTGCACTTGGTCTTGGGAGGCTAATGAGGTCACAAGATTGGCCTCATTGGTTAATGGCCTCCCTGCCTAATGGGTGTTTCAAAGTGAGTGTCCAAAGGGGTGAGGTTATAAATTCATGGGTTATTCTGTATATGCTGTCCCAAATCATTAGCACCAGTATCTAAGTTGGATATATAGGATCAAATGTAAGTAGTTGTTTTAATTTTGACAAAATTATATTTCATCGGACCATGCAACTTTAAGCATGGCCGAAAAAGGTCTTGGGTAAGTATATAAACAAATTGAAACGTCTAAATCCAATGTAAAAAGCCAGGGTTTAGTTACCCTCAGTCGATCTCACGAAGGAACGGCTTATAATATTTCTGGATGCCCGGCCACGTTTGGGACACCAGATAATACTACAGAAACTCTCCCCTTCATATCACTTATCTATCAACTCATTAACCAATGCTTCAACTCATTAACCAATGCTAAGGAAGAATGAAGACAAGTCACACAGATAAACAGTGGAGAAGTTGTGCTTTAATAACACCAACTCCTGTCCACCTACCAGTGACCTATCATCCACACCCCTTGCCTTCTAGCCACACAAAATCTCATTACCACTTTAGCCTGTATAGAAGCGGTGCCTACAGCCCACAGGACAGGAGTCCTATGGCTGTGTACACACTCAATTGGAATAGATGAATTTTGATAGCATCAGACAGAGTGTCTGGGGTTCCTGCTCAAGAGTAGGTGTGTCTCACTCAAGAGCCAGGAGTAGAGTGATCTCTCTTCAGGGGGTCTGAAGCAGAATCTAGCATAATGATCTCAGGTTTGAGGCTAGTGTGGTCAGAGGGCCAATGGGATGCAGGTGACTGGGCAGTCCACAGCCAGCCAATCAGGCACCTCCACAGTCAGGGTGGGTGGCCCCCCTCCCCCAGTAGAAGTGGCTGTCACTCAACCCAGCCGCAGGTGGTGCCCTGTGTGTATATGTAAATTATGCTGGTGTGCACACCCAGTGGTCATGCAGGGACAGATAGCTGCATACAGTTACAATAGATCTCTGTTAAAATGGTCTTTTCTCCAATTGCACTCTTTATGGATGCATGGAGAAACAATTCAACAATCATGTACTGCCTCTGATATAGGAACATCTCTTCATTAATCTCAGGCATAATATATGAACATATATTGCACACAGCTTATATCATGTCATAATGGGAGTGGGATATTATTACTTTTAGTTTATATAACATCGTCCCCACTCCGTCGCCCAAGAATAGTAATGCTCTCTGCCAATATCTAATTCTTAACCGAAAATCCCTATATTTTTACAGGCTGTAAGGATACATTTTGTTAATATTTTAACAAAGGTAACACCTAAAAAGTCGACAACAGTGTTGCCACACGTCAGGGAAAAATCATGGAAAAGTGGTGTTTTTTTCAATGTCAGTGAATTTTGGAATTTGTCAGGGAAAATTAACCCTTGTCATGGAAAAATGAAATTGTCAGATCTATGCGTGAAGAATTGGCCAACTCTGACACCCTTGAAATCTGTGTATATTGAAGAAAAGAAACTACCAGATTCCACTCTGCTCATAACAAATATACCACATGTTTATGCAATTATTTTAGTATGTATTTGGTTGTCATCAAAAGTAACAATGTATGGGGCCTTGCTGTGACCCGGAACTATCACCCTGGCTACAGGAGGAGCCAAGAAAACTTTATAACAGTTTAAGGTATGGTGATACGAAAGTCCAGGCCTAAAATAACAAAATAAATGGGGTAAAAGGACGGCTGTAGGGGTGGTTGGAGACCGTTTAATAAAAAGATTTTCTCGTCTTATTTGTCAGGGGAAAATGAAATTTGTCAGGGAAATGTCAGGGAAGTTTTACATCTGGTTTGTGGCAACCCTGCACAAGGTAATTAGTTGTTGCAACTGCAATCAGCGGTCGGGTGCGTTGGTGGACGTCATCTATAGAACACACAAGCTGCCCCACTAACTGCACGGTACACATTGCAGCTGTCGAGGGCTGGATCCTCTTCATCACCAACGTGCACGAGGAGGCGGTGGAGGATGACATCATCGACAAGTTTGCAGACCACGGCGACATAAAGAACCTGCACCTGAACCTGGACCGGCGGACCGGCTTCCTGAAGGTGAGACATTACTACACGATCGTCTGTTAATAACCTGCACAGACCTGTGTGTAACAGAGACAGGGTATTATAGCCCTTTATTATAGTTCACAGACCTGTGTGTAACAGAGACAGGGTATTATAACCCTTTATTATAGTTCACAGACCTGTGTGTAACAGAGACAAGGTATTATAGCCCTTTATTATAGTTCACAGACCTGTGTGTAACAGAGACAAGGTATTATAGCCCTTTATTATAGTTCACACACCTGTGAGTAACAGACACAGGGTATTATAGCCCTTTATTATAGTTCACAGACCTGTGTGTAACAGACAGGGTATTATAGCCCTTTATTATAGTTCACAGACCTGTGTGTAACAGACAGGGTATTATAACCCTTTATTATAGTTCACAGACCTGTCTGTAACAGAGACAGTGTACTATAGCCCTTTATTATAGTTCACAGACCTTTGTGTAACAGACACAGGGTATTATAGCCCTTTATTATAGTTCACAGACCTGTCTGTAACAGAGACAGTGTACTATAGCCCTTTATTATAGTTCACAGACCTGTGTGTAACAGACAGGGTATTATAACCCTTTATTATAGCTCACACACCTGTGTGCAACAGACAGGGTATTATAACCCTTTATTATAGTTTTACCTCGGTACAACGCCTCGGCTAATCGAGGCCGAGGGAGAAGGAAGCAACATCCGGGTTCAGCAATTAGCATATTCCGCTCATAACTGGAGGAACGTTACGAGCAGCTCAGCAGTTTTCACACGGATTACTACTCTTTCTACTGTAAGTACCGGAACATAAACTGACAAGATTGTTTATGAATACATATAGCACACGCTCATAGACTTGTTGTTGAGTTCTTATTTGCTAATAAGTAATAATCTCAAGCGTGGTGTTTAGCTGGTGCTGTAGATTGAGGCATCCATTTTATTTTTGCCGCCCGTTGCCGAACGGAGAGACACGTTGACTGGAGTCATTTCGTCGCTTAGATAGTTATTGCCGCCCGTTGCCCAACGGAGAGACATGTTGGCTGGAGCCATTTCGTCGTTATGATAGTTTTTTCTAAGGCGTACCTCCGAGTATCATAATATTTTCTCCAACTTGTTGGCGTCGTAGCCACAGGTGGGAGAAGTCTATGGTACAGAGAGTGTGGGCGCGACCTACACTGGTCCCGCCCCGCGTTGGTATCGGCTCGCTTGCGACCGTTATATACCTCCGATGCTTTAGCTTACTCACGCCTGGGTTAATAACTGGTGTAAATACAGTTTTATTACCCCTGTAAGACCACCTGGCCTCATAGTACTGTTCCACTGGTTCAGTTTACTTGAGTTGTGGGTTTAAAACGCCTTTTGGTTGTTTTCAGACCCTTCAGGATGGCCACGAAGCGGGGTGACAAGGGTGCACCTCATACCCTGAGTGAGGGGGACGCGGCGTCGGGACGCCAGTCAGCCGGGTCACGTGATCGTTCCCCTGAGCCGGGACCCTCGCAGCTAGCGGCCAACGAGCAGATGGTCAAGCTCATACGCGAGCAGCTGCAACAGCTGCTCCCTACACCCAAAACGTCAACAAAAGCAGATGCCTCCCAATCCGAACTATCGGAGTGGGAGGATCTGTCGGACCAGCCTACTACCGACTCGGAGGTGGCCTTGGGGCGCAAACGAAAGCACCCCAAAAAGTACTCGTCTGGCGGAGATGAGTACTACAAGGCCAGGAACAAGGTCCGGAAGGTAAAAAGGACAAAGAAGAAGTCCAAATCAAAGAAGAAGAAGTCGAAGTCTTCTTCCTCTGACTCCTCTGGTCATTCGACTACCACGGAGTCAGAGTCGGATGACCCACATCCCGGTACCTTTGCCAACATCACTGTAAAGGTGGCAAGGAAAATCAGGACGGTCAAGAAGCGGCGAATCAACACCTGCACGCTCCTGAGAAAGAATGTCAGAGGTCACTTTGACACCTTCAAACCCGCAGAGACTCTGACAAAGCTCGCGGAGGAATATACGGGCATCAAAGGGATTCCCGAGGCCACCATCAAAGAGATGGACGAGGACGTGACAATGAGCGAGGACAGGAAAAAGTTTGAGACCTGTCTCCATACCGTACATAAAGGAGTCCTGGTGGCACTCGCGGCAATCATGCCGGTGGCCAACCGAATGATGACCGGGAATAAGTTCACCACGGTTACTAAAGACATGAACGCGGCTATCGCGTCGTTAACTGCGACGAGCAATTTCTTGTCGTACAGGCGTTTCGAAAATGTGTTCAAATCCGTTACCACCGACGCTGGCAAACAAGTTGCCCGCTCCAAAAAGGTCGTCGACAACGACGGGAAAGAGTTTACTCTTTTCTTGGCGCCTAAACCCATCAAAGGCAAGCCGCTTGACCACAGCAAAATGTTTGGAGGGCAGCTACAATACCTGTTCAAACAGGTAGAAACTCAAGCGAAGCAATCCAAACACCTGGACGGGAAGAAGGATTCCAATGTCGCTAAGTTTAAGAAATCCAGATCGGATTTTCGAGGACGGCGGACCGGCCAGTTGACCAACCGCTTCGGCAGCCGCAACTACGGCTATCAACCAAGGGGACGCGGCCAGAGGAACCAGTACGGCTGGAATGACGGCAACCGCCCCTTCAGGAGAGACAACCCTCCCCAGAAGCAGTTCCCCAAACCAGGCAACAAGTAGAGCCTGAGGAGCAACCCAGTGTAAGCCCCTTTTGTGCTGGCAATGTCTCTAATCACATTATGGACTGGGAACAACTGACTCATGATCAGTCAGTTCTCGATATTGTTAGAGGAGTTTTCATTCCTTTTACACAAACGCCTTTACAACATAAAGTCCCTTTCCCCTACCGCTTAACGCAACACGAAAAACTAGCGTTAGACATAGAAGTAAACAAATTTCAATCAAAAGGTATCATTACTACCGTCCAACATACAGAAGGGGAATATATCTCAAATATCTTCTCAAGGCCCAAACCTAATGGCGACATTAGAATGATCCTTGACTTAACTATTCTAAATACTTTAGTCGAATATAAGCACTTCAAAATGTTTTCGTTAGAAACAGCCCGTGACCTAGTAAGCCAAGGCTCGTGGCTCGCAAGCGTAGACCTCAAAGACGCTTACTATACCATACCGATTTATGAGGCCCATCGAAAATTTCTTCGATTTTTGTGGCAAGGCCAATTGTACCAATTTACATGCTTGCCAAATGGCCTCGCCTGTGCTCCACGTTTATTTACAAAGCTACTTAAACCAGTATTTGCGGAAATGGCCAAGAAAGGCCATGTCATGTTTCCATATATTGATGACTCGTTTATTGTGGCACGCACAAAGAACGATTGCTTTTTAGCCATAAATGACTTATGTGATACATTAACCCACTTGGGGTTTTTCATTCATGCAACCAAATCGGTTCTACAACCAACATTCCTATTAAAATTCTTGGGTTTCTTTATTAATACAAAAGAAATGACAATCTCCCTAACATCAGACAAGATTGAAAAATTTAGTACTACAGCCTCTGACCTTTTAAACATAAAACGACCAAAAATAAGGCAAGTCGCAGTACTCATTGGCCTAATGGTGGCTTATGCGCCAGCCGTATTATACGGGAAAGCACATATTAAATCCCTCGAAATAGATAAAAATATCGCGCTCAATAAAGCTAAGGGAAATTTCGAATGCCAAATGACCATCTCCAAAGCAGGACATGATAACATCCAATGGTGGATGGAACATTTATTTAATTCCCATAATCCCATCCGTATGGAAGAGCCCAACACAACAGTTACAACTGATGCGTCACTAGAGGGGTGGGGTGCCCACAGAGGAAATGAAGCTACTGGGGGCCGCTGGTTAGATAACGAAATAGAAGATCATATAAACGTCCTAGAATTAAGAGCCATCTACCTAGGACTTACAAGCTTAGTAAAAATAGATAAACTTACCGTCCAAGTTTTAACTGATAATACTACCGCAATGGCATACATCCGTAACATGGGTGGGACAAAGTCCACAGCTTGCAACGAGATAGCAAAACTCATTTGGGATTGGGCAGAAAAACAACATGTTTGGATTACAGTAGCTCACATCCCAGGTAAACTAAATACGTTGGCCGACAACAAAAGTCGCCATTTTCATGACCATTTAGAATGGTCCCTCAGCCCGAACATATTTCTAGCCATTTGTCAGGAATGGGGCTTGCCAGACATAGACCTTTTTGCCTCACGTAAAAACAAAAAACTTGATAAGTATGTATCCTGGCACCCAGAACCACATGCGTGGCGAGTGGATGCTTTTTCCCTCACTTGGAATAACGCATTTTATTATATTTTTCCACCATTCAGCTTGGTCAGCAGAGTAGCCAGAAAGATCAGGCTAGACAAGACCCATGCGGTATTGATAGTACCAGACTGGAACACTCAGCCCTGGCGGGCCATAGTCGAATGGGAAGCAAAGAAGGTTTTAAAATTCCCAAGAGGGCAGGAAAACCTACAACATCAAGGAAAAGTGACGACACAAGGGGACGTGTCAACAACCCCCCTACTGGCATTCCTTTTCTAAGGGCGTATTTACAAAAATACGGCCTAGATAAAATCACCCAAGAAAGGTTGATTTCACATGCCTGGAGACCAGGAACTGTAAAAATGTATACTACTTACCTTAGGAAATGGGGAGTACATTGTTTAATATATAAGGTTAAACCAATGGCCCCCAAGGTCGCTCAAGTAGGCCGTTTCCTCCGCATGTTGGAGGATGATGGGCTGGGATATGGGGCTATAAATGCAGCGCGCTGCGCACTCTCCATCATTGTGCCAAGAATCGAAGGACAAACCATTGGCAAACATGAAGTAATTCATTGGATCATGAGAGGGATCTATGAAAGGAACCCCCCAAAGCCGAAATATAGTCGGTTTTGGGATGTTTCAACGGTGTTTAAACTCTTCCAATCCTGGCCGGAGAATAAATGGCTCACGGTCCAAAAGTTAGGCTATAAATTAGCAGTATTATTGTTGCTAGTTACAGGACATAGAGGACAAACTATTGTAGCCCTTTCTTTGCAAGGCCTTGACATTGACAAAAAAGAGGCCACGTTTGATTTAAACGTTCTGTTAAAATCTAACAGGACAGGAGATTCTCTCTCGTCTATTCATTTAGATAGCTTCCCACAGGATAAGAAGCTTTGTGTAGTTTCAGCCATTAGAACATACATATCCAAGACAAAGGGAATACGGAATTCCAAACAACTCTTAGTGAGTTTTATCAAGCCACATAAAGCCATTTCACGTGACACACTAGCCAGATGGACTATTATAATACTCAAGTTGGCTGGCATTGATACGGAACGTTATGCTTCGCATTCCACAAGGGGTGCTATGGTGTCCAAAGCGAGGAAGTTAGGAATCTCGGTTCGCAGAATCCTAACCCACGCCGGCTGGAAGACGGCCAAGTCGTTTGCCAAACATTACAACAAACGGCTAGAGAAACCAAGCGGGGTGGCAACCCGCCTACTCACCAACTAACAAGAACCGGTGAGATGTACAAACTTTGTTTTACTACTGATACATACATGTTCATCAGATAATTGGGGATAAAAATGAGGCTACGTGAAGGTCTCCCTCGGCCTCGATTAGCCGAGGCGTTGTACCGAGGTAAAATAGTATAGTTATACGAATCTTACCTGGGTACAGATGATGGATAACTCTTGTTTTTTCCGAGGTACAAGCCTCGGGTGATCGTGGACTAGGGCCCACCCGCCACACCCTGCCACGATCATCACTGTCGCTTGTGCCAAAACGAGAACATCAGATTTCCATCATTTAAGCTCATTTTTATCCTGAATAATTAGGTGAAGATTGCTGAACCCGGATGTTGCTTCCTTCTCCCTAGTCCACGATCACCCGAGGCTTGTACCTCGGAAAAACAAGAGTTATCCATCATCTGTACCCAGGTAAGATTCGTATAACTATACTATTCACAGACCTGTGTGTAACAGAGACAGGGTATTATAGCCCTTTATTATAGCTCACACCTGTGTGTAACAGAGACAGGGTATTATAGCTTATTATAGCTCACACACCTGTGTGTAACAGACACAGGGTATTATAACCCTTTATTATAGCTCACACACCTGTGTGTAACAGACAGGGTATTATAACCCTTTATTATAGTTCACAGACCTGTGTGTAACAGACACAGGGTATTATAGCCCTTTATTATAGTTCACAGACCTGTGTGTAACAGACACAGGGTATTATAGCCCTTTATTATAGCTCACACCTGTGTGTAACAGAGACAGGGTATTATAGCCCTTTATTATAGTTCACAGACCTGTGTGTAACAGACACAGGGTATTATAACCCTTTATTATAGTTCACACACCTGTGTGTAACAGAGACAGGGTATTATAGCCCTTTATTATAGTTCACACACCTGTGTGTAACAGAGACAGGGTATTATAACCCTTTATTATAGCTCACACACCTGTGTGTAACAGAGACAGGGTATTATAGCCCTTTATTATAGTTCACACACCTGTGTGTAACAGACACATGGTATTATAGCTTATTATAGCTCACACACCTGTGTGTAACAGAGACAGGGTATTATAGCCCTTTATTATAGCTCACACACCTGTGTGTAACAGACAGGGTAGTATAACCCTTTATTATAGTTCACAGACCTGTGTGTAACAGACAGGGTATTATAGCCCTTTATTATAGTTCACAGACCTGGGTGTAACAGACAGGGTATTATAGCCCTTTATTATAGTTCACAGACCTGTGTGTAACAGACAGGGTATTATAACCCTTTATTATAGCTCACACACCTGTGTGCAACAGACAGGGTATTATAACCCTTTATTATAGTTCACAGACCTGTGTGTAACAGAGACAGGGTATTATAGCCCTTTATTATAGCTCACACCTGTGTGTAACAGAGACAGGGTATTATAGCTTATTATAGCTCACACACCTGTGTGTAACAGACACAGGGTATTATAGCCCTTTATTATAGCTCACACCTGTGTGTAACAGAGACAGGGTATTATAGCCCTTTATTATAGTTCACAGACCTGTGTGTAACAGACACAGGGTATTATAACCCTTTATTATAGTTCACACACCTGTGTGTAACAGAGACAGGGTATTATAGCCCTTTATTATAGTTCACACACCTGTGTGTAACAGAGACAGGGTATTATAACCCTTTATTATAGCTCACAGACCTGTGTGTAACAGAGACAGGGTATTATAGCCCTTTATTATAGTTCACACACCTGTGTGTAACAGACACATGGTATTATAGCTTATTATAGCTCACACACCTGTGTGTAACAGAGACAGGGTATTATAGCCCTTTATTATAGCTCACACACCTGTGTGTAACAGACAGGGTAGTATAACCCTTTATTATAGTTCACACACCTGTGTGTAACAGAGACAGGGTATTATAGCCCTTTATTATAGTTCACACACCTGTGTGTAACAGAGACAAGGTATTATAACCCTTTATTATAGCTCACACACCTGTGTGTAACAGACACATGGTATTATAGCCCTTTATTATAGTTCACAGACCTGTGTGTAACAGAGGCAGGGTATTATAGCCCTTTATTATAGTTCACAGACCTGTCTGTAACAGACACAGGGTATTATAGCCCTTTATTATAGCTCACACCTGTGTGTAACAGAGACAGGGTATTATAGCTTATTATAGCTCACACACCTGTGTGTAACAGACACATGGTATTATAGCTTATTATAGCTCACACACCTGTGTGTAACAGATACAGGGTATTATAGCCCTTTATTATAGCTCACACCTGTGTGTAACAGAGACAGGGTATTATAGCTTATTATAGCTCACACACCTGTGTGTAACAGACACATGGTATTATAACCCTTTATTATAGCTCACACCTGTGTGTAACAGAGACAGGGTATTATAGCTTATTATAGCTCACACACCTGTGTGTAACAGACACATGGTATTATAGCTTATTATAGCTCACACACCTGTGTGTAACAGATACAGAGTATTATAGCCCTTTATTATAGCTCACACCTGTGTGTAACAGAGACAGGGTATTATAGCTTATTATAGCTCACACACCTGTGTGTAACAGACACATGGTATTATAACCCTTTATTATAGCTCACACCTGTGTGTAACAGAGGCAGGGTATTATAGCTTATTATAGTTCACACACCTGTGTGTAACAGACACAGGGTATTATAACCCTTTATTATAGCTCACACCTGTGTGTAACAGAGGTAGGGTATTATAGCTTATTATAGTTCACACACCTGTGTGTAACAGAGACAGGCTATTATAACCCTTTATTATAGTTCACACAACTGTGTGTAACAGACACATGGTATTATAGCCCTTTATTATAGCTCACAGACCTGTGTGTAACAGAGGCAGGGTATTATAGCCCTTTATTATAGCTCACACACCTGTGTGTAACAGAGACAGGGTATTATAGCCCTTTATTATAGTTCACACACCTGTGTGTAACAGAGACAAGGTATTATAGCCCTTTATTATAGCTCACACACCTGTGTGTAACAGAGACAGGGTATTATAGCCCTTTATTATAGCTCACACACCTGTGTGTAACAGAGACAGGGTATTATAGCCCTTTATTATAGTTCACACACCTGTGTGTAACAGAGACAGGGTATTATAGCCCTTTATTATAGTTCACACACCTGTGTGTAACAGAGACAAGGTATTATAACCCTTTATTATAGCTCACACACCTGTGTGTAACAGACACATGGTATTATAGCCCTTTATTATAGTTCACAGACCTGTGTGTAACAGAGGCAGGGTATTATAGCCCTTTATTATAGTTCACAGACCTGTCTGTAACAGAGACAGTGTACTATAGCCCTTTATTATAGTTCACATACCTTTGTGTAACAGACACAGGGTATTATAGCCCTTTATTATAGCTCACACACCTGTGTGTAACAGAGACAGGGTATTATAGCCCTTTATTATAGTTCACACACCTGTGTGTAACAGACACAGGGTATTATAACCCTTTATTATAGTTCACAGACCTGTGTGTAACAGAGACAGGGTATTATAGCCCTTTATCCATATATTATATATTACATCCCTCACACTGATAAGCTACTGCTGATAGGAGACTTCAATGCAAGGATAGGAAGAGACAATGACAAGTGGCCCTTGGTCATGGGCAAACATGGAATCGGGAAATGCAACTCCAATGGTGAGCTCCTACTGGCCTTGTGCTCTGAGTTCGAACTGATAGTGACAAACACCATGTTCAAGCAGAAGGATGAACGCAAGACCACTTGGATGCATCCTCGTTCCAGGCACTGGCATATGATCGACTTCATCATCACAAGGTGCCGGGATAAGATGGACATCCACAGTACTCGAGCCATGCGTGGAGCTAACTGCTGGACCGATCACCAGATGCTAAGGTCAAAAGTGGTATTCAGAATACGAGAAAAACACAACAGGCAAGGGACAAATAAACCGACAAAGCTCAACACAGCAAAATTAAGTACCATCAGTCACAGGGAGAGCTTCGAGCGGGAGATGGACAGCGCTCTCGCACAATGGGAGAAGGAAAGCCCAACACCAGATGAGGAATGGGCAGCGTTGCAGCAGGTTGTATACAACACAGCTAAAACTTATCTCGGCAAGCCAGACAGAAAACATCAGGACTGGTTTGACCCCAACAATCAGGAGCTACAGAATCTTATGAGCAGAAGAGACCAAGCCCACCAGAGAGTGTTGCAGACCAGGAACACTAGATCCACCACTGCAGCATACAAAGATGCCTGCAGATTGCTACAAAAATGCACCCGTGCATTGAAGTCAGACTGGTGGGAAATGAAGGCAGAGGAGCTGCAGAGAGCTGCAGACAGAAACAACATGAAGGGCTTCTACAGCGGACTGAAGGAAGTGTGGGGACCCGTGAAGAAGGGAGCTGTTCACCTGAAATCAACAGATGGAACGGAGACCTTTTCCGACAGCAAGAGAGTTGTGGCAAGATGGAGCGAACACTTCCAGAAGCTACTCAACGTCCCTGGCGACATAGATCACGAATCTCTGAACAACATCCAGCAGCGCATTACCAAAACATGCCTCGATGAGATTCCAACCATGGATGAGATGGCTAGAGCAATCGCCAGCCTGAAAGATGGCAAAGCACCTGGGGGTGATGGAATTCCTGCCGAGGTATGGAAGCATGGAGGAGACAATCTGCTCAACAGACTGCACAACAGACTGCACCAACTAATCACCAATGCCTGGGAGGAGGGTTCTGTACCCCAAGCATGGAAGGATGCCAGCATTGTAACCATCTACAAGAAAGGTGATCGAACAGACTGTGGGAACTATAGAGGAACTCTTTCCATAGCAGGGAAGATCTTCGCCAGGATCCTACTCAACAGACTATCTATTCACATAACACCTGGTGTAGTTCCGGAGTCACAGTGTGGCTTCAGAGGTAACCAGAGCACTGTGGATATGATATTTTGTCTCCGACAGCTACAAGAAAAGTGCATTGAGCAGGACCGACCACTGTACATGGTATTTGTCGATTTCACTAAGGCATTTGACCGGGAGGACCGGGCTATGGCAGCTACTGAGGAAGTACGGATGCCCAGAGAAGTTCACAACTATGATCGAGGCTCTACATACAGGAATGATGGCGAACGTTAGTGCTGGAGGGGAAGTCTCGGAATCGTTCGGGGTTACCAATGGGGTCAAGCAAGGTTGTGTACTGGCCCCCACGGTCTTCTCCATCTTCCTATCAGCAATGCTAGACGAGGCTTTCCGAGACATGGGGGATGGCATCTATATACAATCCAGACAGAGCGCTGACCTATTCAATGTCGCACACTTCAGAGCGAAGACCAAGACTACTCAGATACTGGTGAGAGAGCTACTATTTGCAGATGACCGTGCACTGGTTGCCCACTCTGCTGAAGAGACCCACAAAATAGTGGACGCTTTCTCCGATGCATCAAAGAAGTTTGGCCTGAAAATTAACATCAAGAAGACGGAGGTGCTGTACCAACCCAACTCTACAAGAACCCGAGAGGAGGAGATCATGGTTGACGGAAACAAGCTGAACTCTGTTCCGGAATTCACCTATCTCGGAAGCACTATATCAAGTGATGGGCGCATTGATGCTGAGATACAGAGGAGGATGGCCAAGGCTAGCGCATCTTTCGGCCGACTACGCCAGAGACTCTGGAACAACCACCATGTGTCCATTAGAGTCAAAGGTAAGATCTACCGCGCAATCGTGCTATCCACCCTACTATACGGAGCCGAGGCCTGGACAGTGTACAGACAGCAGGTGAAAAAGCTGCATGCCTTCATGATGCGACATCTGCGTTCAATCATGAGGCTAACCTGGAAGGACAAAGTGACGAATAAGGAAATACTCGAACGGATGGGGCTGCCCTCTATGGAAGATCTTCTGATCAAAAAGAATCTCCGCTGGACTGGACACCTCATGAGGATGTCATCAGACAGGCTACCAAAGCAGATCCTCTATTCTCAACTGTCTTCTGGCTACAGAAAGAGAGGGCGCCCCCGTCTCCGGTTCAAAGATACCATCAAGAGAAACCTGAAGCTGAGAGACATTAAGACCGACTCATGGACGCAACTCTCACAGCAGAGAGCTAAATGGAGAGCGGCAGTCAAGTAATGAAAGCAGTCTTTGTCGCATCGCGACCGACAGCATGATGATGATGATCCATATATTATATATAATATGTTAATATGCATATTTCTTTCCAATTTCAGTACGTCCAAAGTTTCTTTTATTAAAATAAGTGCATTTATAATATTAAATGTAATTTTTTTAATGTAAGATTTTATAATATAAATCTGCCAATAGTTCTCACACACACACTGTATTAATTATCTTTGTATTGGGTGCTTGATTATCTTTTACCTTTTTATTTATTGTTACATTTGTTGATTAAACCGAGCAAATTGAAATCGTGGACAATTGGTCCTCATTCTACTGGTCCATTCCCTATTTTAGTAATTAATTACCAAACACCAGGCCAAATTGCGATAAATTGTATTGTCATTGGTTTGACTCGGCTGAGGCTTGAGCCTCAGGACCAGCGATATGCTGACTGGGCCCTCTGGTCATGTAGTACACCCTAACGGCTGCACCTTGTCCCCAGGGCTATTCGCTGGTGGAGTACGAGACGTTCAGCGAGGCGCAGGCGTCCATGGAGAACCTAAACGGGACGGACATCCTCGGCCAGAAGATCAACGTCGACTGGTGCTTCGTGCGCGGACCCTCCAAGCACCACAAAAGGTACAGTCGTATTCATGGAGACTATACACACATATATCTAGGATATGCTGGTGTAGGGAGAGCGCAGACCCCCTGGTGTTGGAAGTTGGCGGTGTACTATTGACTGCTTGGGTTCGAATCCGGCAGGTGGCGCCCCCGCTCCACCTTCCCTCGCCCCTTCCCCGTCGGACGGGGGCCCATTCCCTCGCTCACCTCGACCGGTCAACACCTGCTCCTGTCCTGTGCTCCTTTTTTTTTCTCCGTGTTGGTCTACCCCTCCTACACCTGTAGAGAGCCCTCAGCAGCACGAGCCATTCTAAGCCGCTAATAAAGCAAGTCATTTACAACATGATAACAAAATGTTGCAATGCGCATAGATTTGCTTTACCAGTGCAGCTGCCTGACTTACTTCATTCAGTTTGAATTCAAATCATGCAAGATGCATTTTGCGTGCATGTCACGATTCTGACATCGGAATATAAACAACTTAGAATTTCCCCAAATTTGCCTTTTTAGGCTTCCGAACGTCCCCTGCCCCCCATGAACCAGATACTAGTGCATTCAATAAACATGTATTACTGCACAGAAGGAATGTAAAGTCACTTTAATACAACCTGTCACTGCAACAAATCATACAACCCTATTATGTTATTCATTTTGTGCATGCCAAGTCAGTTTGCCATTTTTAATCTAAGTTACTCAAAATAAAGTAATGATCGACCTAATGTTTTTATCTTATTGCGCCGGAAATCGAAACCGTGGAATGATGCAACTTTAAGAGCAAATTAAAATTGCCTTTCTGTAAAACCTCCTGCGGCAACTTGTTGCATAAAGTGGGGTCTGCCACACAGGCTGGCCGTGACGTGACTTGGGACGTGAGTTGGCGTCAGTTGAGGCTGAATGTGGACACCAGTTTTAACATGTTCTGGTTCGCAAACATTTTACTTCAATGGTTGTGAACAGAATAAAGCTAAACATTGGTTGCAAGCCTAGTGGGTGGGCTGAGTGGAGTAGGTGTATTTGAGGTGTGTAATTGTATGCGTAATTTGAATTTGATGGCCCACCGTGGTGAGAGTTGACTATACCCCAGCACGCCGGGTCGCAGCATCAGCTTACCGGCTTGTCTGGGAGTGGCGAATATACATGGGATGGCACCAGCCCCCTGAAGCTGCGACTAGACTTGGACACAGCTTGTTTTTACTGAGGGACCAGAGGAACTAGGAATATACCCTATACTAATATGAACAGTTGTAAAGGATCCCACCCCTCTCACGCTTTAAGGAAAGCTCTTGTTAAGTTAACTTAGGGCCTTACATTTGGAAATGATCGGAAAATGCTTGGAAAATTGACGTAACTGTGTGAAATCTCTTTGATTTTTGGTTTGACTGAAGACAGATGGAAAGTTGGAAGCGAAAGTGCAGGACTTCAAAAGGAGCAAAATTAGACATTTGTAAACTTAACAAAATTTTGCTTTCCCCCATTTTTTTTTGTAACTGCAAATTCTATTTCTGTCATGATTTTAAAATAAATATATTAGGTTGATCGGTATGATTACTATTATATTTAATCGACTTAATATTCCTTGTATGCAGCAATGTGTGGTTAATAAGTGGGCCAATATCTAAGTTGCATTGCTAGGATCAAAGATTGGCAAACTCATGGTTTGGAAAATATTATGCTTTCATCAAATTATTTAACCTTAAATGATCCAACTGTGTCAAAGACATATCTTAATACATTGCAACAGCAAAAAAGAAATGATGAAAAAAAAGAAATGGTTATCTTTATTGGACCTTAAAAAGTCTGACTTGAAAACGTAGGTTTGGTTTAATTTGCTATTTACCCATATATGATTAGTATGCACATTCTGAGGGATGTGTACTGCACAAAGTATAAATTACTCTCTTCAGTAATTTGAGTAAGTAACCATGAATGTACAAAACGCGAAAATGTCTTTGAATGTGCATGTTGTGAAGCAGTCTTGTGTTTGTGTTAAGCCCCTTTCACACCTCGGCGGATTGAGGAAACGGAGAGCCCGGACAAAAATATTCTAGTCCGGTGTGAAATGTATTGATTATGTGACGGACGGTAATGGTTGATAACATATCTAACGATCAACGGACAATTCAGTATACATCAAGAACCATAGCGAACGGCAACTGATGTGTAATGGATATGTAATGGACGGTAACGGATAATAACCGCATACATCAGTCTGTCAAAATCCGTTACAAGTTTTGTGCATGCTCAAAACTTACAATAATAATAATAATAAAATATTTATTTCCACATGATCAATGTACACACAAGTTGATATTTATATCAGTAATTTTTTCACATGAAAAAGGAGAAAGCAGAAGTACAATACTTATGAGGTGCTTTCCCCATTTAAAAATAACACAGATACATTGCTTGCACCATAGAAATAATAAATAGAAAAATAAAAGTTAAAAGCATGTCAACATTACCCTCAATACTGTAAATTACATCTCAATATTTATGTACTTACACTTGTAACGGATCGGGCCCGATATGCAACGGACACAAACCGGGTTTTGCCAGATATCAACAGACTTTGTTTGGTTTCTTTCAGTTTCCCCAATCCAGCGAGGTGTGACAGAGCCTTTATGCTATGAAGCCTGTCAGTCCTGTGTTTGTGTCATGCTGTGAAGTCTGCCAGTTCTGTGTTTGTGTTATGCTGTGAAGTCTGCCAGTCCTGTCTTTGTGTTATGCTGTGAAGTCTGCCAGTCCTGTGTTTGTGTCATGCTGTGAAGTCTGCCAGTCCTGTGTTTGTGTCATGCTGTGAAGTCTGCCAGGCCTGTGTTTGTGTCATGATGTGAAGCCTGCAAGTCCTGTGTTTGTGTCATGATGTGACGTCTGCCAGTCCTGTGTTTGTGTCATGCTGTGAAGTCTACCAGTCCTGTGTTTGTATTATACTATGAAGTCTGCCAGTCCTGTGTTTGTTATTTCCTGTGTTCTTTACAGTGCTTCGGGAGGCGGGGGTGACAGGAGGGACCGGCGGAGACGTGGTTCGGGAGACGAGGGGAGGCGACGGCGTTAGGGGGCGGGGAGACTGCAATACCCGACAGACCGGGCACAGGGGTGGGCACATACAGTGGGGATGAGGGGGTGGGTGGTGCAGCGTCTCTGGACACTGCTAACCGCATTAGTTTGAGCTTCATGCGTATTCACGTATTAAAGTTGCATAATCCTGTGAAAGTACATTTTCAAAACCAAGGTACATAACCTAATTTCATTCACCATATCCCCTTTAGATACGTGTGCACTCGTGAGACATGGCACACTGCTGGCAACCTGCCAACCAGCCAACCAGTCCTATGGTTTCTATCATTTCCGTGTGCGTTCATCTGAGGTTTTCTCTTCAAATGTCTAAAGTTAGCCATATATAATAAGTTACCTCAAAGGAATTTAGATTATATCTATCAGCCTAAAGTAAAACATTCAATATGTCTGGAACTCAAAACCAACGGATTATGCATCGTTTTAACTCCTTAAATCGCCAGTATCTAATAAAAAGATAATGTTGGGGTTTGTGTGAATGTTAAGAAGCAAACTGAGTGTGATGAATAAACTTTATTTACAAATATCCAAAGTTTGTCGTTATACTTTCTTTAAATTAAGTAGCTATAACTTAAGAGTATTTCATATACACAATTTGCGCTCATTAATTGATGTAAGGCTAAACGCTTTGGTGTCATCATGCTGTGGAAAGTAGTTGCAGAACTTATTTGGTCGAGCAGACGTGCGAGCGGGGTTTGCCTCTGCCACGGATGCTTCGGTCTACAGCAGTTGGTACCTAGAGAAAGAGATCATTTACAAATTAACACAAAATCCGGATTAGCAGGAAGCATGATTTCAAATCATTCTTTCCCATTGGCATCCACTGGTGTACCAACATGAAGGTCACCCTAATGGTGGGCCAGTATGAAGGTCACACTGCTGGTGTTTCAGTATGAAGATCGCACTGCTAGTGTACCAGTATGAAGGTTACAATGCTGGTGTACCAGTGTGACGGTCACACTGCTGGTGTCTCAGTATGAAGGTCACAATGCTGTTGTACTGGTATGATGGTCACACTCCTGGTGTATCAGTATGACGATCACACTGCTGGTGTACCAGTATGAAGGTCACAATGCTGGTGTACCAGTGTGACCGTCACACTGCTGGTGTTTCAGTATCAAGGTTGCCTGTATCAGTATGAAGGTCACAATGCTGGTGTTTCAGTATGAAGGTCGCACTGCTGGTGTACCGGTATGACGGTCACACTGCTGGTGTACCAGTATGAAGGTCACACTGCTGGTGTCCCAGTATGAACGTCACAATGCTGGTGTGACGGTCACACTGCTGGTGTACCAGTATGAAGGTCACTGCTGGTGTACCAACATGAAGGTCACACTGCTGGTGTACCAGTATGAAGGCCACACTGCTGGTGTACCAGTGTGAAGGCCACACTGCTGGTGTACCAGTATGAAGGCCACACTGCTGGTGTACAAGTATGAAGGTCACTGCTGGCGTACCAACATGAAGGTCACCCTACAGGTGTATCAGTATGAAGGTCACAATCCTGGTGTTTCAGTATGACGGTCACACTGCTGGTGTACCACTATGAAGGCCACACTGCTGGTGTACCGGTATGACGGTCACACTGCTAGTGTACCAGTGTGATGGTCACACTGCTGGTGTATCAGTATGAAGGTCACTGCCGGTGTACCAACATGAAGGTCACCCTACAGGTGTATCAGTATGAAGGTCACAATGCTGGTGTTTCAGTATCAAGGTAGCACTGCTAGTGTACCAGTATGAAGGCCACACTGCTGGTGTACCAGTATGACGGTCACACTGCTGGTGTATCAGTATGCAGGCCACAATGCTGGTGTACCAGTATGAAGGTCCCTGCTGGTGTACCAGTATGAAGGTCACTGCTGGTGTACCGGTATGACGGTCACACTGCTGGTGTACCAGTATGAAGGCCACACTGCTGGTGTATCAGTGTGAAGGTCACTGCTGGTGTACCAGTATGAAGGCCATACTGCTGGTGTACCAGTATGAAGGCCACACTGCTGGTGTACCAGTATGAAGGCCACACTGGTGGTGTACCAGTATGAAGGCCACACTGCTGGTGTACCAGTATGAAGGTCACTGCTGGTGTACCAGTATGAAGGTCACTGCTGGTGTACCAACATGAAGGTCACCCTACAGGTGTATCAGTATGAAGGTCACACTGCTGGTGTTTCAGTATGACGGTCACACTGCTGGTGTACCAGTATGACGGTCACACTGCTGGTGTATCAGTGTGAAGGTCACTGCTGGTGTACCAGTATGAAGGCCACACTGCTGGTGTACCAGTATGAAGGCCACACTGCTGGTGTACCAGTATGAAGGCCACACTGCTGGTGTACCAGTATGAAGGTCACTGCTGGTGTACCAACATGAAGGTCACCCTACAGGTGTATCAGTATGAAGGTCACAATGCTGGTGTACCAGTATGACGGTCACACTGCTGGTGTACCAGTTTCTTATAGCCACACTGCTGGTGTACCAGTATGACGGTCACACTGCTGGTGTACCAGTATGACGGTCACACTGCTGGTGTACCAGTATGAAGGTCACTGGTGGTGTACCAGTATGAAGGCCACACTGCTGGTGTACCAGTATGAAGGTCACTGCTGGTGTACCAGTATGAGGGCCACACTCCTGGTGTACCAATATGAAGGTCACACTGCTGGTGTACCAGTATGAAGGTCACTGCTGGTGTACCAGTATGAAGGCCACACTGCTGGTGTACCAGTATGAAGGTCACACTGCTGGTGTACCAGTATGAAGGTCACTGCTGGTGTACCAGTACAAAGGTCACACTGCTGGTGTACCAGTATGAAGGGCACTGCTGGTGTACCAGTGTGAAGGCCACACTGCTGGTGTACCAGTATGAAGGTCACTGCTGGTGTACCAACATGAAGGTCACCCTACAGGGGTATCAGTATGAAGGTCACAATGCTGGTGTTTCAGTATCAAGGTAGCACTGCTAGTGTACCAGTATGAAGGCCACACTGCTGGTGTACCGGTATGAAGGCCACACTGCTGGTGTATCAGTATGATGGTCACACTGCTGGTGTACCAGTATGAAGGTCAGTGCTGGTGTACCAGTATGAAGGCCACACTGCTGGTGTACCAGTACGAAGGTCACTGCTGGTGTACCAGTATGAAGGTCACTGCTGGTGTACCAGTATGAAGGCAACACTGCTGGTTTACCAGTATGAATGCCACACTGCTGGTGTACCAGTATGAAGGTCACACTGCTGGTGTACCAGTATGAAGGTCACTGCTGGTGTACCAGTATGAAGGCCACACTGCTGGTGTACCAGTATGAAGCCCACATTGCTGGTGTACCAGTATGAAGGTCACAATGCTGGTGTATCAGTATGAAGGTCACAATGCTGGTGTTTCAGTATGACGGTCACACTGCTGGTGTACCAGTATGAAGGTCACACTGCTGGTGTACCAGTATGAAGGTCACTGCTGGTGTACCAGTATGAAGGTCACTGCTGCTGTACCAGCATGAAGGCCACACTGCTGGGGTACCAGTATGAAGGCCACACTGCTAGTGTACAAGTCCAATTTCCGCAGCATCATCTCCATTTTCAAATTCTGATTCCAGTTTCCCCTGTATTCTCAATCATTCCACAGAAACTAATATTTTCAACTTTAGAAAGAGGGTCATTCTCTGAAACTGGGCACTAAAGTGTGATATGGAAACCAAAAGTATTAACCATTAAAATAATAGCAAACGCCATTCAAAATAATAGCACAATCCATGTTCCTGTGAATGTTTGCAAGTTGTGCATATATCATGGTCCGTATGCATGAATCGGAGTTAGGCTTAGCCGGTGCTAGGAGCTAGCTCTGGGATAGCTATCCGCGGCTAGGAAGGCCTTGGTTAATTAGGTCAAGGCGTATGCACCAATGTCCAAGCCGGGGCGGATAGCTAACCGTCAAATTATTTATAGATTTGGGAATTCCCTCGATTGGACACTATGAATAACACCGCCAATGCGGCGGCGGCATTAATATCAGTTCAAATTTAGGGTTAAATTGATCAAATTTCACTTATGGCGTATGTAATTCTGTTAAATATGACAGCATTGAATAGATCTGGGCCTAATATACTGCCGCCGATTCGGCAGCGATGTGTGTTTTGTTGATATGCGACAGTATGGATATCGACGTCAAAGCGGCGATGCCGATTTGTTTACTTTACATTCCTCGATTCGACAATATTAATCTCTCCGCCGATGCGGTGCCAGCGTTAATATCGGTTCGAATTTAGGGTTAATTTGATCAAATTTCACTTATTGAGTATGTAATTCTGTTAAATATGATAGCATTGAATAGATTGAGACCCACACACACACACACTAACCGGCGTGGCTATCATTTAAACCTGACTTGAAATCAGGGTAGCTTAGCCTAGGCTACAGTCGGCGGCTAGCGCTGGCACCAGCTCAAGCATGCAGATTTTCCAACTTTAGCCGGGTGGAGCTACCCTAGCCACGGTTAGAGCCCTAACACCAGCCCATGCATATGGGCCCAGATGTGCACATCTTACATAACTTGAATAATACATTATATCACTCGTGTAACATGGAAATCAAAGACACATCCAAACATCATTTTAACCTACACAACAAAGTCAAACAAGATTTTTTTGATTACATTCTAGTAAAAAAGATTGTCTTACAAGAAAAAAGTTGAAAACAAGTTTGGAGACATGCATGGTACCGATGTGTAAATTTTCACATTTTCTGATTTACACAAAATTATACAAATAGATGTTATATCATTTGTGGGATAGATTTATATAACATTGATAAGATACTTAAAACACACATGCAAATACAATTTTTTTACTTAAAAATAAAAGAGTGAATCAATTATCAGCATCGTAACATGGAGACCAAATATGTGGTGCTCAGTTTTAAAGAATAACCCAAGTATATAAAACGCATTTCAAGTTAAACTGCAATTAAAAAGAATAGTAACATAAATAAAATACTCCCCATTTAAATTTGGTTTCTTTTTACGTTGAATTCAAAATATATTGAATGAATACTTACGTTATCTCAAACTAGTTACTAGTACTTACATCTCACTAATGATGTTCATCTAAAACATCATTGACAAGTATAATTAACTATAAATGGTGTAAGCTTTGTGTCACCAAGAATTGCTCCAGTCCACTCGTATCACTCACCATGTGCTTGAACTGGTTCAGACTCGTTAATAATTGAAGTGGCAATTCGTTCCAAACTTATAGATTGAAATAGACCGTAGGGAATATAAAGAACAATGAGGTCCTGCAATACTATATAACCTACATATACTACCTAACTACATATTTTACTGCGGCATTACTTTTCTCTTCTACTACGGTGACATCTCGTGTGTTTATCTACCATTAAGTGGCACCATGGCCAGACTTAATATATATATATATATATTTGTCTACATCTAAACAAAGGAGGAAAGCATACTTGCGATGAGATGGGCAATCTTTATTGCTGTCTTGGCTAAAATTATATGCTTACCGGTTACAAAAGTTTGAAATCTGGGCCAACAATGAACAAATATGGTGGTTCCTGGCCGAACCCACCTTTTGGTGCCAATATAGGGCAGTCCCGGGCTCGCAGGCACCGGCCAGCAATTGGACAATATCGAAATACAGATATCGATTTTGTTCGTTGTTTTAAGTCCTAGCAACATCTAAGGTCATATCAGGACGGGTACCACTGGGATCTGGTATCTCACTCAGTCACATTATCCTGACACTGAGCACACCAGTCCTTGCCCTGTCCTAATAATGCCTAGCACCTCGCTAGGAAGCGACAAGTATAAATTTTTAAGTCATTGGTTTGACTTGACCAGGGTTCGAACCCATGACTCCACGATCTACCAGCAAGTGAGACGGATGCTCTAACTCATTAGGCCATCCCGTCTGGTCTGTATATGCTAATCACAGGGGCGAACTTCCCTAGTATTCTAGCCTTCCCGTTGAAATTCAGTGCAAATGACAACCACCATGCTAGGTCCTCCTGTACCCCGCTATTTAAACGTGCTCGGTGAAATGGCTCTCTTAGCGTCCCCATTAGGTCATATATACGTCTTGCCTCCACGGATAACCTTTGCGCAATGTGCCAGAAGTCTGCCCACTCGCTCCAACTCCCTCCTAGTTGCCTTCTTATGCCCTTGTAACTGCTGAAGGATAATCAAGTCTTATATAACTTGTCTTGCGGGAGGCTCAATTCTAAGGTCAGGGAATTAATATTTATACCTAGAAATCTGACCGTATTATCCACTTTGCTTACCTTCTTAAAACTGATACGTGTGCACTCATCTGTGTATAACATTTATCAGTGTCCATTGACCTCTCGTTGCTTCGATTTTATTGGAACCAACCACACAGAAATCATCTAAATAGTTTACTAGTCTGCGGACCCCTTCCCTAGCAGCACATCTCACAACAAAGTCGGATATCCTAGAAAATAAATACGGGCTGGACGCCAGGCCCATGAGCCGATTGTCGATATAGTGCGCGTAGTCCCGTTTATGTCCACCCTACCAACTAAGCCCTGCCTGGGCCTGTCATCAGGGTGAATTGACACCGCCTGGTATGCATCTTTTATGTCTACTGTACATAGGAAATCAGCCTGTTCCATGATTTCCGTAACATCATCCAACACCCTTATAGCAAAATTTAGTAGCAATCTTATTTTTACAATTGTTAACAGATTCACTGTGTGGCCGACTGCAATCAACCACAGTGAGACCCCTGCCATCGTCCTTTGGCACCACAAACACTGTGAGGCAGAGTGGTTGGGTGTCAGTCCTCAAAATAACCCCACTAGTGAGTTCTTCCCTAAATTTCTTGCATAAAACCCCTGACTCCCAAGCGGCGAAACACTTAGATATAGTTGCATCATGTCAATACAGTCCCTATTGATCACATGAAAACCAAACACTACTCTGATCAGTATGTAAATACAGTCCTGATCTACCGCGCCTCTCATGAAAGCCTCCATGAACACGCGGCATGGCTTCAGCTGAGCCCTCACTCCTGCCACAAATGTACACAGTCACAAGTTCCATTGACACACGCGTCACTCACGGAGAAGCAGACAAATTCAGAGCCGATCTCCTCGCTAATCCTCACATCGATGCACTCATTGCTACCGTATCTTCCCTCCAGTCTCTGGCGCCCTCCGGCAGCCTCCAACTCACGCATGACACCGTTTCAGTTTTGAGATAGGGGTGTTGATACTCACAGTTTCCTCGCTCATTCCTCACCAGTGTCCTCAACTCCCACACATTCTCCTGTATTGTGGTTACTCCTTGCTTCCAATGGAGTGGTACTCGCAGTCCGTTGGTAGTCACTCCCATCACAGTGCCCTCCATTGACACGTGATGTCCCTCGGCGGTGCCGAGGCACCTGTTGCTGTCCGCACCACTGGTTTCCGCTCCACCAGTCACACTTTGCTGGTAAACCGCCTCACCGCCCTTGTTACATAATCCTCCCTCGATCGGTCCTGCACCAGACCATCCAATCTGGCCCTGTGTGCTCGATGATGTCGCTTTCCTACAATCCGTGTCGCGGTGATTGTCTAGACTTGTACCAAGTCATTCCGTGCACTTGAATTGCTTGTGTGATTTTGCCCCACACTTGTAACAAATGTGCATGAAGTGACACTCCTCTCCAGTGTGTGGGCATTATGCCTCCCCATTTCATGTGTAGGATGCCCGTGACACCGGATTCCCAGTCGATCTTCTTGTCAATCCTGTCTCCTTAATCCCTATTTTCTCCCCCCCTCTGGATATGGGTTCCATAGTGTAACACGCTCTCCTCGTCGTTCTTTTTTGTAAATGCGGCGAAACTACTCATCTCCGCATTTTTCCTCACCACCAGAGCATAGTCCACATGCGCAGAGTCTTTATAGTAATCGTCTCGCGCCCAGCAACTCATTATATGTATGTGCTTGATGAAAGCTTGGTAGTCAGTTGTTATTAGGTCATGAAGATCCAGGCACCATAGTGTTGATGCCGCCACCAGTTCCTGAATGTTCAATTTTCTAACATCCTTCCCACCCAAAATGTACCTCTTTAAGGACCACTTACTTTGTCTACGTCTCGACGTGCTGCTATCACTCCTCGATCTTCTGTGTTATGTTGTGTCGTCCCTCGACCTCCTGCGGGAACGCCCGACATCTGAATACTCAGATGTAGGAGCCTCCTTCCACAATCTTGACGGTTGAGTCTGCTCGTCCAATTTGGCGGGAACAGTCATGCGTTCCCCGTGGCCATGTTGAATCGTGTGGGTACTTAAGATCTGAGCCTCTTGTTCCTCTCATAGCCGCAACACACGTTCTTCTAACATACCCAGTTTTAGAGCTCTCTCCAAGCTCTCTCGATCTCATCTTGGGTCCGTTTCTCGCTGATTGACAATTCAGACATCGCCAATGTCGCATCCACCGTACCCTCTGCTTCCTTTGCCATCCTAGCTGCTGCTGATGTACTCCTCGTAGTTCTGACTGTGTTTGTCTTATTCTCCTCCCTATCCTTCGCACACTTCTCCCGATCACTCTAGTCATGTCTCTCATCACATCAGAGCTCTCAAAAGCCGATCTGTCTAGTTTGAAATCTGGGCCAACAATGAACAAATATGGCGGTCTGGCAGCCGAACCCATCATTTGGTGCCACTATAGGGCAGTCGCCGGCTCGCAGGCACCAGCCAGCGATTGGACAATATCGAAATACAGATATCAAGCCTTTTCTCCTTATATGTTATCATACCTTACATGTATATGCATAGATACTGTAGAAATCTAATAACCCATTACAAATGCCATTTGCAAATTAACCACGGTCGCTATCACTGATTGATGTATTCACAAAAGTACATTCATTGTGACGAGGTAGTGTTACTGATGAAGTATATAAAGCGCATTTAAAACTGCAATAACAACAAAATAGTAACATATTCATCAAATACTATGCATGTAAATTTTCTTCCCATTAAATCACAACTTTGAATTCGAAATATAGTAAATTAATACACCCGAGTTCCACATAGAATACTTACATTATCCCAAATTATATACTAGTACTTACGTCTCACTAATTGTGTTCACCTAGAAAAATATGGATAAGTATAAATGGTGTAAAATTTTGTATCACAAACTGGCTCTAGAATTGTTCTAGTCCATCATATCTCACGATGTGCTTGAATTGATTGAAACTCATTAATATTTTTGATGCCAATTCATCCCAAACTGATGGATAGAAATGAATTATATATGTAAAAAAAATTCATTATAGGAATATAAAAAGGACAATTCCATCAGTTCCTCCTATAATATATTAACACATATACTACCTGTGTGGTGGCCGTCACTACCTATTCACCGACGTGGCACTGTCACTACCTATTCACTGACGTGGTGTCGTCACTACCTATTCATCGGTGTGGTCCCCGTCAGTACCTATTCACCGAGGTGGTGGCGTCACTACCTATACACCGAGATGGTGCTGTCAATACCTATTCACTGAGGTGGTGGCGTCAGTACCTATTCACCGAGATGGTGGTGTCACTACCTATTCACCGAGGTGGTACCGTCACCACCTATTAACCGAGATGGTGCTGTCACTACCTATTCACCGAGGTGGTGCTGTCACTACCTATTCACCGGTGTGATCGGCGTCAGTACCTATTCACCGAGGTGGTGGCATCACTACCTATTCAGCGAGGTGGTACCGTCACTACTTATTCACCGAGGTGGTGCTGTCACTACATATTCACCGGTGTGGTCTCCGTCATTACCTATTCACCGAGGTGGTTGCGTCACTACCTATTCAGCGAGGTGGTACCGTCACTACTTATTCACCGAGGTGGTGCTGTCACTACATATTCACCGGTGTGGTCTCCGTCATTACCTATTCACCGAGGTGGTGGCGTCACTACCTATTCAGCAAGGTTTTCTTGTCTCAAGGTCTCCTACTTACGAAGATAGCCGGTGTCTCCTGGCGCGCGGCGGCCTCATTCCGAAGTGACACCATCACCTCTAGGTGGTCCTTCAGCTTCCCCCACCGGGCCTGCATCCGGTCCTTTCGCACCACCTGGCGTAGCAACCTGCACAAAGAACGTCAGAAGGTAACCGGACGGGGTCAGGTGGAGCGCTCGCTTCCAGCATGGAAGGTTTAGCGGAGTCAAACCTACGACCTATAAAATTGACATTTGTCGCTACCTAGCCTGGCAGTTGATATTACTACAATAGGACAATGGTTGGCTCACTGTCAGGATAGTGTGACTGAGTGCGATTTTGGAGGCATGGTATGACCGTGGGGCAGCACTAAAAACCACCACCAGAGCGCACTGTCACAAATGTTAGATATCGTTAGAATGTGAAAACCCAACAAACAAACTTAAACCAGGTTCATAATCTAATGGTTTTCAGTGTCATATTTGTTTAGATAAATGCGTTAGGTTTTTGATTCTTATAACCTACTTAGCTTCATTCAGATTCAAGTAATTTTGATCTTAAAGGGTTAACTTTTGAAGATATTTGAAATGAAAATGCTAAATTAATTTGCAGTGTGCCTACGAACACGGCTCAGATGTGACATAGTATCCCTCAATGCAGCAAAGCACACATCGTCTACACCGGGATCTGACCTCACACCTCGGTAAGGGAATGTGACACTTTCATCACATCATGCAACCAGTTGTCCACAACTGGTTCATCAAATGCTGTCATATGTGGGAAAGTGCATATATAAGACCCCTTGCTGCTTACTGGAAAGAGTAACCTATGTGGTGGCAGCAGGTTTCCTCCAAAAGAAATATGTCACAATGACCATATGTTTGCCATCCAATAGCCAATAATAAAAATCAATGTGCTCTAGAAGTGTTGTTAAATAAAACAAGCCTTACTTTTACTTTCATCACATCATAAGCAGTGTCACGTGACCCACCTGTCGGCTAGCGCTGTGTCCGCCCTGGCGCGGGCGGTGGTGTGCAGGGTGTGCGGGGCGGAGGGTTCTTCCTGTACCCCTGATGCTTCCTGCAGGGTGTCCTGTCGCAGGGACAGCACGCACACAGACCCATGACTCGCAGCCTCCACCTCACCCTCGCTCTTTGCTTCTCGGTCACCTCCTTCTCCACCCTCGCCCTTTTCCTCGCCCTCGCCTCTACCCTCACGGTCCTTCGTGAAGCTCTTCTGCTCGGCTAGGTAACCATGGAAACAAAAAGGCTTATGACACTGGATACTTCGGTTTAAAATTACATGTGTGTGGACAAGGTGGATTTGAATAAGCAAATGCTAGAAGCCAGGTCTGAGTCCTTCAGATATACAGTATAGTTATACGAGTCTTACCTGGTACAGATGATGGATACATGTTGTTTTCCTGAGGAACTAGCCTCGGATAGTTGTGGGTCAGGGAGAAGGAAGCACATCCGGGTCCAGCAATCTTTTACATACATAACAGGATAAAAAATGATCTCACAATTCTATGGATACTAAACATGTTTTTGTTTCGGCACAAGCCAACGTCATAGTCATGGTAGGGTAGGGTGGGTAGGGTCTGACCCACGACTACCCGAGGTTAGTACCTCGGGAAAACAACAGTTATCCATCATCTGTACCAGGGAAGACTCATATAACTATACTATTTTACCTCGGTACTACCCTCTGGCTACTCGTAGTCCGGTGAGGACTTTACGTAATCTCATTTTTTATCCTTTTTTATACTCATTCTTTAAAGATAACGTTTCAGTATAAATAGAATTTTGTGTTCCTCACCTGTCTTTAGTTGGTGAGTAGGCGAGTCGCCAGGCCGCTTGACTTTTCTAGTTGTTTGTTGTAATGTTTTGCAAATGATCTAGCCGTCTTCCAGCCCGCATGTGCCAGGATTCTCTTCACTGAGATTCCTAAAGTTGATTCCTAATTGTCTTGCTTTAGAGAGACCAGACGGGATGGCCGAATGAGTTAGAGCGTCCGTCTCCCGTGCTGGTAGATCGTGGGTTCGAGTCCCGGTCGAGTCAAACCAATGACTTTTAAATTGATACTTGTCGCTTCCTAGCTAGGTGCTCGGCATTATTAGGTGTGCTCAGTGTCAGGATAATGTGACTGAGTGGGATACCAGGTCATGGTGCCGGCGGCCTGGTTTCCCAGTAGGACAGCACTATAAAGTCGCCAGGAGTGTGCACTGTCACAAGTCGGTACCCGTCCTGATATGACCTTAGATGTTGCTAGGATGTAAAACAACAACAAACAAACAACATCTTGCTTTAGAGACCATGGCCCCCCGTGTTGAGTGGGATGCGTAGCATCCATTATTAACGCCTGCCTCTTTAAGCACTTTGGTGGTCCATCTTGCGAGTGTGTCTCTCGAGATCGCCTTATGAGGCTTAATAAAGCTTACCAAAAGCTGTATGGAATTTCTTATTCCTCGTGACTTGGATATATATACGCCCTAATGGCAGACACTACACAAATGCGTCTGATATCCAGAAAACTATTTACATGTACCGTCGACAGTGGGTCCCCTGTACGATTTGACTTTAGTAATGTCTCTAAATCGAATGTTGCCTCCTTATTGTCTATCTCCAGTCCGTCCAGAGACAGGACCACAATTATTTTGCCTCTGTGTGCTGTCACCAACAGTAATAGCACTGCTAACTTAAATCCTAGTTCCTTCATCGATAAATGCTTATTACTAGGCCATGACTTGAACAGCTTAAACACTACTGACACATCCCAAAACCTATTATATTTGGGTTTGGGTGGGTTTCTCTCATACACTGCCCTAATGAACTGGTGCACAACCTGATGCTTTTCGATCGTTTGTCCATCAAACCTTGGTAGAATGATTGAAAGTGCACATCGTGCTGCATTAATTGCACCAAATCCTAATCCATCATCGTCCAACATTCTTAGAAACCTTACAATCTGGGTTATTGTAGGTTTTAATGGTTTGACTGCTTTAATCAAACAGTGGAGTCCCCATTTTTTTAAATAACTTGTGTACAATTTCACCATTCCTTTTCTCCAGGCATGTGAAATAAGTCTTTCTTGTGTAATTTTGTCTAGACCATACTGTTCCAAATGTTTCTTTAGAAAAGGAATGCCAAAAAGGGTGCCGTTGACACGCCTCCATGATATGTCAGTGGTCCTTGATGTTGTAGATTGTTGTTTCCTCATGGGAACCTGAGCATGTCCTTCGCTCCTAATGTCACTGCCGCTAGCCATGGCTCTGGTACTATCAGTACTGCGTGTGAGTCATCCATCTTGATTTTCCTGGCCACCATGCTGATAATGCTGAATGGTGGGAATATGTAATAAAATTTATTATTCCAAATCAGAGAAAATGCATCCACTCACCAGGCTTCTGGCTCCGGATGCCACAACACATATTTGGGTAACTTTCTGTTGTTTCGTGATGCGAACAAGTCAACTTCTGGCCTACCCCATCTATCACAAATGCAATTGAAAATACTGTGACTTAATGACCATTCTAGATGATCATGAAAGTGTCGACTCTTTCTGTCTGCCAAAGTATTTTGACTGCCTGGGATATGTGCTACTATTAGCCATATGTCGTGTCCCTCTGACCAGTCCCAAATTAGCTTGGCTAAATGATTACATGGTTTGGAACGAGGCCCTCCCATATTACGTATGTAAGCCATGGCTGTCGTATTATCTGTTAATACCATTACATGATTTTTAGGTAGGTGGATTAGACTACGTAACCCCAAATAAATAGCCCTGAGCTCTAGTACATTTATGTGATCAGAAATTTCATCTTCCATCCACCAACCACCAGTCGCCTGTTGGTCTCTATGAGTCCCCCATCCTTCTAGCGACACGTCAGTTGTAATTGTTGTATTGGATTCCCCCATTCTAATGGGGTTTGGTGAGTCATCAATGTGTGAAAGCCACCACATAATATCCTGCAAGCCCTCTGGCGAGATGGTCATGGGCCTCTCAAATTTCCCTTTAGTGCGAGCCAATGCTAAATTCTTATCTATTTCTAGTGATTTAATATGGGCCTTGCCATACAGGATAGCAGGGGCTTAGGCTATCATGATACCTATCAATATTGCGACTTGTCTTATCTTTGGATTCCGTAATTGTAACAATTGATTTGCCATTGTTATAAATTTATCAACTTTTTGTTCGGTTAATGAAATGGTGTGTGGTGTCAATAATAAACCACAAACACTTTAAATTCTAGGTGTCAATACTGATTTAGTTTCATGTATATAGAAACCTAACTTTGTAAGTGGTTCACATAGCTGATCTACTGCCGTTTGACATTGTTCTTATGTTTGTGCAACAAGAAATGAATCATCAATATAGGGAAACATGTGTCCTTCCCCAGCCATGTGGGGGGAAAAACGGCTTAATCAACTTTGTGAAAATGTGTGGGGCACACACAAAACCATTTGGCATACAAGTGAACTCATAAAGATCATCATTCCAATAAAACCTGAGAAACTTCCGATCAGGTTAATAAATGGGCACCTTATAGTATGCGTCCCTAAGATCAACACTGGCCAGCCACGAGTCTTGCGTTACCAAGTCTCTAGCTGTTTCTAGGGAAAACATCTTAAAATGGTGATACTCGACTAATTTGTTTAACCTTGTTAAGTCCAAAATAAGTCTAATGTCTCGTAAAATTATTCGAGATAAATTCCCCAGCAACATGAAGTGCTGGCTCTATAATGCCTATTTCACAAAATTTAAGAACTTGATTATTCAAAGCCTGTCATTCTGAGAAATCAAAACGATAGGGAAAGGGTATGCCTTTTTGTATGGGCTGTTCCAAGAGTGGTATCCTAACTCCCTCCACTAGGCTAAGGATAGTTAGATTGTCAGTGATGTCATTCCACTGTGAAACGCAATTACCAATGTTACCCTCCATAAACACACTTACAGGGGTCTGCGTCGCCACTTCTACTTGTTCCCTGGGTGGGGGACCGGTTTCTGTGGGGTGAACTCCCTCTTGAAGTGTCTGTTCCCCTCGTTGCAGCCGAATGACTGCCTTTGTCTCCTTCCCCTGGCCTGGTAGTCCAAGTTCATGCCGAACCGGCCTCCGCGTTGTCCAGTGTGACGGCTCCGAAAAACCTGCCTGGACTTTTTGAAGCAGGCAGAGTTTGCGTCCCCAGACTTCTTTTTGTCCGTTTCAATGTGTTTTCCGCACTTTTTCCCGGTCTCAACCTGTTTAAACAGGTACTGCAGTTGACCGCCAAACATCTTTGTTTTGTCAAGTGGATTGCCTTTCACAGGCTTGGGGCCAGGAACACCATATATTCCTTGCCATCATTATCCATTACTTTCTTTGATCTGACTACCTCCTTTCCCGCATCTGTAATGACTGCCTTAAAGACGTTCTCGAAACGCCTGTAGGAAAGGAAATTACTTGCTGCTGTAAGCAGCGCAATCCCCCCATCCATTTCTTCGCACAGTGACGAGAACGTTTTCTCACTCATCATCCTATGGCAGCCAGTGTGGCAAGAACTGCCTTATGGACAGTGTCGAGGACGCCTTCAAACTTCTTGCGGTCCTCACTCATATTTAGGTCACTGTCCATCTCTTTGATGGTGGACTCTGGGATTCCTTTAACCCCTGTGTACTTCTCTGACAACTTCATGATCACTTCTGCTGGCTTGAAAGTATTAAAGTTGCCTTGGATGGTTTTTCTCATCATTGTGGTGGTGTTGATTTTCTTTCCCCTAAGTGTCTTACACTTCTTCACCACCTTGCCACTCAATTTGGCGTATTTCCCCGCCCGCTGCGTGTCCGACTCTGAATCGGTCGACGTCGAATCGGAAGATAAATCTGACGAAGAAGACTTACTCCTCTTCCTCTTCCTAGACTTCTTTTTCTTCGATTTCTTCACCAGCGCCTTTTTTTTCCGCTCTCTGGTGAAGTCGTCCCCTTCAGACTTTCTTTCTTTTTGTACTTTTGCTTAGACACCAGCAGCACCACCTCTTCCTGGGACTCCTCCTTGGATGAGTCTTGCTCCGAAAAGTCCTCCCAATCGAAGTTCTCTGACTCAACGATTTGCCTCCTCCTGGCCGCATGCGGCCTGGAGGGCATCAACTCCTCCTTCTTGAGCTGAACCAAGCGCGCGACTCGGTCACCCTCCGAGCCCCCCGCCTCCCAAGAATCTCTGCGTTCTGACGACCTTTGTACTCTCACCGGTGGTGATGGGTCTTTATCTTCGGTCACCTGATGCGGCGCGTCAGCCTTACCCCGTTTCGTAGCCATAGCTAGGATTCTGTAAGAAACCCAAAACCACAAGGGTAGGAATCTTTCATGGTGAACATGACACTGGCAAACAATCAATGAATAAGCCAAAAATGTCTAATGGTGTTAAAAATCCATATTTAAATCGTCTTTAACACAGGCATGTGATTCAATTTGTCAGATGTATTGTTTGTTTGTTTGTTGTTGTTTTACATCCTAGCAACATCTAAGGTCATATCAGGACGGGCTTGTCAGATGTAGGTAAGGGGTATGGTTAACCAACCGAAACCAAACGAGGGGTAGGGACCAGTGCAGTGGTAGCCTCCCACACTCTCTGTCCAATAAACTTCTCCCACCTGTGGCCTTTTGTGGCCAACAAGTTGGAGAAAATAATACGGAACTCGGAGGTATGCCTAAAACATTTGGGGGATCTCAGGAAGCCCAGGAATAAATGGTAACAATGTAAGTGGCTCCTGCCAAAGATATCTCCGGTCGGCAATGGGTGGCATTACAAAGAACAATGGTGGCATTGTTCTAACGATGTTACGACACATCGTAATTAACCTGTAAATCAGTTAATATTCAATCAAAAGTTCTAAAAACTTGATGTATGTGAATGCTAACATGAACTATACTAATGTATCCATTCAAAAACGATACTAACCTGGTTGGTTTAGTAGTTGATACACAGCGAAGGAGGAAGACAAGGCAGGAGTGGAGAAAAAACACTTTATTTAGTGAAATAAAGTGGGGGGTGTACATACAGGGGAGAAGATATATAAGATCAAGGATATAATGATCAAATGGAAATGTACAATGTAGTATCAAATGTCAAATATCAATGTGTAATGAAGGTCAAATGTCAATGTCAGTGGGGGGGTCCGAAGCGCCCTCCGCCAAAAGGGAGGAGAGGGCGCGAAGGGCCCCTGTGGGGGTGAGGCGGGGGAGGTAGGCGTGAACCGCCGCGGATGTCCAGGTGCCCTGGGCCATGATGTCTGCCAGGGAGACCCCGGCCCTCTGGCAACCCTAGGCGGCGCCCCGACGTAGGCTGTGGAGCGAGTAGCTGTCGGGGGCAGGGACGGCGAGCGCGCGGAGGGCGCCCCTGAGGAGAGCCGTGAGGGTCCGAGGGTCGAGAGGGCGGCCCGAGGGCATGATGAATGCTGGGTCGTCTGCGGTGGCAGGGATGAGGTCGACGGAGGCGAACCAGGCCGCGACGGGGCAGATGCGGGAGCCGGGCGAGGCGGGAATGAAGAGGGCAACCTCCCCCGAAGGCAGGGTGATAGTCTTTGTCGTCATGAGGGTGAGGCAGAGGCCCCCAGGGGCGGAGGCGACCTGACTTTACCTGACTTGACTTCACCCTGGCCATGGGGTCGTGCCAGCAGTCGGGTAGCCTACCGTCCGCGATCCATGTGAAGACCATTTCCGAGTATGCATGTCCGGACAGTAGGCCATGGATGGGTAATGGCATCCTGAGGACGGTGAGGGTGTGGTGGGTAAGGCCCAGGATGGTGTCCGGGGGGGAAGGAGGGGTGAACCTCCACCATCCGGAGGGCGAGGTTGTATTCTCCTTGTGGCTTCCCCTTTCTTGACTGCCTTCCCCTCCGGACCCCTCTCGACCAAGTCGTGGGGGAAGATGTAGTTGGCCGGAATACCTTTCCGGCATCCGGTGTTCTGCGCCTCGGCCGACTCAAGAATCTCCCTGACGGCTTCCGCGGCGGAGGCTGGGGTGTGGTTGGCGGCGGCGTACCGGTAAGGCGCCGAGGAGGCGGCTGGAGGAGTCGCGGAGGCGGCCGGGTGCGGCGTCGGGCTCCAGTGCCGGGCATGTCGTCGGTAGAGAGGATGTATGGGGCGGGCAGCTGCTGGGTGAGGAGGTGGGGCCGACGCGGCCTGCTGAGGCGGCAGAGCCGAGGGTTGCTGGGCGGCGGCAGAGGCGAGCGCCATCGCCTCGACGATTCCGGTGAGGCATTCCAGGGCCGTGGAGGCGTCGGCAGGCGTGGCAGGGGTGAGCGACATCGCCTTCACGATGCTGGCGAGGCGCTCGACAGAGCGCGCCATAGCCTACATGGTCGTCTCCGCTGAGGTGATCCACTGCTCCACCATGGAGGGGCTTCCCGACACGGAGGAGGTCGCGGAGGCCGAGTCGGACGGAGGCGTGACGATCTGGTCCGCGACGGCGCTGGCGCCGAGTCCGCGGGCATTGACGCATTCTGGCTGAGTGTAGGCTGGTGATGCTGGAGGCGTGTAGGCCGGCAAATAGGCGAATCGGGTAGTGTAGTGTAGAGTAGGCCAAAAAGAAAACGGCAGGGGAGCGCTACTGGAGGCGGAGTGGCTGGAGGCAGCTGCGGGCCCGGGTTATAAGGCCGGGACCCGGGGGGGGGGGGTATTACGTAACCAACGGTCAACGGTTGCGGGAGGAAGGAGGAGAAGGGGGGATACTCCTCCTCCGCTGCGAATCAAGCTCGCAGGACAACCAGAGTTGAGATCATCCTCCTTGAGGCCAACCTCCCACCACTCCAACTACGCAGACAACAGCTGCTGGCAAACCACCTCTGCCAAGCTCTGTCTGTAGGCTATTCCACCTTCTACCCCAGCGCAGCCTCTTACCTACAAAATAGTCCAAGACGGCGCCTCGCCCTCTCCTGGGAAACGAAGACTGCCATCCGCACCCTGAAACAAACCCATGGGCTGGCACACGCTGATGCCCCTGACCTCCAGGTGAGACCTCCCTGGTACTCCGTGCCTGTAGAGGTCAGGCTCACCAGCCTCTGCTCAAGCAAAGCCAACTACCCGACCATAGTCCTCAGAACACTGGCACAGGAAACATTCGCCTGGGCCAAAGAGGACTTCCCTCAAGCCACCATGGTTTACACCGACGGCTCGCTCAACCCTGACACAGGCCGAGCCGGGGCTGGACATTTCCTACCAGACGGGCAGGCTAGACGCCTTATCAGGGTCACGGACTACTCCTCCACCCTCGATACAGAGCTCGCCGCCATCCACCATGCACTGACCCACCTGCGACACTGCAGCTGCATAGTAGTCACCGACTCACTCAAGATCAAGGACCACAGAGCTAGCCACTCTCTGGCCACTTTGATCCAGAACACCATCGCCACCAGGCATGACACAGTGCTGGCCTGGGTTCCCTCCATATAGGACTTTCGGGTAATGACCAGGCCGACTCAGCTGCTCTGGACAGTTCTCGCTGCCCTGAGATCGACCTCATCATAGGCCACTCCCTGTCCAAGCTCAAAGCCACCAACGCTAGAGCCACCAAAGCCCTGTGGGAGGCCTCCCTCCACCGCACCACCGTCAGGAACCCATACTCCATTAGTTGGGCCTGGCATGAAAATGTCAGGGAGCGGCTACCATTCCCGAGAAACCTCTCTGCCTCCGTGCAAGAGGCGGTCACATGCTTCAGGACTGGATACAGGCGGTTCATCGACACCCCTGTATTGAAACGATGTCCCTGCGGTGACCAAATCTTCAATGTCGCCACATCCTGGCATCATGTGTGGCCTTTGACAGGACCGCCATCCGAGACTTCCTCGGCCCACCACACAACCTGTCTGACAACCAAGCCGGGCTCGCCATCCTCACAAGGCTCTCCGACGAGTCCTCTTGGGAGCCACTCGCCAGATTCTATAGACAGAATTACCACACCTTCAAGATCGCTGGCGGCCCTGAACCCATCACCGATGACTCTGAAACCGACAATAATGACGGTAACTAGCAACCATTGGGGAGCCCCGTGAGGTCCCATCGGGGAGCCCTGTAAGGTCCCCCATCATGGAGCCCCGTGAGGTCCCCCAGTGAGGGAGCCCCGTTAGGTCCCGGTCGGGGAGCCCCGTGAGGTCCCAGTCAGGGAGCCCTGTGAGGTCCCATTGGGGAGCCCCATGAGGTCCCATCGGACACTGCACATACACCGGGAGCCCATGCGGTCCCAGATACACCGGGTGTGACAGCCTCGACCCCTGTGCCCATAACGTCAGTTCCTGCTTCGATCACCGATGGAATGGGTGCTGAGGCCATGAACGCCAATCACACCCACCAACCACACCCCGGTCCAGGAGCTCTGTTGGCCCTGGACCACCCACCCTGCGACGGGGGCCTGGAGGACCAATGCGGCCCTGTTTCCAATGACACCGGATCCCGCTTTGCTCTCCGGTCGAGGCACAGGACTGTGGGCCCCAAGAACGTATTGCCACCTGCCGGGCCACCACCGCACCATGCCACCACCACACAAGACACTGTGAAGAGCCCCCCCCCCCCCCCCCCGCAGCCCTTACCACCCCTAAAGCTGCAAGAATGAAGAAAGAAGAAAAGCCTCCCCCAAAAAACATAAAAAACCGGGACGTTTTCATGGTGCTGTTTATCAATGCTGCAGTTCTGCAGCCAGTGACCGCTAGGTCACAACCCCCCCCCCCCCCCCCCAACAACTAACTAACTACTCCTCACACTCCTGCCATCCCAGAAGAACAACAAAAGAAGAACAACAAAAAAACACCAAAAAAGGGCCGTTTTAACGGCGCCGTTTATCGATGCTGCAGTTCTGCAGCCAGTGATCGCTAGGTCACGAACACCCCATAAACCAATCAATACCCTCCTCACTACACCTCGTGCTGCTGCCTGGACATCTGTTCTAAATAGGTTAACAAAATTAACAAGTACCATGTAATTATCATTTAAAAGGCTAATGTTGAAAAATATCAAGGCATAATGCACTAGGGAAATAACACTACATTAGCTAGATAACACGGAACACAATGCAAATCGTAATTTTTAAAACTGTTTGTATGCAGAAAAAAATGCAATCAAATCAAGTCATTTCTCAGATGATGCATGTAGATTCGCTTTATAATATACCACGGAATAAAATAAGTTGGACCCAGACTCCATGGCAGTGGTCTATCACTTAACCCCCCTCCCCCAATCCCCGCCATCCATCCCTCATCTGTCTTCAAAGCCAACTGCTGTTAATCTTGGTTGTATACTATTTCAATTCAAGCACTCAACACCATTTGACTTAGTGATTGACAGGTCAGTTACCCTAGCAACTGTCTCTGTAAATAGCCACCACATGTCAGTTACCATAGCAACTGTCGCTGCTCACATTTAAAACATTTCATATGATTTATTTTAACGATCAAACTAATATATATCTCAGAAAATGTTAGAAACTCAAAGTGATCGGACTACGCAACTTTAAAGGAGAGGCTTTCTAATGTTAGCGTCATTGAGTTTTCTCTGACTGAAGGCGCCAGTGTTAAAAGCGCTCAGTTGCTGCACTGACCTTTGATGTAGACCATGTCTCCGTGTCCACCGACTGCCACGATCGGCTTGTCCGGGTTGGCGATGGCCAGCTCATCCGGCAGGGTGATCTCGCCAATCACCTTGCCACTGAACAGATTGATGAGGTAAACTCCGCCATCTTGCCTGCATGCGACAACCTGTGCATGAGCAGTGAGGTCAAAATATTACCACAATGGTCACAGCAAACGGGATGCAGCATGTCAAACTATTAGCACAATGGTCACAGCAAACGGGATGCAGCATGTCAAACTATTACCACAATGGTCACAGCAAATGGGATGTATCATGTCAAACTATTACCACAATGGTCACAGCAAACAATCTATTGTGTCAAACTATTATCATAATGGTCACAGCAAACGGGATGCAACATGTCAAACTATTACCACAAGGGTCACAGCAAACGGGATGCAGCATATCAAACTATTACCACAATGGTCACAGCAAATGGGATGTATTGTGTTAAACTATTACCACAATGGTCACAGCAAACGGGATGCAGCATGTCAAACTATTACCACAATGGTCACAGCAAATGGGATGTATCATGTCAAACTATTACCACAATGGTTGCAGCAAACAGAATCTATTGTGTTAAACTATTACCACAATGGTCGCAGCAAACAGAATCTATTGTGTCAAGCTATTACCACAATGGTCACAGCAAACGGGATGCAGCATGTCAAACTATTACCACAATGGTCACAGCATACGGGATGCAGCATGTCAAACTATTACCACAATGGTCACAGCATACGGGATGCAGCATGTCAAACTATTACCACAATGGTCACAGCAAATGGGATGTATCATGTCAAACTATTACCACAATGGTCACAGCAAACAATCTATTGTGTCAAACTATTACCACAATGGTCATAGCAAACGGAATCTATTGTGTCAAACTATTACCACAATGGTCACAGCAAACGGCATGCAGCATGTCAAACTATTACCACAATGGTCACAGCAAATGGGATGTATTGTGTCAAACTATTACCACAATGGTCACAGCAAACAATCTATTGTGTCAAACTATTACCACAATGGTCATAGCAAACAGAATCTATTGTGTCAAACTATTACCACAATGGTCACAGCAAACGGCATGCAGCATGTCAAACTATTACCACAATGGTCACAGCAAATGGGATGTATTGTGTCAAACTATTACCACAATGGTCACAGCAAATGGGATGTATCGTGTCAAACTATTACCACAATAGTCACAGCAAACAATCTATTGTGTCAAACTATTACCATAATGGTCACAGCAAATGGGATGTATTGTGTCAAACTATTACCACAATGGTCACAGCAAGCGGAATCTATTATGTCAAACTATTACCACAATGGTCACAGCAAACAGAATGCATCGTGTCAAACTATTACCACAATGGTCGCAGCAAACAGAATGTATCTTGTCAAACTATTACCACAATGGTCGCATTCGTTGGGTGAATCTTACACTAAAGGGCGCATTCCATATACGCGTAATGCGTAATGCGAATGCGACAAAAAATCGAAACGCCTTGAAACCTATGAGCTACATTCCATACACGCGTAATGCGTAATGCGAATGCGAATGCGTCAGAAATCCATTATCCCGATCGCTCCATGTAGCGATCGGTGCGTAATGCGTAAAGGCGGTGCGAATAGAAAAGCATCAGTCGCATTTGTCCATTGATATAAGGTTGGAGGAGGCGACTGATAATTACGGACAGCCGGTGCAAACATGTAGGTTTATGCGGCGGACCTGTTAGGAAGCAGTTTTCATATTTGGGACGGTCCTAACATCCCTAAAAGCAAGCTAAACTGAACCATGTTTGGACCGTCCCATTCTGTGTGTGTGTGTCTCTGTGTGTGTATCTGTGTCTGTGTCTGTCTGTGTGTGTGTGTCTCTGTGTGTGTCTATGTGTGTATCTCTGTATCTCTGTGTGTCTCTGTGTGTGTGTCTGTGTCTCTGTTGCTGTGTCTGTGTGTGTATCTCTGTGTCTCTGTGTGTGTCTCTGTGTCTGTGTGTGTGTGTCTGTGTGTGTGTCTGTGTGTGTGTCTCTGTGTTGTGTATCTGTGTGTGTCTGTGTGTGTGTCTCTGTGTCTGTGTGTGTGTCTGTGTCTGTGTGTTGTGTCTGTGTGTGTCTGTGTGTGTGTGTCTGTGTGTGTGTCTCTGTGTGTCTCTGTGTTGTGTCTCTGTGTGTGTCTGTGTCTCTGTGTCTCTGTTGCTGTGTGTGTGTCTGTGTGTGTGTCTATGTGTCTGTGTGTGTCTCTGTGTGTGTCTCTGTGTCTGTGTGTGTCTCTGTGTCTGTCTGTGTGTGTGTCTCTGTGTGTGTCTGTGTGTGTGTGTCTCTGTGTTGTGTCTCTGTGTCTCTGTGTGTGTCTCTGTGTGTGTCTGTGTGTGTCTCTGTGTGTGTCTCTGTGTGTGTATCTGTCTGTCTGTGTGTGTGTCTGTGTGTGTGTCTCTGTGTGTGTGTGTCTGTGTGTGTCTCTGTGTGTGTCTGTGTGTGTCTCTGTGTGTGTATCTGTGTCTGTGTGTGTGTCTGTGTGTGTGTCTCTGTGTGTGTGTCTCTGTGTTGTGTCTCTGTGTCTGTGTGTGTGTCTCTGTGTGTGTATCTGTGTCTGTGTGTGTCTCTGGAACTCTTTTCAGACATATCAAGGAGGTGCCAGGCCGGCAGAGAGGTGATAGAGAGAGGTGTGGACGAAGTGCAGTCCGGATAGCAAGTGTGCAAACATGTAGGTTTATGCGGTGGACCTGTTAGGAAGCAGTCTTCATATTTGGGACGGTCCTAACATCCCTCGAAGCAAGCTAAACTGAGCCATGCTTGGACCGTCCCATTCTTCATGATTCATGTTTGGACCGTCCCATTCTGCAAACATGTACTTTTTATATACTTCACTGCATAACGCATAACGCAATACGCATTATGCGTATATGGAATGCTGGCATTCGCATAACGCATAACGCATTACGCGTATATGGAATGCGCCCTTAATGTCTCGGGTTGGTTAAGCTGCACAATCCCATGAACGGATACATTTTCACACTTAGGCCTACCTAGACTTGGTCCTACATATCCAAGTCAGATACTGGTGTATTCATTAAACATTAGTTTTGTGCTTCTGTGTCATGCTATTCTCTGTGGCAGAGTGGTTAGTGTCTGACTTTTTTCTAGGTAGGACCTAATCTGAAGGTCGGTGGTTCGATTCCCCATGCCCCCCCCGACTCTGCCAATTTGGATTTCCACCGCTGTGTATAACTTACAGCATCATCAAAGGCCGGTTGCTCTCATACCATGTCTATGTGGTGTGGGAGGTTAAAAATCCCTTGGGTCGGTAAAAGTGTAGGCTCGGGCTTTCTATCGACAAACTGTCTAATGGTGAAAACAAGTCTATTCAGACATATCCATGATAGGCAGTATAAATCTTCAAGAAAAAAAAGAAAAATGCTGCTAAGCTCGAAAATGGGCATTTCAGTATGCACACCAAAATTAATTTGGCGTGTTTTAACTTAAGATATCTTCAGTGGTAACCCTTTAACATAAAAGTTACATCAGACTAAAGTAAAATAGATTATACTGATTAACCTAATTAATAACAAAAAAACCTATATAAAAAAGTCAGGGGGGGGGGAGGGGGTCTCAGATGACCTTATAACCACATCAAAGTTTGGTTTAACCATTCCGGAGTGGCCTGGAGTCCGACAATTGTGTTTGGATTAACCGATAATTTGGATTAACCGACTTTGGCTTAACCAACTTTTGTATATGATAAATGGTAGTTTTTGCCGGGCCACTGAAAAAAAGTTTGGATTAACCGATCGTTTGGTTTAACCGAACTTGGTTTAATGGGGTTGTACTGTATCAGGATAATGTGATAACGAGTGGTCAGGGTGTTGCTGGCCCAGTCTATAGTTTATCTGCAGGTTACAGTCGTACATGTCTGCAACGGACAACTCTGCTTCCAGGCCAATGTTGTCCTGACACAGTAGCTGTCCTGTTATCAAATGAGACAAACACAAGTTTATACATTGAAAAGTTATTCGCACAGCAAGGGCTTGTGGATCACAGGGGTCTTGAAGACAGGGTCTATTGACCTAGCGGTGGTAGGACACTCACCAGGTTGGACCTCCAGGGGATCACCTTAATCACCACATAACGCTCGTCCTTGTTTTCAATCCTGTTAAAAGAAGAAAATGAAATTGTCTTCCTTCATTCTTTTTGTAGTAAGACTTGCGGTTACTGAAACTTTGATTTACTTATTGGAAAATAATATGCATCAAGTCAAGATTATATATCGACCGTTTCCTTGATTGAAAACCTTATTCCATGTGACACAAAAAGAAGCAATGTAACAGGCAAATAGTAGGGAAAAGAGCAATTATAAAATATCATTATTGATGAATTGCAACTCCTCATTCTCAGGCACATAACGAAGTGATATGGCGGCCAATAATTAGAGAATCTTTACAATACTTTTACTGATAAATCCAAACTTCTCATTCTATAGGACACAGAAAGAAATGGGGACGAAGGCAAATAATGAATCCCCTTTTGGCCAAGTGTTTCTCATATCGATTACAAAGCTTCATTATCCAAACTCCAACTGTGGTTTCTATATATAGACTACAAGTGGCCGCTTGGTAACCATGGCTACTCACGGAGGCGTGACGCGGATGGGGGCGCTTTGGTTGCCAAGGTGACATTCAGTGAGATACATCTGCGAGTCGGAACAGGTGGCAAGCAGGAAGATGTCGGCGGCCACCTTGTACAGCGGGCTGGTGTCCGGCGGGCTGAGGGCCGGCGGGCTGAGGGCCGGCGGGCTGAGGGCCGGCGGGCTGAGGGCCGGGGGCAGGAAGGCGATCTGCTCAATATCAGTTGAGCAGCTCAGGTTCACCACACGCTGCACCAGCCCTGTCAGCAAGCAGGCAATAACACATAGGTTTTGTATGTATATTCAGTGTGGACACCAACTTAGCTGCTTGTCCCACATAAATGACAAACCTCCCACTTTGTATGTATATTCAGTGTGGACACCAACTTAGCTGCTTGTCCCACATAAATGACAAACCTCCCACTTTGTATGTATATTCCGTGTGGACACCAACTTAGCTGCTTGTCCCACATAAATTACAAACCTTCTCCCACTTTGTATGTATATTCTGTATGGACACCAACTTAGCTGCTTGTCCCACATAAATGACAAACCTCCCACTTTGTATGTATATTCAGTGTGGACACCAACTTAGCTGCTTGTCCCACATAAATGACAAACCTCCCACTTTGTATGTATATTCAGTGTGGACACCAACTTAGCTGCTTGTCCCACATAAATGACAAACCTCCCACTTTGTATGTATATTCAGTGTGGACACCAACTTAGCTGCTTGTCCCACATAAATGACAAACCTCCCACTTTGTATGTATATTCAGTGTGGACACCAACTTAGCTGCTTGTCCCACATAAATGACAAACCTCCCACTTTGTATGTATATTCAGTGTGGACACCAAACCTTAGCTGCTTGTCCCACATAAATGACAAACCTCCCACTTTGTATGTATATTCCGTCTGGACACTAACTTACGGCTTGTCCACAGAAATGACAAACCTCCACTTGTAGTATATTCCGTTGGACACTAACTTAGCTGCTTGTCCCACATAAATGACAAACCTCCCACTTTGTATGTATATTCCGTCTGGACACTAACTTAGCGGCTTGTCCCACATAAATGACAAACCTCCCACTTTGTTTGTATATTCTGTATGGACACCAACTTAGCTGCTTGTCCCACATAAATGACAAACCTCCCACTTTGTATGTATATTCTGTATGGACACCAACTTAGCTGCTTGTCCCACATAAATGACAAACCTCCCACTTTGTATGTATATTCCGTCTGGACACTAACTTAGCGGCTTGTCCCACATAAATGACAAACCTCCCACTTTGTATGTATATTCTGTATGGACACCAACTTAGCTGCTTGTCCCACATAAATGACAAACCTCCCACTTTGTATGTATATTCAGTGTGGACACCAACTTAGCTGCTGGTCCCACATAAATGACAAACCTCCCACTTTGTATGTATATTCCGTCTGGACACTAACTTAGCGGCTTGTCCCACATAAATGACAAACCAACCTCCCACTTTGTATGTATATTCAGTGTGGACACCAACTTAGCTGCTTGTCCCACATAAATGACAAACCTCCCACTTTGTATGTAAATTCTGTATGGACACCAACTTAGCTGCTTGTTCCATATAAATTACAAACCTTCTCCCACTTTGTATGTATATTCTGTCTGGACACTAACTTAGCGGCTTGTCCCATATAAATGACAAACCTCCCACTTTGTATGTATATTCCATCTGGAGATGAACTTAGCGGCTTGTCCCACATAAATGACAAACCTCCCACTTTGTATGTATATTCCATCTGGACATGAACTTAGCGGCTTGTCCCACATAAATGTTAGACCTACTCCCACTTTGTATGTATATTGCGTATGGACACCTACCAAGCTGCTTGTCCCATATGATGACAGAGCCGTTGGCGAGTGCAAAAGCGATGAGTGAGGTGCAGGCAGAGATGGCTGATGCAACGATGGCATGTGACATGGGCCACACACAGTCAGGCTTCAACTCCGCGTCTGCATTGGGAACAAGGTGACACACTGAGCACTCGTCTCCAACAGACGGGCACGGTGCTGGGCAAGTGTGCCAACACTGCCTGCACAGTTTTCTACTGATGAGCCATTAACATCAACATATATCAATACAAGTGAACAGTCTAGATCCATTGCCAACCAATGGGGCTGTATGTGATGTATGGACTCACTGTATTTAAATTATCAACAGATATTTGGTTATTCTTTGGGTGAATTGCAAACACATTCTCACTAATTAGTGCATGTTGATGTCATTACTGATTACGCTGTTATTAGCAACATACCAGAGGGGTATTCAATGCTACCAAACTTAGGCCTCATTACGACATTAATTTGTTATCTACTCAAGAGAACAACAGCACACAGCATCGAGTGCTAGGGTGTCGCTATATATAGGCGTTACGGCTATTTGGACAATATCAGTGACATAACACCATGTAGTCCATAAATGATGAGCTCAAGTTGTAACCTTCAGGTTGTTACTAAATGTCACGTGATGTAAGAAAGCACGAGAAGTCGGCAGAGAGGAAACACATGAACCAGCAGGCAGAGGTGTAAGGAATACATGGTGCTAAGATGCTATACTTAAATAAGAGGCAAGAAAAAAATGTCACTTCATCGCTTCACACTCTGTCATAGATGAGTTTTTGTTATCTAAACAAATATATATCTATATATATATTAGATAACTTACAACTACATTCTAAAAATGTCATACACTACTCACATGTGAACCTGTTGTTGTCATGCACTATTCACATGTCAACATACCCTTACCTAGAACTACTCATTCATGACATGTCCAGTGACATGTACTAAACATATTACTCCCATTGATGTGTGGTACTTGCCTGTGAAATTGCCATGTATTATTTAAATGCAACCTGCCACTACTATGCACTGCGTACCGACGACATACTTGTTTCATGTCATGATTAATCTTATCAACGTGTGGGCAACTACGTGCTGAGGTCTGTAGACCGTCAACGAACTACACGTGCAGAACACACTCAGTCAGTCTCGGGTTACGGGGATGTATCGTAATATGTATAGAGACCGCCAAGTTCAGTGTAAATGCATCGTGCTGCAGTTTAGAAACAACACAAAGACAGTGGCTTAATGCATGTGTAAGGTGACTAGATGCCGTGCAGATACATCCATGTACACATGAATAGATACATCCATGTACACATGAATAGATACATCCATGTACACATGAATAGATACATCCATGTACACATGAATAGATACATCTATGTACACATGAATAGATACATACATATACACATGAATAGATACATACATATACACATGAATAGATACATCCATGTACACATGAATAGATACATACATATACACATGAATAGATACATCCATGTACACATGAATAGATACATCCATGTAGACATGAATAGATACATACATATACACATGAATAGATACATCCATGTACACATGAATAGATACATCCATGTACACATGCATATATACATCCATGTACACATGAATAGATACATCCATGTACACATGAATAGATACATACATATACACATGAATAGATACATCCATGTACACATGAATAGATACATCCATGTACACATGAATAGATACATACATATACACATGAATAGATACATCCATGTACACATGAATAGATACATCCATGTACACATGAATATATACATCCATGTACACATGAATAGATACATCCATGTACACATGAATAGATACATCCATGTACACATGAATAGATACATCCATGTACACATGAATAGATACATCCATGTACACATGAATACATGAATAGATACATCCATGTACACATGCATATATACATCCATGTACACATGAATAGATACATCCATGTACACATGAATAGATACATCCATGTACACATGAATAGATATCAGTACACATGTACATCATGTACACATGAATAGATACATCCATGTACACATGCAATATATACATACATATACACATGAATAGATACATCCATGTACACATGAATAGATACATCCATGTACACATGAATAGATCACCATTCACATGATATACACATGGAATAGATACATCCATGTACACATGAATAGATATCATGACTGAGATACATCCATGTACACATGAATAGATACATCCATGTACACATGAATAGATACATCCATGTACACATGAATAGATACATCCATGTACACATGCATATATACATCCATGTACACATGAATAGATACATCCATGTACACATGAATAGATACATCCATGTACACATGAATAGATACATCCATGTACACATGAATATATACATCCATGTACACATGTATATATACATCCATGTACACATGAATAGATACATCCATGTACACATGAATAGATACATCCATGTACACATGCATATATACATCCATGTACACATGAATAGATACATCCATGTACACATGAATAGATACATCCTACACATGATATACATCCACATGAATAGATACATCCATGTACACATGAATAGATACATCCATGTACACATGAATAGATACATACATATACACATGAATAGATACATCCATGTACACATGAATAGATACATCCATGTACACATGAATATATACATCCATGTACACATGCAATATATACATACATGTACACATGAATAGATACATCCATGTACACATGAATAGATACATCCATGTACACATGAATAGATTACATCCATGTACACATGAATAGATAACATACATATACACATGAATAGATACATCCATGTACACATGAATAGATACATCCATGTACACATGAATAGTACATCATGTACACATGAATAGATACATCCATGTACACATGCATAGATAGATACATCCATGTACACATGAATAGATACATCCATGTACACATGAATAGATACATCCATGTACACATGAATAGATACATCCATGTACACATGAATAGATACATCCATGTACACATGAATAGATACATCCATGTACACATGATTAGATACATCCATGTACACATGTACACATGAATAGATACATCCATGTACACATGATTAGATACATCCATGTACACATGAATAGATACATCCATGTACACATGATTAGATACATCCATGTACACATGAATAGATACATACACATGTACACATGAATAGATACATCCATAGTACACATGCATATGATACATCCATGTACACATGAATAGATACATCCATGTACACATGAATAGACACATGTACACATGAACAGATACATTCATATACACATGAATAGATACATCCATATACACACATACACATGAATAGATACATTCATATACACATGAATAGATACATCCATATACACATGTACACATGAATAGATACATCCATATACACATGTACACATGAACAGATACATTCATATACACATGAATAGATACATCCATATACACATGTACACATGAATAGATACATTCATATACACATGAATAGATACATCCATATACACATGTACACATGAATAGATACATTCATATACACATGAATAGATACATCCATATACAAATATACACATGAACATGTACACATAATTGCATATACACATCCATATATACATGTACACATGAATAGATACATCCATATACCCATGTACACATGCATAGACACATCCATATACACATGTACACTTGAATAGATACATCCATATACACATGTACACTTGCATAGACACATCCATATACACATGAATAGATACATCCATATACACATGTACACTTGAATAGATACATCCATATACCCATGTACACATGCATAGACACATCCATATACACATGTACACATGAATAGATACATCCATATACACATATATACACATGAATAGATACATCCATATACACATGTACACATGAATAGATACATCCATATAATAATACATGCACACATATATATATACATCCATATACACATGAATAGATACATTCATATATACATGTACGCATCCATATATACATCCATATACACATCCATATACAAATGAATAGATACATCCATATATATATATATATATATATATATATATATACATATATATATATATATATACATATATATATATATATATATATATATATATATATAAAGTTGGGCTACGGCAAGGAGAGAGACAAGAGGTGATGGGTAGGAGACTTTATTTGCGTCAGGGCAGCAAAATATAGGCTACCGGTAAGAAAAAAACTAATATTTTTCAAAGGCAGGAGAGAGACTGACTGCCCGGGCAAGTAGTGCCAAGTATAGATATATATATATATATATATATATATATATATAGTATAGTTATACGAGTCTTACCTGGGTATAGATGATGGATAACTGTTGTTTTCCCGAGGTATAAGCCTCGGGTAGACATGGGCTAGGGAGAAGGAAGCACATCCGGGTCCAGCAATCTTTACCTACTTATTCAGGATAAAAATGATCTTTCAATACAATGGATACTATGATTTTCCCGTAATGGTACACCAACGGAATAGACGTGGTAGGGTGTGGTGGGCGGGCCCTAGCCCACGTCTACCCGAGGCTTATACCTCGGGAAAACAACAGTTATCCATCATCTATACCCAGGTAAGACTCGTATAACTATACTATTTTACCTCGGTATACAGCCTCAGGCTAGCCTCAGGCTAGGGAGACTTTTACATAATTCATTTTTATCCTTAATATCATTCATTCTTATTATAACATGTTTATGTGTCATTGTATTAGTAATTGTATCATTCAAAGTTTTTGTTCTCACCTATTCTTGTTAGTTGGTGAGCAGGCGCTTTGCAATGCCAGTAGGCTTTTCTAGTCATTTGTTGTAATGTTTTGCAAACGACTTAGCCGTCTTCCAGCCTGCGTGCGCTAGTATTCTTTTTACAGAAATACCGAGCAACCGTGCCTTGGAAACCATGGCACCTCTGGTTGAGTGGGAAGAGTATTTGGCCGTATCCACTCCAGCCAATTTCAACACCCTGATTGTCCATCTGGCAAGGGTGTCTCTTGAAATTGCGTTATGTGGCTTTATGAAGCTCACTAATAGTTGTTGTGATGCACGTAAGTCCTTTGTCTTGGATATATAAGCCCGTATGGCTGACACAACACATAATTTACGATCATTTGGGAAGTAGTCTAAGTGAACCGTAGATAAAGGGTCACCCAGCGTGTTCGATTTGAGCAATTGTGCTAAATCAAACGTAGCTTGTTTCTTGTCTATTTCTAATCCAGTTAAGGATAAAGCAACAATCGTCTGTCCTCTGTGTCCCGTTACTAATAGTAACAAGACCGCAACCTTAAAACCTAATTCTTTTATATCTAACCAAGAGTTGTGAGGCCAAGCCTGGAACAACTTAAATACTATAGAAACATCCCAAAAGCGACTATACTTTGGTTTTGGAGGATTCCTTTGATAAATTGACCGAAGTAAATAATGAAGGACATAATGTTTACCAACTGTTTCGCCGTCAATTCTAGGTAATATAATTGATAATGCGCATCTTGCCGCATTGACCGCCCCAAAACCTAGTCCCTCATCCTCTAGAGAACGAAGAAAACGGGCTACTTGTGCAATTGTTGGATTTGTTGGCTTAACTTTCATTAGCAAACAATGTACACCCCATTTCTTTAAATAAGTTGTGTACATTTTAACAGTTCCTGGCCTCCATGCATCAGCTACTATCCTGTCTTCCGTAATTTTGTCTAAACCAAATTGCTGCAGCTGTTTTCTTAGAAAAGGAATGCCAATAGGGGTGTCGCTGACACGTCGCCGTGAACCACTAGCGGTCCGTGGTGCGTTAGGTTCCCGGGTTTTCTTGGGAATCGTATATGTTCTTTTGCCAGTTGTGTAAGTGTTGGCAGCCAAGGTTGCGTGTCCCAATCGGGCACAATCAGTATGGCGTGTGTCCCCTCCATGCTGATTTTTCTCACTACTCGGCTGATAACGCTAAACGGTGGGAAAATATAGAAAAAATTATTTTCCCAGGTAATAGTAAATGCATCAACTTTCCAAGCATCCGGTTCGGGATGCCAAGAAACATAACAGGGTAACTTATTATTATTTTGTGATGCAAACAAGTCAACTTTAGGTGTCCCCCATTTTGCACAAATGAAGTTAAACAAAGGTGTTGATAGGGACCATTCTAAATGGTCGTGGAATTTTCTACTCTTATGGTCTGCAAGTGTATTTTGTGACCCTGGAATATGCGCTACAGTCAGCCAGACTTGTTGAGCCTGTGCCCAGTTCCAAATCAGTTTAGATAACTGATTGCAAGGCTTTGATTTGGTTCCACCCATGTTACGGATATATGCCATAGCAGTAGTGTTATCAGTTAGTATTCTAACTTGTGATTTAGGTATCTTTCCTAAGCTACGTAGACCCAAATAAATAGCACGCAACTCGAGCGCATTAATGTGATCTGACTCTTCATCATGCAGCCATCTACCTCCTGTTGCCACTCCATCGCGATGGGCTCCCCACCCTTCTAACGAAGCATCAGTGGTAATTACTGTATTTGGTTCCGCCATGCGGATTGGATTGGGTGAATTTGCGATATGTTGCATCCACCATTGAATATCCTGTAACCCTTCTTCAGAAATAAACATCTTTCGTTCAAAATTACCTTTAGTCCATGCTAATCCTAAATTTTTATCTATTTCTAGAGATTTAATATGGGCTTTCCCATATAGAATAGCGGGTGCATACGATATCATTATCCCGATAAGAACTGCGACCTGTCTAATCTTAGGTTTCAGTAACTTGGTCGTAATGCGAAGCATTACGTTTGATGCGAGGAAAGGGAGAGACCCTCCCCCGCCCCGGGCTGTCGCGCTGCACTGAGACCTCACCCGACGCCGCCGCGCGCCGCTCCCTCCCCCGCCCCCCTGCCGCGCAGCATTCGCGCCTCACCCGACGCCCGCTGCTCACCGCCTCTCGCCCTCCCCCGGGCCGGCAGCATTGACACCTCACCTGCTGTCGCCCGTCCCCCTCCCCTTATAAGGCCGCCGCCGGCCTCCCTCAGGCACTCGCCCTCCTGCCGCCTCCCAGCTCTCTCCCTTTTCTCTTTGGGATTTCTTTACCTCGGACCGCTGCATCCCCTCGGACCGCTCCAGGATGCCCAGACACGGAAAGGGCACGGGCACGGGCCGCCAGAGCTCCCGGGCGACCGCGCTGGCCAGGCTGGGACCCTCCTCAGGCGCGCCGGGAGGCTCCTCACCCTCCTCCGCCCCGGCGTCTCCCTCGGCACCCTCGGACCCCGCCTCGGGCACCGGGACAACGGCGATTCTCGCGGCTGTCCTCCACCTTGAGGACCTCTTTCGCCTCGCCCGCCTGGACGCCCGAGGACCGTGGGGGAGCCCCTCGCCTGCGCCGAGGCGACAAGCCGCCTGCACCACGCTGACCGCCCCAGCACCTCGGGCGCGCGCCCCAGGCGGGGCCTGCCCTCCGCCGCCGCCTCGAGCGACTCTGCCGGGGGCAGTGCACCCCCAGCAGGAGCGCGGCAGCCCTCTCGCCACCGCGCCCGAGGGGACGCCACCGCCCACCCCGAGGCGGCGGACGGCACACCGCCCATCCCAGCACCTCGGGCACACGCCTCCGCGGGGGCGCCCCCCCCCCCCCCCCGCCGCCTCAAGCACCGGACGCCCTGGAGTCGGGGGGACCCCGACCCTCCCCGCGCGGCAGCCGTCTCACCGCCGCGCCCGAGGGGACGCCACCACCCGCCCCGAGCCGGCGGACGGCATACGGTACACCGCCCATCCCAGCACCTCGGGCACACGCGCCCGCGGGGGCGCACCCTCCCCCGGCGCCTCAAGCACCGCGGAAGGGACATCGGACGACCGCCGCGGCCACGCCGGCCCGCTCCTCGGGCACGCCGGGAGGCGCCTCGCCCAGCTCGGCCCCGGGTCCCTCCCCGGCGCCTCGGGACCAGCCCTCGGGCGCCGAGGCTGCCCTCCGACAGATCACGGCCCGTCGGCTTCGGACGACGTACAGCCCACCGCCCATCACATCACCTCGGGCACACGTCGCCGGGGGAGCGCACCCCCCCCCCCCCCGCCACCTCAAGCACCGCCCCGGGGAGCACAGACCCCGGCCGCCTCGGCGGACCCCGGCCGCCTCACCGCCTCTCGCCCTCCCCCGGGCCGGCAGCATTCACACCTCACCTGCTGTCGCCCGTCCCCCTCCCCTTATAAGGCCGCCTTGTCGACGTAGGCCCCGGACACTCCCGCCCACACAGGGAACCCTCACCTCGCACCTCACACCTCAGACGACACAGCCCAGCCTCACGAGGGACCCTCCCCAGACAGCCCAGCCGCCGACCTCACGACACCGCCTTCACGACCCTCCTCTCACCCAGATCTCCGGCCCCCGCCTCGGGCGCCCCGTGCCCCCGCCTCGGGCGCGCCTCGAGCCCTCTCCTACTCTTTGGTGGAGGGCTCCTCGGCACCCCCTCGCTGACCACCCACAGACATCTGACTCTGCCTGAACTCTCCTATTATCTTGTACCTCCCTGTTGCTCCTCATGAGCCCTATCTTCCATTTGCTCCTTATGAGCCCCTTTTGTACTTTATTCTCTTTGCATTGCTCCTCATGAGCCTTTCTCTTCCTCTGTATACTCTGTTGCTCCTTATGAGCCCCCTTTCTTTACTTTTCTCTCATTTGCTTGCTCCTCCTGAGCTTTTCTCCTCCTCTGTATACTCTGTTGAGGCGTCAATAAAAACGCCTTCTTTCCACCCCCGCCTTGCCTTCTTCCTTTTCGCGCATCAAGAAGCTGGGTCGCTGTGGTCATAAACTTAGTTAATTTCTGTTCTGTTATCGACACTGTGAGGGACTGTGTATCAAGAATAAACCCTAAACATTTGAGTTGTTTTGTTGGTTGAAGCACTGACTTATGCGGATGTACATAACACCCCAATTTAGTGAGTAATGCACATAAATCCAAAACGGCGTTTACACAACCAATGTGGGTTGACGCCATTATAAAGGAATCATCTATGTAAGGAAACATTATGTGACCATTCCGTGCCATAAGTGAGAAAACAGGTTTAAGCAGTTTAGTGAATAAACGAGGGGCACAAGCTAAGCCATTTGGCATACAGGTAAACTCATAGAGTTGGTTATCCCAAAGAAAACGGAGAAATTTCCGATGTTGTTCCGCTATGGGAACTGTGTAATATGCCTCTTGTAAGTCAACACTAGCCATCCACGCATTTGGTGTAATGAGGTCTCGTGCCGTATCTAGTGAAAACATTATAAAATGTCGATATTCTATCATTTTATTAAGGGTTGTTAAATCCAGGATCATTCGAACGTCCCCATTAGGTTTGGGTCTCGAGAAGATGTTTGAAATAAACTCTCCAGGGCAGTGTGTAACCTTTTGTATAATGCCTTTGCCAAAAAAAATTTGTACCTGTTCAGTTAGTGCCTCTCGTTCAATTGGTTCAATTTGATAGGGAAACGGCACTCTCCCTTGTACGGGTATTTGTATGAAGGGAATTTGAACACCTTTAACTATTTGTAAAATATCCTGGTCACTGGTAATTTGGTCCCATTCAGAAATATGATTATGAATATTCCCAGCCACAAAGTTGCTTACAGTTTGTGTGGTTTTAGAGGCGGTGGGGACTTGTAAAGTCTGTGTTTGGGCCTCTACTTGGACCCGCCCCTTTGGAAGGGTCTCGGGGAGTTGAAGCCTCGGCCCAGTGGCCGTGCGGTGTTGTCGGTCCAGCCTGGGCGGGTGCCCCGGCCCCGGAAAGACTGGCTGAAGTGTGAGCCCGGTCTGGAACCCCTGCCAAGCCGACGTGGGCGAAAATCCCCTCGTGACCTTTTGAAGCGTGGGGCTTCCTGCTTCTTTTTGCCATCCATATTTTTGCCACTTTTCGCTGCGGTTTCTACCTCTTTATAGAGGTATTGTAGTTGGCCGCCAAACATTTTCGTTTTGTCCAAAGGCTTCCCTTTGATCGGCTCTGGGGCCAGAAAGAGCGTATACTCTTTCCCATCATTGTCCGTGACCTTCTTTGAGCGGGCCACCTCTTTGCCAGCGTCTGTGCAAACCGACTTAAAGACATTCTCATATCTTCGGTAGGACAAGTAATTACCTGCCGCTGTTAACAGTGCAATGCCTTTGTCCATGGTCTTTGCCAAGGATGAGAACTTGTTTTCTCTTTGCATTCGATTTGCCACCGGGGCGATGGCCGTTAGAGTACCGAGCACCGCCTTATGTGCTATGTGTAACACGCTCTCAAATTTCTTACGGTCTTCCGTCATGTTGACATCTCGATCCATCTCTTTAATGATGGAGTTGGGGACACCTTTAATGCCCGTCAATTCATCTCCTAGCTTGGAGATGATTTCCGCCGGTTTGAAGGTACGGAAATGACCATTTATGGTCTCGCACATAAGCGTGGTAGTTTTAACCCGCTTAGCTTTCGGCTTCTCCACCTTCTTAGACACTTTGCCACCAATGGCAGCATAGACACCTTCATATTGTGTTTCTGAGTCTGATTCCGTGGAAGTGGAATCTGTGGAGGAATCAGAAGAAGAAGAATCTTTCCTCTTCTTCTTCTTTTTGGACTTGGTCTTTCGCTTCTTGCGAAGTCCGGTCTTGTTACGTTCCTTGGTGAACTCGTCACCAGAAGAAGTAACGTGTTTCTTCTTCTTACTCCGTTTAGGAGGAGGAGGAGGAGCCCTCGGCTCGATCGCCGAGTCTGTCTCTGAGAAGTCTTCCCAGTCCAACTCGTCTTGGAACCCCGGCCTATGTCGTTTAAGAGACGGCGGTGGTTTGAGAGACAGGATATGACTCTCCATAGCCGTCCACCGAGCCTCCCAGTCGGGAACTGTGGGGCCATCAAGCACTGTCTCTTCCTCCGGCTCGGAGAGTATATGCGCCCCGGGCTGTGGTGAGGGCATTGCCGACAACACTGGCGAGGAGTCGTACTCCTCGTCCGAGGCCCTGGGAGCACGTCCCTCGGCTGCTGCTGCAACGCGCTTACTCCGCTTTGTGGCCATCGGGATCTGAAACCAAACATGTTGGTCAGTCTCGGTATTTATAAATGTCACAATTTTGTTGTTTAAAACGTAATTGGACATCTAGTGGTGTTAGAGAACGTGTTTAGACCGTTATAACACAGGCGTAATAAGCTAAATTTGTGCGTGGATTGTGGGTCAAGCCCAAATCTTACACGGGGTCGGGACCAGTGTATCGGCTCGCCCATCTCTCTGTTCCGCACACTTCTCCCCCCTGCGACTACTACGCCAGCAGGTTGGAGAAAATGCTACGAAACTCGGAGAAACGCCTGAAAATATTGTGGGGAGTCTATAAAAGAAACCCAGGAGCATCTCCAACATCACTCTCTATTAGAGTCCGAGAGAATTTCCACAGGAGATGAGGCAAAGCCCACATCTCTACCCATGGTCACACGGGTGTTGACAGAACCGCTAAGAATCGGTTTCCTTCCTTCGAGAAGGAATCTAGAGCGTTCTATCCTTGGTTTTTTTATAACCGACGAAACTAGTCCAAATACGGACCAAAGAAAGTTCTGAACTTTCTATAACGATGCTATAATGCATCATAATTAAGCTAACCACAGTTTTTATTATACTTACTGCGTATTTGCTTGTGTGTAGACTAAATTTGCGGGAGCAACTCAACGAAACGTAATCCAATCGTGAGTTGTTTATGCTAATTGCTGGACCCGGATGTGCTTCCTTCTCCCTAGCTTGAGGCTAGCCTGAGGCTGTATACCGAGGTAAAATATATATATAGTGATAAGCCCGTTATTGCATGTAATAAGGTGTAGAGTGGGTTGACCCCCCCCCACCCCCCGTGGGTGGGGGTGAGTACCAGCATGCACCTCTTCGCCTCCTGCGCGGGGTCGCTCCTCCACTAGGAATCTGTATAGTGCCTATATATTGAGAGTCAACATAGGTACTATAAAATGGGTGTTTATACCACTCATTATAATTCTACTTACATACATTTAGCTGACAGAAGTATTATATAATGGGTGTTTATACCACTCATTATATTCTACTTACATACATTTAGCTGACAGAAGTACTATATAATGAGTGTTTATACCACTCATTATATTCTACTTACATACACTTAGCTGACAGAAGTACTGTATAATGAGTGTTTATACCATTATATTCTACTTACATACATTTAGCGGACAAGTACTATATAATGAGTGTTTATACCACTCATTATATTCTCCTTATATACATTTAGCTGACAGAAGTACTATATAATGGGTGTTTATACCAGTCATTATATTCTACTTACATACACTTAGCTGACAGAAGTACTATATAATGAGTGTTTATACCACTCATTATATTCTCCTTACATACATTTAGTTGACAGAAGTATTATATAATGAGTGTTTATACCACTCATTATGTTCTACTTACCTACACTTAGCTGACAGAAGTACTATATAATGAGTGTTTATACCACTCATTATATTCTACTTACATACATTTAGCTGACAGAAGTACTATATAATGAGTGTTTATACCACTCATTATATTCTCCTTACATACATTTAGCTGACAGAAGTACTATATAATGAGTGTTTATAACAGTCATTATATTCTACTTACATACATTTAGCTGACAGAAGTACTATATAATGGGTGTTTATACCAGTCATTATATTCTACTTACATACACTTAGCTGAGAGAAGTACTATATAATGAGTGTTTATACTACTCATTATATTCTACTTACATACCTTCAGCTGACAGAAGTACTATATAATGAGTGTTTATCATCATCATCATCATCATGCGGTTGGTCGCGATGCGACAAAGACTGCTTTCATTACCCGACCGCCGCTCTCCATTTAGCTCTCTGCTGTGAGAGTTGCGTCTTAATGTCTCTCAGCTTCAGGTTTCTCTTGATGGTATCCTTGAACCGGAGACGAGGGCGCCCTTTTTTTCTGAACCAGAAGACAGTTGAGAATAGAGGATCTGCTTTGGTAGCCTGTCTGATGACATCCTCATGAGGTGTCCAGTCCACTGGAGATTCTTTTTGATCAGAAGATCTTCCATAGAGGGCAGCCCCGTCCGTTCGAGTATTTCCTTATTTGTCACTTTGTCCTTCCAGGTTAGCCTCATGATTGAACTCAGATGTCGCATCATGAAGGCATGCAGCTTTTTCACCTGTCGTCTGTACACTGTCCAGGCCTCGGCTCCGTATAGTAGGGTGGAGAGCATGATTGCACGGTAGATCTTGCCTTTGACCCGAATGGACACATGGTGGTTGTTCCAGAGTCTCTGGCGTAGTCGGCCAAAAGATGCGCTAGCCTTGGCCATCCTCCTCTGTATTTCAGCATCAATGCGTCTATCACTTGATATAGTGCTTCCGAGGTAGGAGAATTCCAGAACAGAGTTCAGCTTGTTTCTGTCAACCATGATCTCCTCCTCTCGGGTTCTTTTAGAGTTGGGTTGGTACAGCACCTCCGTCTTCTTGATGTTAATCTTCAGGCCAAACTTCTTTGATGCATCGGAGAAAGCGTCCACTATTTTCTGGATCTCTTCAGCAGAGTGGGCAACCAGTGCACTGTCATCTGCAAATAGTAGCTCTCTCACCAGTATCTGAGTAGTCTTGGTCTTCGCTCTAAAGTGTGCGACATTGAATAGGTCAGCGCTCTGTCTGGACTGTATATAGATGCCATCCCCCTTGCCTTGGAAAGGCTCGTCGAGCATTGCTGATAGGAAGATGGAGAAGAGCGTGGGGGCCAGTACACAACCTTGCTTGACCCCATTGGTAACCCCAAACGATTCCGAGACTTCCCCTCCAACACTAATGTTCGCCATCATTCCTGTATGTAGAGCCTCGATCATAGTTGTGAACAAACATATAAGGTATGCGTGTATCTTTCCACATGTGAGTAACGAACATAAAATGTCTGTGTGTACCTTTCTGTACGTGTGAAATGAACATACAATGTCTGTGTAGCTTTCTGCATGTGAGTAATAAATATACAATGTCTGCATGTAGCTTCCGCACATGAGTAACAAAATACAATGTTTGCGTGTAGCTTTCCGTATGTGTGAAACGAAATACAATGTCTGCATGTAGCTTTCTGCATGTGAGTAACGAAGTACTATGTATGCATGTACCTTTCCGCTTGTGAGTAACAAACATACAATATCTGTGTATAGCTTTCCATATGTGTATAATGAACATACAATGTATGCGTGTAGCTTTCCGCACGTGAGTAATGAACATACAATGTCTGCATGTAGCTTTCCGCATGTGAGTAATGAACATACAATGTCTGTGTGTAGTTTTCTGCATGTGAGTAACAAACATACAATGTCTGTGTGTAGCTTTCCACATGTGAGTAACAAACATACAATGTCTGTGTGTAACTTTCCACATGTGAGTAGCAAACATACAATGTCTGCATGTAACTTTCCACTTGTGAGTAATGAACATACGTCTGTGTGTAGCTTTCCACATGTGAGTAACAAACATACAATGTCTGCATGTAGCTTTCCGTATGTGTGTATTGAACATACAATGTCTGCGTGTAGCTTTCCACATGTGAGTAACGAACATACAATGTATGGATGTAGCTTTCTGCATGTGAGTAACAAACGTACAATGTTTGCATGTAGCTTTCCACTTGTGAGTAACAAACATATGTCTGTGTGTAGCTTTCCACATGTGAGTAACAAACATACAATGTCTGCGTGTAGCTTTCCACATGTCAGTAACAAACATACAATGTCTGCGTGTAGCTTTCCACATCTGAGTAACGAACATACAATGTCTGCGTGTAGCTTTGCACTTGTGAGTAACAAACATATGTATGTGTGTAGCTTTCCACATGTGAGTAACAAACATACAATGTCTGCGTGTAGCTTTCCACTTGTGAGTAACAAACATACATCTTTGTGTAGCTTTCCACATGTGAGTAACAAACATACAATGTCTGCGTGTAGCTTTCCACTTGTGAGTAACAAACATACGTCTGTGTGTAGCTTTCCACATGTGAGTAACAAACATACAATGTCTGCGTGTAGCTTTCCACATGTGAGTAACGAACATACAATGTCTGCATGTAGCTTTGAACTTGTGAGTAATGAACATACGTCTGTGTGTAGCTTTCCACATGTGAGTAACAAACATACAATGTCTGCATGTAGCTTTGTGTATGTGTGTAATGAACATACAATGTCTGTGCATAGCTTTCCACATGTGAGTGACAAACATACACAAACTGTATGCATGTAGCTTTCCACATGTGAGCAACAAACATACAATGTCTGCGTGTAACTTTCCACTTGTGAGTAATGAACATACGTTTCTGTGTAGCTTTCCACATGTGAGTAACAAACATACAATGTCTGCATGTAGCTTTCAGTATGTGTGTAATGAACATACAATGTCTGCATGTAGCTTTCAGTATGTGTGTAATGAACATACAATGTCTGCGTGTAACTTTCCACATGTGAGTAACGAACATACAATGTATGCTTGTAGCTTTCCACATGTGAGTAATGAACATACAATGTCTGTGTGTAGCTTTCTGCATGTGAGTAACAAACATACAATGTCTGTGTGTAGCTTTCCACATGTGAGTAATGAACATACAATATATGTGTGTAGCTTTCTGCATGTGAGTAACAAACATACAATGTCTCCATGTAGCTTTCTGCATGCGTGTAATGAACATACAATGTATGTGTGTAGCATTCCGCATGTGAGTATCGAACATACAATGTCTGTATGTAGCTTTCTGCATGTGAGTAACACACATGCAATGTCTGCATGTAGCTTTCCGCATGTGAGTAATGAACATACAATGTCTGCATGTAGTTTTCCACATGTGAGTAATGGACATACAATGTATGCGTGTAGCTTTCCGCATGTGAGTAACAAACATACAATGTATGCACATACATTCCCCATGTGAGTAACAAACATACAATGTCTGCATGTAACTTTCCACATGTGAGTAACAAACATACAATGTCTGCATGTAGCTTTCTGCATGTGAGTAACGGATATACAATGTATGCATGTAGCTTTCCACATGTGAGTAACAAACATACAATGTCTGCATGTAGCTTCCGCACATGAGTAACGAAATACAATGTTTGCGTGTAGCTTTCCGTATGTGTGAAACGAAATACAATGTATGCATGTAGCTTTCTGCATGTGAGTAACGAAGTACAATGTATGCATGTACCTTTCCTCTTGTGAGTAACAAACATACAATATCTGCGTATAGCTTTCCGTATGTGTATAATGAACATACAATATATGCATGTAGCTTTCCGCATGTGAGTAACAAACATACAATGTCTGCCTGGAGCTTTCCGCATGTGAGTAATGAACATGCAATGTCTGCGTGTAGCTTTCCTTATGTGTGTAATGAAATACAATATATGTTTGCGTGTAGCTTTCCGTATGTGTGAAACGAAATACAATGTCTGCATGTAGCTTTCTGCATGTGAGTAACGAAGTACAATGTATGCATGTACCTTTCCTCTTGTGAGTAACAAACATACAATATCTGCGTATAGCTTTCCATATGTGTATAATGAACATACAATATATGCATGTAGCTTTCCACATGCGAGTAACAAACATACAATGTCTGCATGTAGCTTTCCACATGTGAGTAACGAACATACAATGTCTGTGTGTAGCTTTCCACACATGAGTAATGGACATACAATGTATGAGCGTAGCTTTTCTTCATGTGAGTAACGGACATACAATGTATGCGCATAACAAACATACAATGTCTGTGTGTAGCTTTCCGCATGTGAGTAACAAACATACAATGTATGCATGTAGCTTTCCGCATGTGAGTAACAAACATACAATGTCTGCATGTAGCTTTCCACATGTGAGTGATGAACATACGTCTGTGTGTAGCTTTCCGCATGTGAGTAACAAACATACAATGTACGATTGTAGCTTTCCGCATGTGAGTAATGAAATACAATGTATGCATGTAGCTTTCCGCATGTGAGTAACAAACATACAAAGTCTGCGTGCAGCTTTCTGCATGTGAGTAACAAACATACAATGTCTGCGTGTAACTTTCCGCATGTGAGTAACGAACATACGTCTGTGTGTAGCTTTCCACATGTGAGTAACAAACATACAATGTATGCGTGCAGCTTTCTGCATGTGAGTACAACGTTGATAGGCTGAATACCGTTACATTTAGTGCCGGACCCGCATGACTCGGTGTCGTCTGATAGACCCTTCTTAGGCTTTCTCACGGACTTTGCGGCAATGTCATCTTCATCTTTGTTTGATTGAGATGAGGCAAGTTGTGATATGGGACACTACAGCCACATTTGTAACATTTAAAACAATGCCAACACTGCGAATATACTCCTTCATCATTTCAGTTGAAAAAACAAATTTAAACAACTATGTAAACGATATATATATAATATACTATTTATGACACATATAATATATAATACAAATACATATGTAATACATAGCGACAATATATATTATATATAATACATTGTGACTTGTTTAATATTTGATTTTCAAAATCGTTTTCTATATTATTAACAATATTTATGCATACAAATTAAATTTTCATTTTGTTGAAATGAGTTAAATTCGGTTAAACGGAAAAGCACTGAGGAGACTCCATAAAACAAGCAGTGAGACATACATTCTCACAAACAGTAAAATTCTTAAAGATCGAGCGCAAAAGAAACCAACAAAATAACGTCAAAATTTGCACATAATCAAAAGGCGACAAAAGTTGATAACAAATATCGCACAATATTCACAGCAAAAACTACACAAAAATACGACAAAATGCTAACAATTTTCTAAAGTTATTGCTCAATTAAATAAGGACTCTATGTTTAAAAAAGAATACATGATATCTATATTTAGATATGTGTATATATACATATCTAGATATATATCCCAAAATCATTGTACAACCAGTAGGGCCCTTAACTATAACCAGCGTCCCTCACTTTCATATAAAAATTGACGATACAACTCTACATATGATGAACAAAGTTTGATTGTCCTAGGCAGATGCTAATGGTGAACAATCAGCTGGGATCCAGAACAGATAAGTTTGGGCATTACAAAGTCAGTAAGTTATATCACTTATTGACTACTCTCGATAAGAAGTCAGTAAGTTATATCACTTATTGACTAGTCTCGATAAGAAGTCAGTAAGTTATATCACTTATTGACTACTCTCGATAAGAAGTCAAGTCAGTTATATCACTTATTGACTAGTCTCGATAAGAAGTCAGTAAGTTATATCACTTATTGACTACTCTCGATAAGAAGTCAGTCAGTTATATCACTTATTGACTAGTCTCGATAAGAAGTCAGTAAGTTATATCACTTATTGACTACTCTCGATAAGAAGTCAGTAAGTTATATCACCTATTGACTAGTCTCGATAAGAAGTCAGTAAGTTATATCACTTATTGACTACTCTCGATAAGAAGTCAGTCAGTCATATCACTTATTGACTAGTCTCGATAAGAAGTCAGTAAGTTATATCACTTATTGACTAGTCTCGATAAGAAGTCAGTCAGTTATATTACTTATTGACTAGTCTCGATAAGAAGTCAGTAAGTTATATCACCTATTGACTACTCTCGATAAGAAGTCAGTCAGTTATATCACTTATTGACTAGTCTCGATAAGAAGTCAGTAAGTTATATCACTTATTGACTAGTCTCAATAAGAAGTCAGTAAGTTATATCACTTATTGACTACTCTCAATAAGAAGTCAGTAAGTTATATCACCTATTGACTACTCTCGATAAGAAGTCAGTAAGTTATATCACCTATTGACTAGTCTCGATAAGAAGTCAGTAAGTTATATCACTTATTGACTACTCTCAATAAGAAGTCAGTAAGTTATATCACCTATTGACTACTCTCAATAAGAAGTCAGTAAGTTATATCACTTATTGACTAGTCTCGATAAGAAGTCAGTAAGTTATATCGCTTATTGACTAGTCTCGATAAGAAGTCAGTCAGATATATCACTTATTGACTAGTCTCGATAAGAAGTCAGTCAGTTATATCACTTATTGACTAGTCTCGATAAGAAGTCAGTCAGTTATATCACTTATTGACTAGTCTCGATAAGAAGTCAATAAGTTATATCACTTATTGACTAGTCTCGATAAGAAGTCAGTAAGTTATATCACTTATTGACTAGTCTCGATAAGAAGTCAGTCAGTTATATTACTTATTGACTAGTCTCGATAAGAAGTCAGTAAGTTATATCACCTATTGACTACTCTCGATAAGAAGTCAGTAAGTTATATCACTTATTGACTAGTCTCGATAATAAGTCAGTCAGCTATATCACTTATTGACTACTCTCGATAAGAAGTCAGTAAGTTATATCACCTATTGACTACTCTCGATAAGAAGTCAATAAGTTATATCGCTTATTGACTAGTCTCGATAAGAAGTCAGTCAGTTATAGCACTTATTGACTAGTCTCGATAAGAAGTCAGTCAGTTATATCACTTATTGACTAGTCTCGATAAGAAGTCAGTAAGTTATATCACTTATTGACTAGTCTCGCTAAGAAGTTAGTAAGTTATATCACTTATTGACTACTCTCAGTAAGAAGTTAGTATGTTATCCCTTATTGACTACTCTCGGGCATGTTAGTACTGAAAGGACTAAACAGACAGACGAGGAGTCGCCTACCTTTGGTGACCTTCATAAGGGAGTAATGCAGAGCGCAGTGGCGTTTCTTCCACCAGACGAGGATGGTGTTAGGGACACCTGAAAATAGCAGTAAATGGCAGTAAATAGCAGGCGAGAGGCTGTGTTAGGGACAAATAGCAGTAAATAGAAGTAAACAGCAGGCGAGAGGCTGAGTTAGGGACAAATAGCAGTAAACAGCATTAAACAGCAGGCGAGAGGCTGTGTTAGGGACAAATAGCAGTAAACAGCAGGCGAGAGGCTGTGTTAGGGACAAATAGCAGTAAATAGAAGTAAACAGCAGGCGAGAGGCTGTGTTAGGGACAAATAGCATTAAACAGCAGGCGAGAGGCTGTGTTAGGGACAAATAGCAGTAAACAGCAGGCGAGAGGCTGTGTTAGGGACAAATAGCAGTAAATAGAAGTAAACAGCAGGCGAGAGGCTGTGTTAGGGACAAATAGCAGTAAATAGCAGGCGATAGGCTGTGTTAGGGACAAATAATAGTAAACAGCAGGCGACAGGCTGTGTTAGGGACAAACAGCAGTAAACATCATTAAACAGCAGACAAGAGGCTGTGTTAGGGACAAATAGCAGTAAATAGAAGTAAACAGCAGGCGACAGGCTGTGTTAGGGACAAACAGCAGGCGACAGGCTGTGTTAGGGACAAATAGCAGGCGACAGGCTGTTAGGGACAAATAGCAGTAAACAGCAGGCGACAAACTATTTTAGGGACAAATAGCAGTAAACAGCAGACTACAGGCTGTGTTCGGGACACATAGCAGTAAACAGCAGATGACAGGCTGTGTTAGGGACAAATAGCAGTAAACAGCAGGCGACAGGCTGTGTTAGGGACAAACAGCAGGCGACAGGCTGTGTTAGGGACAAATAGCAGTAAAAAGGCTGTGTTAGGGACAAATAGCAGGCAACAGGCTGTGTTAGGGACAAATAGCAGGCGACAGGCTGTGTTAGGGACAAATAGCAGTAAACAGCAGGCGACAGGCTGTGTTAGGGGCAAACAGCGTATCATGGCTTTGTTGTACAGCATCTTGCAATAGATCCTGTTAGTGAGTGTGCTGTATTAAATCTACATGAGTATTATTGCCCTCGGGATTTCTAGTGCAAACGCAGCCTCTGATGTAATGTGAACAGCTGACGCGGGCAGTGATTCACTGCACACGCTTTATGGAAAAGGCCTGTTGACTGAGCAGAAACCAAGGCCTATATCCCCCCCCCCCCCCACCAACACACACAACACCGCCCCCCCCCTAAACATCCCTACATTTCGCTAATTATGCACATAATCGAATCTCAACCAGCCCAAAGTTCTTAGTCCTGATGATGTATCAGTTTACGCATCACTTTGTAACACAACCAATACACTTTTACTTCCCTAATTAAACATGCACTAAACAGTGACTAGTACACATGCCTTACCAGCCTGTAGGGGGTTCTCCAGGCCCTGGTTCATTATCCTACCACCAGTCACGAAGTGAAACGTCGCCTCCCTGAAAACACAAAAAAAGACTCATCTTTTTTTAATTTTAGTTTTATTTGGCAACATTGACTTCATGCAATTTTATTTCGCGATTCCTTGGCAGTGTTTAAGCCCCGTGAGAGGCTGACTACATTTTCACAGAATATCGCAGAAACCAGTGAAAATATGGAGATCCTTTATCTGTGCCATATAAAGATGCGGCACACAATGCTTTTTCTATAAGGGCTGCTTGGACAATCTTGAAATCAGTTGCGTAAATAATTCATTCACTTCAAGATAGTTTTAGTTGAAGGTAGTCCTGGTTCTTACTCCTACATCCCAACACGTTTCCAGGGCATCATGCATTGTTTTAAGGACATCATATGCACTCCATTGTTTTCGGTTGCTTATTTGTAGTTCTATTCATACTCATAAATATATCTCACACATTTCGTAGTACTTCCTTTTGAATGAGAGTAACAACTCGAAAACATCTGATAGGTATATGTATGTTGGATGCAGCGAAGAACGACACCACACATATATTGTATTACCCTTGGCTAAATTCGAGCACTTTTCACGAATAATCCACCTTTGTTGATTTCCCAGGACATTTCCATACCTGGATTTTAAAATTATGAAACTCAAGGAATTTATATAGTTTCCAGGATGCGCGTGAACAATGCAGTTTGCTTTGTGAGACACGCTGCTGGTCTGGGCAGTGTCTTATCTTACTCACACGTCGCCTCGGCGGTAGTCTTTGGGCAGGTACTGGAGGTACTGCTGGTGCTGGCGGGCGAACACCTTTTCGCGCATCTCCAGGTGGTAGGCAGAGAGCAGGTGGTTCTGACCCTGGCCCACCACGTCCCCAGGGTCCTTCAGGGACGCGTTGGTGAAGGACGATGCTGCAAAGAGGACAAGCAGAGATGGACCCCTCGTGATGGACACTCGCTACATCGTAACGAAGTCTTCATGTATTAACTGCACTCAGAAGTGTTAAAGGGACCAGATATAGGTCACTGAGACACTACCCATACACCGACAAATGCTCTCCAAGCATACATTTGCCAGTTTTCAGTTTATGCAACCACATATGTGGGGGGAGAGTGGTGACATTGGTTGCTTCTGTTGTTTTATTTAGTCCAGCAGCACTGACACTTTTAGACAACCATATGGAGAAAGAAATGTTAGAAATTGCAATCTAAAATGATAAATATGAAGTTCAAATGTTTATTTATCATAACCAGCTACATTTTGTGTAAATAATTGATTAAATCATGTAGATTAATAGACATTAAATGTTGAATTGAGAGCTTTCTGTGGCTGCCATCTTGGTGGTTGCCATGGCTTCCCCTGTGTGTGGGGAACACCTCTAGGTCATGTGATGAGGGAATCCCACCTATGATGTCATTCATACATCACATACCTCAACTCTCCTCCCACATGTTCAGTGGCATGAACTGAACAAACTAAGCAAAGGTATGTTTGGAGAGCTTTTGATGCTGGATTCGTTTGTATCTTGGTGAGGTATACCCGGCGACTTTAAGGACATCCATGGCAGCATGGGTGCGATGGCCCTGAACAGATGAATCCCTGCTTACTGCGCTGAACCTCAAACAGCCCGCTCTGTGTCATGCAGGGAGGGATGGGTCGAATTACATCGACATTGTGAAAAGGCTTCAAATTCAATATTAGTCAAAGTAGGCTGTGTGCTGCTTTCCTTGGGGACTTTTAATGAAACGAACTGCTACTTATAACCCATGTCCATAATTAATGATCCATGAGACAGAGTTTCGGTTGTTTAATAGAAAAAGCTTCTCCAGCTGTGTAAGCATTCCCTACACACCTACATCAGCTGAGGAGGCCATCAGGACTGAAGGACTTTAATAAGCACAGTTTTGATTGTGTCTTAAATAACTCCCGGAGAAAAGATAGTTTCAGCACATAGACACTATGACTAGTCATTCGATCACAATAATTATGAAATTGTGTTGATCATGTTAGTTGTTGATGCCTCTTTAATGTTACATCATTCAATGGCTTCAATTTCTACAGTAATTTAAAAGAGAGAGAGAGACAGAGAGACAGAGAGAAGAGATGCCTATATTTATTAGTTGAACGCATCTGATCAACTATAGGTAAGAGCTTTTGTTTTGAAAATATGCTTTCATCGGACGCCGCTGTGTAGGCGAACGACATATTTAGAATGTGTGGGAATTAGATGTTGATGTCCGGGCTTGCTACACAAAGCGCGTCAGGCTCACGGACTGATCACGTGACAAGTCGTGACATCATTCGTAAATAGGGCATGTCCAAGAGCCATCCCTATAGAATATTCACTGGCATATGCCGCCATCACTCGCCATTCTATGTGATGCATAAAACATAATACCGAAATGATTAATTATGGACTTTAGCTGCGGTTGTCATATCATCGGTGTACTGATGTCTGGTCTCGGGTGTCAACTACATCAAACTACTGTAAAGTGTATGGTGTACTGATGTCTGGTCTCAGGTGTCAACTACATCAAACTACTGTACAGTGTATGGTGTACTGATGTCTCCTCTTGAGTGTCAACTACATCAAACTACTGTACATTGTATGGTGTACTGATGTCTGGTATCGGGTGTCAACTACACCAAATTACTGTACAGTGTACTGTGTACTGATGTCTGGTATCGGGTGTCAACTACACCAAACTACTGTACAGTGTATGGTGTACTGATGTCTGGTCTCAGGTGTCAACTACATCAAACTACTGTACACTGTATGGTGTACTGATGTCTGGTATTGGGTGTCAACTACACCAAACTACTGTACAGTGTATGGTGTACTGATGTCCGGTATCGGGCGTCAACTACACCAAACTACTGTACAGTGTATGGTGTACTGATGTCTGGTCTCGGATGTCAACTACATCAAACTACTGTACACTGTATGGTGTACTGATGTCTGGTATCGGGTGTCAACTACACCAAACTACTGTACAGTGTATGGTGTACTGATGTCCGGTATTGGGTGTCAACTACACCAAACTACTGTACAGTGTATGGTGTACTGATGTCTGGTATCGGGTGTCAACTACACCAAACTACTGTACAGTGTACTGATGTCTGGTATTGGGTGTCAACTACACCAAACTACTGTACAGTGTATGGTGTACTGATGTCTGGTCTCAGGTGTCAACTACACCAAACTACTGTACAGTGTATGGTGTACTGATGTCTGGTCTCAGGTGTCAACTACATCAAACTACTGTACAGTGTACTGTGTACTGATGTCTGGTCTCAGGTGTCAACTACATCAAACTACTGTACACTGTATGGTGTACTGATGTCTGGTATCGGGTGTCAACTACACCAAACTACTGTACAGTGTATGGTGTACAGATGTCTGGTCTCAGGTGTCAACTACACCAAACTACTGTACAGTGTATGGTGTACGGATGTCTGGTCTCGGGTGTCAACTACACCAAACTACTGTACACTGTATGGTGTACTGATGCCCGGTATCGGGTGTCAACTACACCAAACTACTGTACAGTGTATGGTGTACTGATGTCTGGTCTCAGGTGTCAACTACATCAAACTACTGTACACTGTATGGTGTACTGATGTCCGGTATCAGGTGTCAACTACACCAAACTACTGTACAGTGTATGGTGTACTGATGTCTGGTCTTGGGTGTCAACTACACCAAACTACTGTACAGTGTATGGTGTACTGATGTCTGGTCTTGGGTGTCAACTACACCAAACTACTGTACAGTGTATGGTGTACTGATGTCTGGTCTCAGGTGTCAACTACACCTAACTACTGTACAGTGTATGGTGTACTGATGTCTGGTATCGGGTGTCAACTACACCAAACTACTGTACAGTGTACTGTGTACTGATGTCTGGTATTGGGTGTCAACTACACCTAACTACTGTACAGTGTATGGTGTACTGATGTCTGGTATCGGGTGTCAACTACACCAAACTACTGTACAGTGTATGGTGTACTGATGTCTGGTCTCGGGTGTCAACTACATCAAACTACTGTACAGTGTATGGTGTACTGATGTCTGGTCTCGGGTGTCAACTACATCAAACTACTGTACAGTGTATGGTGTACTGATGTCTCGTCTCGGGTGTCAACTACACCAAACTACTGTACAGTGTATGGTGTACTGATGTCTGGTCTTTGGTGTCAACTACACCTAACTACTGTACAGTGTACTGTGTACTGATGTCTGGTCTTGGGTGTCAACTACACCTAACTACTGTACAGTGTACTGTGTACTGATGTCTGGTCTTGGGTGTCAACTACATCAAACTACTGTACAGTCTACGGTGTACTGATGTCTGGTCTTGGGTGTCAACTACACCTAACTACTGTACAGTGTACAGCACGAGGCAGCTGATCGGGCCCTGCCCCACGGCACCTCTCGGTGAGTGTAAGTGTGTCATATATTAATAACATGCCGACATACCATCATGTGTCACTTCATACACAGACAGGTGGCCGTGTGCTGAATTGTGCATGCTCTAATAAGTCAGTTCAGAGACCTGCCTTGGTGTGCATGGTGAGGAGGGAGAGGAGAGTAGCGGAGCGTCTACACATCATGTAGCCAGCAACAACCCCCAACAAAACAACACACAACTCTCAACTACACATCATGTAGCCAACAACAACCCCCAACAAAACAACACACAACTCTCAACTACACATCATGTAGCCAACAACAACCCCAACAAAACAACACACAACTCTCAACTACACATCATGTAGCCAACAACCCCCAACAAAACAACACACAACTCTCAACTACACATCATGTAGCCAACAACAACCCCAACAAAACAACACACAACTCTCAACCATAACGTCCGTAGATACCACCAAATAATGGGCCGTTCGGGAATAGTTTGACGAAGAATGAAATCAAATTTCACTCTGAAATTACTTATTCATAACTTCAGTACATTAGTATTCCGATAGTCAGGGACTGGGAAGCGGTGTCCTGGAACCATGAGTGAACAGCCAACTTAAAGTGACATATTATGCACCGATACAAAGGTACATGTTGTAAGGTATACATACAGTGTGTATAGCTGGTGATGAGAGGGGTGACGTCATACGTTGGAAGGAAATAAACCACTCACATACTGGATGTCGAAGTGTTCGCTTGTCTTCCATATACTACATGGTGTCAGATTGTGAGTCTGGACTATCCATGCCCCTAATTTGATTATGGCATTATCCGGTTTGAAACCACCGTTGCCGTTGAGCCTAGAAGGGAATTTAGCAATGAACTGGCGGGCTTGGCATCATTCTTATGACATATACAGTGTCGCGTCAGGTGCTGCAAACAAAACTGAGAGGATTCAATGCTGCGTCTTTCTACACGTAGCCGGACAGGAGGCACAAAAACTTCATCTTACATTCAAGATCCCTGAGGCACACAAAGACAAGATTGACCCTCTCGTGAAACTGTTCGAGGATTACTGTGTCGGTAAAACCAACATAACCGTGGTACGTTATGAGTTCAACTCATTTAACCAGACGTCGGAATCCATGGATACGTACATTCGCGAGTTGAGACACAGAGTGGCGTACTGTGATTACGGGATGATGGAAGACGCGTTGCTATGTGACAGGTTGGTGTGCGGTGTAAAAGACCCGAAATTACGCGACAAATTGCTGCAAACTCCTAACCTGACACTGGACTGTTGTTTTGAGCTATGTCGGTTAAGTGAAAATACTCATAAGCAGTTGCACTCAGGGGAAAATAACGGTACGGATGAACAAGTGGACGCAGTAACGAGGCAACAGTTTGAATACACGTCACGTCCAAGGCAGAATGCAACAACGTCACGCGTGCGACGATGGCAGGATCAAGGCACGAGAGCCCCAGCGCCTCGTGCGAACTGCACCCGGTGCGGGTATTGACACGGAAATGACGCGTGCCCGGCGGCGGACAAGCAGTGTCTGCAATGCAACAGATATGGGCACTTTCAAAAAGTGTGCCGGTCTCGTCGAGCGAATCGTGCACAAGTGGACGAACTGGACGTAAAGGTGGGCGTGAGTGGTAATGCTGCTGTAGAGGACGAGGACGACCTTTTCATAGGTGAAATCACGGCTGAGGCGACGAGCAGCAGCAGTTTGTGGTACGTGGAATACAAATTGCAAAACATTCCTGTTCAATTTAAACTGGACACTGGGTCACAAGCCAATATAATTCCACGTACTGTCTACAATGCACTACATAACACCGTGTTACATCCTTCACGTTGTTGTCTCGTCACCTACTCAGGTGATCGGATACGTCCCGATGGCGAATCGACAATCAACATAGAGGGGGTGCCGTTGAAGTTCCAAGTTACGGCGAACGGCACACCTATCCTGGGAAAAGACGCATGTGTACAACTAGAACTGATCCGTCGAGTGGGAGAAATCACTGTACGGACAAGAAACCCCACATCGACCGGACAGGCAGCTGAGATGTTGGTTAAGAAATATTCAGACATTTTCACTGGTTTAGGGACTATCAAAAGTAATGCTACAATACATATTGACCTTGGTATTAATCCTATCATTGACCCGCCGCGGCGTGTTCCCCATGCAATTGTTGACAAGGTAAAGAAAGAATTGGACAGAATGATAGATTTAGGTGTCATTGTAAGACAGACTGATCCAACCCCATGGGTTAGTTCTATAACCATTGTAAAAAAGCCTAATAAAATCAGAGTCTGCTTAGATCCTACCAAACTAAATAGAGCCATATTAAGTACCCCGTATCCCACCAGAACAATAGAGGAAGTTATAGCAAACACAAGCAAGGCTAAATTTTTTTCTGTGATTGACGCAAATAGTGGGTATTGGCAAATCGAACTAGACTCCGAGAGCTCCAAATTGTGTACTTTTAATACCCCGTGAGGACGTTTCCGGTATAACCCGGCTACCTTTTGGAATTAAAACAGCTGGAGACATTTTTATCAGTGAGATGAACAAGATACTGTACGGTTTGCCAGGGGTTAATGTAATTGCTGATGATACATTGGTATATGGGAGCACTGAGGACGAACACAATATCAATTTAGAGAATGTATTTAAAACGGGCTAGGGAGGCTGATTTGCGCCTCAACCCGAAGAAGTCTGTCATTTGCAAAACCGAGGTTAATTATGTGGGACATACATTGACCCAATCTGGGTTAAAACCCACTGCAGACCGTATCCGTGCCATAGTCGACATGCCCACCCCCACCGACAAGGCCGCAATTCAACGCTTCTTGGGCATGGTGGGCTATGTTGGGAAATTCATTCCTAATCTATCAAACATCTCGAAACCATTACGACAAGTTCTATGTAAAAACATTGCTTGGTTCTGGCAGCATGAACAGGACAAAGCGTTTAATACTCTAAAGAAACTTTTAATTTCAGCACCCGTGCTCAAATATTATGATGTAAACGCCCAGATAACTTTGCAGGTAGATGCTTCCAAATCTGGCCTGGGAGCAGCCATATTTCAGCAGTGTAGGCCTATTGCCATGGCATCTAAGGCTTTAGACGCGTGCCAGTCGAGCTATGCAGTAATAGAAAAGGAATTATTGGCAATTTGTTTTGGGTGTGTCCGTTTCCACGATTACATTTACGGTAAAGAGATAATCATCGAAACTGATCATAAACCACTTCTCTCGATAATGTCAAAACCATTGCATCTATTGTCAGCCCGGATGCAACGGATGCGCATGAGGCTGCAAAACTATAACATAATAATGAAGTATGTCATTGGTAAAGATATGTTTTTTGCAGATACACTTTCTCGCGCACACACCACCGAGATAGCACCTAGCAAACTCTTTGACGACAACATTTCTGTGGCCACCATTGACATTGCCCATGACATGATAGCTCGGATAACCGAACACACAAAAACAGACACGGCACTCACTGAGGTTGCAAGGTTAGTACATGAGGGCTGGCCTACCCGAAATAGCTTGGTTAAGTCATGTGCAAAAACCGTTCTTTACATGTAAAGATGACTTAGTCAGTACTGACGGTATGTTATTTAAGGGCACCCAAATAGTTATTCCAACCAGTTTACAGAAAGAAATGTTAGGCGTGCTGCACGAAACCCATTTGGGGATAATAAAGTGTAAGCAACTGGCTAGAGACAATGTGTTTTGGCCTGGGATGAACCATCAAATTGAAGACTTAATAGCCCGATGTAGCACTTGTCAGAATTATAGAAATTCCCTTAGCGCGGAACCCATGACCCCTCATAGCATACCCGATATGCCTTTCTGCAAGGTGGGTGTCGACTTATTTCAGTACCAGGGTACAACGTATCTCATTTTAGTCGATTATTATTCTAAATTTCCCGAGGTAGTGGAGCTGCAACGTACAACGTCCGATGCGATTATTAAGTCTCTGAAAGAGATATTTGGACGCTATGGTATCCCGACCACACTAATGTCTGACAATGGGCCACAGTTTACGAGTAATGAGTTCAAGGGCTTTGTCAGCTCATATAAGTTCAATCATGTTGTGTCTAGCCCGTATTACCCTAAGAGTAATGGTCAGGTAGAACGGTACGTTCAAACAATAAAGAAAATGATGAAAAAAGCAAGGGATAATAACCAGGATTTCAACCTATACTTGTTGAACTACCGTAACACTCCTCTTAGACTCATGAATGCCTCTCCAGCTCAACTGCTCATGAGTCGTCGTCTTCGATCCAAAATGCCCATGACAACAGCCCATTTACACCCACAGATTCAAAGATCCAAAACAGAAAGCATTGCCAGGATACAGCAGCGTCAAAAATACTATTATGATAAGAGGGCTGGGAAAGATAAAACACAGCTCAAACTTGCTGATCGCGTCAAGTACAAAACACACGATGGTAAATGGAGGGCTGGCACCGTAACACGTACAACCAAACGGAACCCCAAAGATTATGTAATTGTAAACAGTGCAGGAAAGGAATTACACCGAAACCGGGTTCACATGTTTAAGCTGCCACCACCTGAAAATAAATATCGCCAGCCCTTGCACGACATTGTACCACGAAATAACACCAAACCTGAACATACAACGCTTTTCGACAAACACAACATACCCAACATTGCAACAAAAACGTACACTACTCAGAGTGGGCGTGTCTCCCGTCTGCCACAAAGACTGGGAATATCGGAAAGAAATTACAAGTAACTCATTACCGCGTTAATAGTCAGGTTCATGTGGGTACCTAGTCATATATGTGGTGTTCCCCATTTAACCGTGTTATACTGATAACCTGTATAATATCGTCACTAAATCATTACTGTTTTGTTAATTGACCGTTCATCCAGGTTTCCAGCTCCTGGTTCACTGCGTTACCTGTTCGTTTTATATTGATGCATACCATAAAGTGGGACAACGCAAACAAATAAATTGTAAGACGTCAACTCCCCCAGTCAACACCAGGACTATTCAAAAAAAAAAAAAAAAAAAAAAAAAAAAGGAGGGAAGATGTAAGGTATACATACAGTGTGTATAGCTGGTGATGAGAGGGGTGACGTCATACGTTGGAAGGAAATAAACCACTCACATACTGGATGTCGAAGTGTTCGCTTGTCTTCCATATACTACACATGTGATAACTGCAGAGTAGTGGGTGTGTGTGGGGGTGGGGCGGGTCAGCAATCCAAGGCATGCTTGTCTCAATGTGCCAAAAATGTGTCTAAAGAGTAATTGTACCTGATACGCAGCGCATTGTGGGGCTTCAATTAAAGCACGCGTCGCAGGTTGTCAACAGTCTGCCCACAAAGGACGGACATGGCGGTGTGGGGCTTCACGCCAACAGCGTCGCAGGTTGTCAACAGTCTGCCCACAAAGGACGGACATGGCAGTGTGGGGCTTCACGCCAACAACATCACAGGTTGTCAACAGTCTGCCCACAAAGGACGGACATGGCGGTGCGGGGCTTCACGCCGACAACGTCGCAGGTTGACAACAGTCTGCTCACAAAGGACGGACATGGCGGTGTGGGGCTTCACGCCGACAAGGTCGCAGGTTGACAACAGTCTGCCCACAAAGGACGGACATGGCAGTGCGGGGCTTCACGCCGACAACAGTCTTCCCACAAAGGACGGACATGGCGGTGTGGGGCTTCATGCCGACAACGCCGCAGGTTGTCAACAGTCTGCCCACAAAGGACGGACATGGCGGTGTGGGGCTTCACGCCGACAACGTCGCAGGTTGTCAACAGTCTGCCCACAAAGGACGGACATGCCGGTGTGGGGCTTCATGCCAACAACGTCGCAGGTTGACAACAGTCTGCCCACAAAGGACGGACATGGCGGTGCGGGGCTTCACGCCGACAAGGTTGCAGGCTGACAACAGTCTGCCCACAAAGGACGGACATGGCAGTGCAGGGCTTCACGCCGACAACGTCGCAGGTTGTCAACAGTCTGCCCACAAAGGACGGACATGGCGGTGTGGGGCTTCACGCCGACAACGTCGCAGGTTGTCAACAGTCTGCCCACAAAGGACGGACATGGCAGTGTGGGGCTTCACGCCGACAATGTCGCAGGTTGTCAACAGTCTGCCCACAAAGGACGGACATGGCGTGCGGGGCTTCACGCCGACAATGTCGCAGGTTGTCAACAGTCTGCCCACAAAGGACGGACATGGCAGGGTGGGGCTTCACGCCGACAATGTCGCAGGTTGTCAACAGTCTGCCCACAAAGGACGGACATGGCGGTGTGGGGCTTCACGCCGACAACGTCGCAGGTTGTCAACAGTCTGCCCACAAAGGACGGACATGGCAGTGTGGGGCTTCACGCCGACAATGTCGCAGGTTGTCAACAGTCTGCCCACAAAGGACGGACATGGCGTGCGGGGCTTCACACCGACAATGTCGCAGGTTGTCAACAGTCTGCCCACAAAGGACGGACATGGCGGTGTGGGGCTTCACGCCGACAATGTCGCAGGTTGTCAACAGTCTGCCCACAAAGGACGGACATGGCGTGCGGGGCTTCACGCCGACAATGTCGCAGGTTGTCAACAGTCTGCCCACAAAGGACGGACATGGCGGTGTGGGGATTCACGCCGACAACTTCTGTAATTATTTGTCAGCTTTGGAGCACGAGCAGTAACTCGGGTCACTCAAGAGGTGTCTACATAATCGGGATTGAATCATTGGGTTTTACGTCTTAACAATAGCTCAGGTCTGCTTGTTCCTGGCCTATAGCCCTATCAACTGCTCCCTTACACCAACACTGTCAGGCGGGTACCAACTTGTGCCAGTGCGCAATCATGGTGACTTAATAGTGCTGCTCCATTGAGATACTGTGCTGCTGGCACAATGACCTGCTATACTCCACGTTATATTATCCTGGCACTGATCCAACCAGTCCCTGCCCTATCCTAATAACACTGAGCACCAAGCAAGCTAGTGGTAAAACTATAGTGGGATTGGTTCTACGACCGCCCGCAAGGACAATGCCCTCACTACCCAGTTGACCTTCTTGTCCGGTGTACATGGATGATATCATGAGCAGTCAAAGTATATATGGAAACAAAAGAGATAGGTCAACAGCAGAAAATATTATTTACATAATACATTAAACGCCACATAGGTAATATGGTGTGACTATTAACACTTTGACAGTGACTACAGTACTGTATTGGGTATCTAAATATGTGATGCATAGTGGAATATGATTTGAGGTTATGTAGGAAGTTACCACGATGAACAAGTAGTTTGCTAGTTATGTGGGTGTGGTGCCATTGTTTAAGACTGTTTGTCACGGCAGTAATTTCTTTTAAAACCAGGTAAACCATGTCCATTCCTGTTCCACCTCCCCTTCCTTCCGCCAGGGGTGTGACGGCAGCCCTGGCTGGGCAGCCTGGGGAGGAACCCACGATTGACGTATTGGCCCACACTACAATATTCGCATTAACTGACCAAAATATTTGTATTCTAGAAATATCACTTATTTTGCACTTGGAACTGCTAATTATAGCAATGGCATATTCGGTATAAATACCATAAATACTATAAATACTGCAATAGTCACGGACAGACCAGTCTATACCCACTGCCTTTGGGCTCAAACAGTACATTGTGTGAATCAGGAAAGATTAAAGGGCAAATTCACTGGTTGTAAACATTTTAAAAAAGGAGTTCAAGTGAACTGGTTTTTTTATATCCATTTTCTAACATTAGTGACCCGTCTTCGCCTTTTCCAGTTTTATTCACCACAGAAAGTTGTGCCACTCGGAACAGTTGAGATGGATAGGTAGGGAAGAATGCCAAAAATGTCCAAAGCTGGGCCGCAGTTGGATCCTTAAGAAACTCTCGAGAATATACATATTATGAATAGTCATATTCGACCATGATAATCGTGAATAGTGAATCTGTAGTGGACATCCTAGTGCCCCTTAATTGAGGAGTTGCTTCATGGGGTTTGCGGTACTTACGCTGCACGATCGGCTGGGGTCGTAGGCGGGTCATAACGGTAGTTGTGGTGAACTTGATGTTTCGACTCTCTGTGATCTGGAACTTGGAAGGGGCAGAGGATTCAAAATGAGCTAATACTAGGTACCGGCAGCGCCATGAAAAAGTGCAGGAATGGTGTTTTCTTTCATCAATATTCACATGCTTGTATATATTTCTATATGTATTTGATTTTGATGAAATTGCATAACCTAAAAGCTCAACATATGTTCTATCCGATGGTGTTGTTGGATTGAATATATAATAAGTTTGTATTTAAGTGAAATCCATTTGTATGATGAGTGTATTTAGTGAATATTCCTTCATTACTGGTGTCAATGAAAACGACTCTGAAAACAGGGTATTTTTAATGGGCTCGCGCTTCCTTGCACAACACCGTAGAAAGTCATGGATGGTACCAGAAGAAGTGCAATAACCTCAGCTTTCTCTCCATATAAGTTTTCCATAGATCAAAAAGGTCAAATTCTGCAATTTAAATTATTTTGAAAGTTTAAAACCCATTTACTGAATTAAAAAATATTTAAAACCGAATAAGATTTGCTATGGATAGATAGGCAATTTGATTCCCTTTCCAATGATACCTTGCGCTAAGTATAGTGCTACTTAGCGCAAGGAGCCACATACAGAATATTGACACCAACTTGTTTGGACCTTTGCTGACCACACTAGTTTCACAATGGTAGCATTTACTTAAATCAATATTTTTGGTTTCAGACACTTTAATCTGTATTTGCAATCAAAATGCAGCTTTTGATATTCTTAGCAAAATTATTGTTATAGCCAATATGCATTAGTTTGTTTGTTGTTGTTTTACATCCAGCAACATCTAAGGTCATATCAGGACGGGCACCGACTTGTGAGAGTGCACACTTATGGCAATGTTATAGTGCTGTCCTACTGGGGAACCAGGCCGCCGGCACCATGACCTGATATCCCAATCAGTCACATTATCCTGACACTGAGCCAACCAGTCACTGTCTTATCCTATTTATGCCGATCGCCTGGCTAGGAAGCGCCAAGTATAAATTTTTAAGTCATTGGTTTGACTCGACCAGGGTTCGAACCCACTGTAAAAATATACGGATTTTCGGTTCGGAATTATATATTGGCAGAGAGCATTATTATCCTCGGGGGACGGTGTGGGGACCAAGGTTATGTAATAGAAAAGCAGTGGGTGCCCCACTCGCTGTATGACTTATTAGACTATGGAGATATATGTTAATACATAGTGCCCAAGATTATGACGAGATGTTCCTATATAAGAGACAGTTAATGTTTGGTGAAATGTTCCCTCTATGCACCAGAAAGGATGCAAGTGGAGGAAAAGGACATTTGTAATATATATATATTTATTGTAACTGTCTGCAACTACCTGTTACCACCAGCCATACTGCATACATTATGTACACCACCTGCAGCTGGGTTGGGTGACCGCTGCCATGGGGGGTGGGGGGTGGGGGGTCACCTCCCAGGCTGTGGAGGGCGCCTGATTGGCTGGCTGTGGGAGGTCCAGTCCCCTGCACCCCCGTGCCCCACCTGACCACACTAGCCTCACTTTGATATTGATTATTCTGGACACTGCTCCAGACACACTGAGCAGCACACTCTACTCCTGGCTCTTGAGTGAGAAACACTCTCTCTTGGGCAGGTACCCAGACACTCTGTATGATGCTACCACCTTTCATATATACAAACTGAGCTGTGTGCAACAACCATGGGACTCCGGTTCAATGGGCTGTAGGCACTGATTCATAGACATACTAAAGAGGTAATGAGACTCTGTGTGGACAGAAGGTGAGGGGTCAGGGTAACAGGTCACTAGTAGGTGAACAGGAGTTGATGCCAATAAAGCACAACTTCTTCACTGCCAATCCCTTTCTTCCATATGAGTTTGTTTGAGAGGGGCATCAGATGTGAACTGACAGACAGTTGTCAGAACGCATCTGGGAAGAGTTTTGTGGTATTATCTGGGGCTCTGACAGCCAGGCATCCAGAAATATTATATTGTAGTACAAGATGCCTTGTAGTACAAGGGGCCTTGTAGTACAATAGACCTTGTAGTACAAGATGCCTTGTAGTACAAGAGGCCTTGTAGTACAACATACCTTGTAGTACAAGAGGCCTTGTAGTACAACATACCTTGTAGTACAACAGGCCTTGTAGTACAAGGGGCCTTGACGTACAATATGCCTTGTAGTACAAGATGCCTTGTAGTACAACAGACATTGTAGTACAACAGACATTGTAGTACAACAGGCCTTGTAGTACAGGGGGCCGTGTAGTACAATGGGCCTTGTAGTACAAGATGCCTTGTAGTACAAGATGCCTTGTAGTACAAGATGCCTTGTAGTACAAGATGCCTTGTAGTACAACATACCTTGTAGTACAACAGGCCTTGTAGTACAAGGGGCCGTGTAGTACAAGGGGCCTTGAAGTACAATAGGCCTTGTAGTACAAGAGGCCTTGTAGTACAACATACCTTGTAGTACAAGAGGCCTTGTAGTACAACATACCTTGTAGTACAACAGGCCTTGTAGTACAAGGGGCCGTGTAGTACAAGGGGCCTTGAAGTACAATAGGCCTTGTAGTACAAGAGGCCTTGTAGTACAACATACCTTGTAGTACAACAGGCCTTGTAGTACAACAGGCCTTGTAGTACAACAGGCCTTGTAGTACAAGGGGCCTTGACGTACAATATGCCTTGTAGTACAAGATGCCTTGTAGTACAACAGACATTGTAGTACAACAGGCCTTGTAGTACAACAGGCCTTGTAGTACAGGGGGCCGTGTAGTACAATGGGCCTTGTAGTACAAGATGCCTTGTAGTACAAGATGCCTTGTAGTACAAGATGCCTTGTAGTACAAGATGCCTTGTAGTACAACAGACCTTGTAGTACAAGGGGCAGTGTAGTACAAGAGGTCTTGTAATACAAGGGGGCTTGTAGTACAAGGGGCCTTATAGTACAACAGATCTTGTAGTACAACAGGTCTTGTAGTAAAATAGGCCTTGTAGTACAATATACCTTGTAGTACAAGAGGTCATGTAGTACAATATGCCTTGTAGTACAGTAGGCCTTGTAGTACAAGGGGCAGTGTAGTACAACAGGCATTGTAGTACAAGGGGCAGTGTAGTACAAGAGGCCCTGTAGTACAAGAGATTGTGTAGTACAAGGGGCCTTGTAGTACAAGAGGTCGTGTAGTACAAGAGGCCTTGTAGTACAAGAGGTTGTGTAGTACAAGGGGCAGTGTACGCTTGTAGGAGCTATCTCTATAGTTGGTAGTAACTACGTCCTCTCCAGGCTTCTTCTAGTATCACTCAATGTACGCCTGTAGGAGCTATCTCTATAGTTGGTAGTAACTACTTCCTCAAACCAGGCTTCTAGTATCACTCAATGTACGCTTGTAGTAGCTATCGCTGTGGTTGGTAGTAACTACGTCCTCTCCAGGCTTCTAGTATCACTCAATGTACGCTGTAGGAGCTATCTCTATAGTTGGTAGTAACTACGTCCTCTCCAGGGTTCTTCTAGTATCACTCAATGTACGCCTGTAGTAGCGATCTCTATGGTTGGTAGTAACTACCTCCTCTCCAGGCTTCTAGTATCACTCAATGTACGCTTGTAGGAGCTATCTCTATAATTGGTAGTAACTACTTCCTCTCCAGGGGTTCTTCCGGCATCACTCAATGTATGCCTGTAGGAGCTATCTCTATGGATGGTAGTAACTACTTCCTCTCCAGGCTTCTTCTAGTATCACTCAATGTACGTTTGTAGGAGCTATCTCTATAGTAGGTAGTAACTACTTCCTCTCCATGCTTCTTCTAGTATCACTCAATGTACGCCTGTAGGAGCTATCTCTATAGTTGGTAGTAACCACTTCCTCTCCAGGGTTCTTCCGGCATCACTCAATGTACGCCTGCAGTAGCTATCGCTATGGCTGGTAGTAACTACTTCCTTCCCAGCTTCTTCTAGTATCACTCAATGTAGGCCTGTAGTAGCTATCGCTACAGTTAGTAGTAACTACTTCTTCTCCAGGGGTTCTTCCGGCATCACACAATGTACGCTTGTAGTAGCTATCGCTATGGATGGTAGTAACTACTTCCTCTCCAGGGGTTCTTCCAGTATCACACAATGTATGCTTGTAGTAGCTATCGCTATGGTTGGTAGTAACTACTTTATCTCCATGGTTCTTCCAGTATCACACAATGTATGCTTGTAGTAGCTATCGCTATGGTTGGTAGTAACTACTTCCTCTCCATGGTTCTTCCAGTATCACACAATGTACGCTTGTAGTAGCTATCGCTATGGTTGGTGGTAAAATACTTCCTCTCCAGGTTGTTCTAGTGTCATTCAATGTATACTTAGCATAACAGTCATCCGAAACATCCAAAGGGCCTTTCTTTTCAGGCTCTTGTTGGACCTCACAGTCTACATGCAGTACACAACTTTCATGTCAGACTTCCTGCAGGTTACTGAGGCTCGCCGAGCGGAGCAGCTCTACTTCGATGTCCTCAGATTGCGGCACCAGTGTCCTGTTCGAAGTGCCTGCACCTTCCCAAGACTTGAGATAAAAAAACACTCATTTTTCTTTCAATTAACAGATCCATGGAACTGTCTCCCAGACCAAGTGGTTGAAACACCAACGGTAGAACCATTTGAGAGAAGGCGGGATAGACATTGGAGAGAACACCCATAATTATATGACTTCAGGTCTCCATTGATCTTCATATGTGTGCAAATAAATAGCTTCTTTTTTTTGTTATTATAACGAGCTGGCATTAGAGGTCCAATAGGGCCTAGATCAGCCAGAAGAGGATCTGTAAGTTAATCTGTAAGTTAACATTCTTGTTCTTCCGCTACAGACTGCATTCATCCAGTGCCACCATACACTTCCACAACCGGAGTAACTTAGATTCAGGCTTGGACCTATTTTAGCGAATCTTTCTAATATTATTACTATACAGCAAGAAAAAAGGTTGTTGTCCTATCCACATAAACTTTAGAAATAAAAAGGTTTTTCCTCACTTTAGTTCAGATTTATGTTCGTGTTTCTGAGTACAGGGGTGTTTATCTTTATCTTTGATAATTAACAATATCGAGTCTAATTGGTTATTATGATTATATCTGACCAGTGGACAGATCATCCTATATGGTAATGGCGGTGATGATGATCATATCTGGCTAGTAGACAGATGATACCATGTGACAATGATGATGATTGTAGGTGACTAGTAGAGAGATCATCCCATGTATCGATGATGATGATAATCAAATCCAAACAAACATAACTTAACCACCTATTACGTACAAGCCTATGGACATGTAAATAAAATAAAATAGGCTAGTATAGAACTAAGTAGAAAAGAAAAGTGGAAAACTCTTCCCAAAAAAAACCCAAAACACTAACATAGAACCTTAAGAAAACAACTAACATAGTAATAAGAATATAACAAAAACACAATGCCAAGAGGGCCCAAAAAAGTAACATAGGCTACTAAACGTACCAACAGACTATCTATCTGCTACTGAAATGCAGACAATCAAATAACTTATCAGCAGCTACTGTCTGGTAAGACAACACCAACACTACAGCTGGCCAGCATTGAAAACAAGCCTGGGTACCCAGGCTTACATGCTATGGACAGAATAAATAGCCTCAATAAAAAATATAAAAAAATATAAAAAAGGTGACTAGTAGAGAGATCATCCCTTGTGGCAATGATGATGATTGTAAGTGACTAGTCGAGAGATCATCCCATGTATCGATGATGATGATTGTAGGTGACTAGTAGAGAAATCATCCCATGTATCGATGATGATGATTGTAGGTGACTAGTAGAGAGATCATCCCTTGTGGCAATGATGATGATTGTAAGTGACTAGTCAGGAGATCATCCCATGTATCGATGATGATTGTAGGTGACTAGTAGAGAGATCATTCCATGTATCGATGATGATGATGATTGTAGGTGACTAGTAGAGAGATCATCCCATGTGGCAATGATGATGATTGTAAGTGACTAGTCAAGAGATCATCCCATGTATCGATGATGATGATTTTAGGTGACTAGTAGAGAGATCATCCTTTGTGACAATGATGATTGTAGGTGACTGGTAGACAGATCATCCCAGGTGGGAATGATGATGATGATGATGATGATGACTGTGTAAGGACCCTTACAAAACCAGAGGCATGTGCAGTTTGCTCTCCACTCGTGCTACAGTAACAAGCAAAGTGGCCGAACAGTTCAAAAGGCGGTACCACCTTGCTGCGCAGACTGTGTTCGTTGCGCCTTCATCTACAAACTTTCCTACCTGTGTCTTGGAAGTGGTTTCGTTCTCCAAGTCAGCCATGGAATCGAGCATCGCAGACGGAGTCGTGGCGCCCATCTCTCTCTCCTGAAGTTATCGGCATTCAAGAGTAACGCACAAGGAATACTTCACCAGGACCAACAGAGCAAAGCACCCAAATTAATTAGGCCACGTCAAAGGTGAGTGTAGAATAAAACATTGTGAAATGTTTGTTCAAAGCGAACTGCACTTAATTATAAACATAGCAATTATGCTGTAATAATAAATCTAAATCTTTAAAAAGATTTCAGTGTAGCATACAATAACATTCAGATTATTGTGCAATGAATCAAAGAGGTGTAGTGGTGGTACTAAACACGGAGTTAATATGAAAGTAAATAGCCAGTCAGTTCCAGGGGCCGTCCTCATATGACCTCAGATGTTAATAGCACATGAAACCTCAACAAAGAAAACGCTCCCCAAAAAATCCAAACAGTTCTAAGGTAATCTGGCGTAGACATTGGGAGGAGGGCTAGAGACCAGTTGGCTTTGAAGGCCAAGGGAGGAAAGGAGGGTGAGGTGAGGGCGGAGAGGAGGGTGGGATGAGGGTGAGGTGAGGTTGGAGAGGAGGGTAGGGTGAGGGTGAGGTGAGGGTGGAAAGGAGGGTCGGGTGAGGGTGGAGAGGAGGGTGAGGTGAGGGTGAGGTGAGGGTGGAAAGGAGGGTCGGGTGAGGGTGGAGAGGAGGGTCTGGTGAGGGTGGAGAGGAGGGTGAGGTGAGGGTGAAGTGAAGGTGGGGTGAGGTGAGGGTGAGGTGGGGGTGGGGGTGAGGGTGGAGAGGAGGGTGGGGTGAGAGTGGAGAGGAGGGTGAGGTGTGGGTGAAGTGAAGGTGAGGGTGAGGTGAGGGTGGGGGTGAGGGTGGAGAGGAGGGTGGGGTGAGGGTGGAGAGGAGGGTGAGGTGTGGGTGAAGTGAAGGTGGGGTGAGGTGAGGGTGGGGGGTGAGGGGTGGGGTGAGGGTGGAGAGGAGGGTGAGGTGTGGGTGGGGTGAGGGTGGAGAGGAGGGTCGGGTGAGGTGAGGGTGGATTGATGGTGGGGGTGAGGTTGGAGAGGAGGGTGGGGTGAGGTGAGGGTGGAGTGATGGTAGAGTGAGGGTGGGGTGAGGGTGAAGAGGAGGGTGGGGCGAGGGTGGAGAGGAGGGAGGGGCGAGGGTGTCGAGGAGGGTGTCGTGAGGGTGTCGAGGAGGGTGTCGTGAGGGTGGAGAGGAGGGTGGGGTGAGGGTGGGGGTGAGGGTGGAGAGGAGGGTGGGATGAGGGAGGAGAGGAGGGTGGCATGAGGGTGGGGTGAGGGTGGAGGGGTGGGGGTGGAGGTGAGGGTGGAGAGGAGGGTGGGTGAGGGTGAAGTCTGGATGGTGGGGTGAGGTGAGGGTGGACAGGAGGGTGAGGTGAGGGTGGAGAGGAGGGGGAGAGGAGGGGGTGAGGGTGGAGGGGTGAAGGGGGAAAGGAGGGTGATGTTAGGGTGGGGTGAGGGTGAAGATGAGGGTGGGGTGAGGGTGAAGATGAGGGTGGGGTGAGGGTGAAGAGGAGGGTGGGGTGAGGGTGGAGAGGAGGGTGGTGTGAGGGTGAGGTGAGGGTGGCGTGAGGGTGGAGAGGAGGGTGGGGTGAGGGTGGATGGGTGAGGGTGGCGTGAGGGTGAAGAGGAGTGTGGGTGGAGAGGAGGGTGGCGTATCGATGGAGAGGAGGGTGGGGTGAGGGTGGAGGGGTGAGGGTGAAGAGGAGGGTGGGGTGAGAGTGAGGTGAGGGTGGAGTGGAGGGTGGGATGAGGGTGGATAGGAGGGTAGCGTGAGGTGAGGGTGGAAGGGTGAGGGTGGAGGGGTGAGGGTGGAGGGGTGAGGGAGGGGTGACGGTGAGGGTGGAGGGGTGAGGGTGGAGGGGTGGAGGGATGAGGGTGAGGGGTGAGGGTGAGGGTGGAGGGGTGAGGGTGAAGGGGTGGACGGTGGGGTGACGGTGAGGGTGGAGGGGTGAGGGGTGGAGGGGTGGGAGTGATGGGTGGAGGGTGGAGGGTGGAGCGATGAGGGAGGGGTGAGGGTGGAGGGGTGAGGGTGGAGCGATGAGGGAGGGGTGAGGGTGGAGGTGGAGGGGTGACGGTGGAGCGATGAGGGAGGGGTGAGGGGTGAAGGTGGAGGGGTGAGGGTGGAGCGATGAGGGAGGGGTGAGGGTGGAGCGATGAGGGAGGGGTGAGGGGTGGAGCGATGAGGGAGGGGTGAGGGTGGAGCGATGAGGGAGGGGTGAAGGGTGAAGGTGGAGGGGGGTGAGGGTGGAGCGATGAGGGAGGGGTGAGGGTGGAGGCGATGAGGGAGGGGTGGAGGGGTGAGGGTGGAGGGGTGAGGGTGGGGTGAGGGTGAGGGTGGAGGGGTGAGGGTGGAGCGATGAGGGAGGGGTGAGGGTGGAGCGATGAGGGAGGGGTGAGGGGTGAGGGTGGAGGGGTGAGGGTGGAGGGGTGAGGGAGGGGTGAGGGGTGAGGGGTGAGGGGTGAGGGTGGAGGGGTGAGGGTGAGGTGTCAGAGGCAGGCGCTCCATACAAACTGGCCTTTGAATAAAGCTGCCTAGTCCCATGAAAACATCAAATTCTCAAAACCAAAACAATTATCTAGATTTGATCCTACATATCGAACTTAGATACTGGTGCACTGATTATTATAATATTAAGCATTTGTCACCACATAGAAGGGAATACTAAGTCAATTTAAAGCTGCATGGTCCGATGACAACATCAAATTTTCAAAACAAAAACAATTATCTAGATTTGATTCTACATATCTAACTTAGATACTGGTGCACTTATTAAACATTTGTCGTCACCTACAAGGGAATATTGAGGCAATTGGATTGAACCTGTTACTGCAGATGCCTATGGTGTTAGAGTTTTGGCAAGCTTGCCAAAATTAATTTTGCACATTTGCAGTTCAAATATCTCAAAAGTTTGCCATTTAATATAAAAGTTACTTCAAACTAAACTGAGGTAGATTATAATGATCAACCTAATACGGTTATCTCAGAAAATGAGAGAACCTCAAAACCATCGGACTATGCAGCTTTAATAGAACCTGTGCGGCAGAAGGCTGTGGTGTCAGACATTTGGCAAGTTTGCCAAAATTAATGTTGCATGCTTGCATTTCAAATATCTCAAAGGTTAGGCATTTAAAATCAAAGTTACTTCAAACTAAAGTAACACAGATCATAACGATTAGCGTAATATATCTATCTCAGAAAATGACAGAAACTGAAAGTGATCGGACTATGGAAGTTTAATTAAAACTGGAGAGGCGGAGGCAGCAGGCACTCACGCTGTGTGCTTGGGTAGGTGAAGTCTGCAGCCTGGGCAGCAACTTGGCAATGGCAGCGTCCAGCTCCTTCAGCCACACGTCACGTGGGCACCGGTGTACTTCCAGCTGACCTTCTTCATGGGGCAGAGGTCATGCAAGGTCAAAGGTCATACCACTGTAGTTTAAAGTTGCATAGTCCGATGGTTTTGAGTTTTTCTCATTTAGGTTGATCATTATAATCTACCTCAGTTTAGTTTGAAGTAACTTCTATATTAAATGGCAAACTTTTGAGATATTTGAACTGCAAACGTGCTAAATTAATTTTGACAAGCTTGCCAAAACTCTAACACCATAGGCTTCTGCAGTAACAGGTTCTATTCAATTGCATCAGTATTCCTTTATATATCATGACAAATGTTTAATAAGTGCACCAGCATCTAAGTTAGATATATAGAATCAAATCTAGATACTTGTTTTTGTCTTGAAAATTTGATGTTTTCATCGGACCATGCAGCTTTAATCGATGCAAGAAAGTGCGCGCATTAAATCTCTCGACGGTAGTCACTCATCAGGAGAAGAGTTCGGAGAATCAATTGGTGGTTTTAATTGGCCCCATGTTTATCTAAATTAGGACGTTCTAAATGAGATAGTAGACAATGTCCTTGCATGAAGTCGGTGTAATAGAACTACTCAGAGAAGAACAAATGTGCTGCCACTTTTGTTGTTGTTAAATAAATCATTGTCCCATGAAAGCATCAAATGTTCGAAACAGAAACACTCGCTATATTTGATCGTACATATTGAACTTAGATCCTGGTGCACTCGTTACTTGGCTGCTTAGAAGAAATACTAACTTAATGGCAGCGTTGAAGCCTGCGGGGTCCAATATTTCTACATGTGCACCACAAATAACTATGCATGTTTTCAATTGGATTAAGCCTTTAAACTACAAGTTACTTCAAACTAAAGTTAAGTATAATAATCAATCTGGTATATTAACATATAGTAGTCTTAGTACAAACTCAAAATCTTTGGATTGTGCAACGTTGTTATTGGTTTAAACACCCATGTTAGACTGAATGCCAGTCATTAATTAACACGATTCGACACTTACTTTCGTAGTAAACTCCCAGGAAACTGCCATCGAACGACGCTTCACACTTGGTTATAGACGATGACGCCTACAGGATAAATGGCATCCAATTCAACAATTTAGGCATTAAATGCGATTTCTCAAAATATACAGAAAATATAACGAATCCAACAATCTGGAACAAATTTTTAAATGATATGGCCTAATCTATCCTGTTCTAGCTTACATTGGTGGACTTCTTTGTGAAGTATTTTTGTGTGGATAGTGGTGGGGACAAAGGTATTCCGAGTTCCACTGGTCTCCCAGTAATGACTCAAGGTACGTCCCAGCATGCCAAGTCACAGTTACAATCAACAGTAATGACTCAAGGTATGTCCCAGCATGCCAAGTCACAGTTACAATATACAGTAATGACTCAAGGTATGACCCAGCATGCCAAGTCACAGTTACAATCTACAGTAATGACTCAAGGTACGTCCCAGCATGCCAAGTCACAATTACAATCTACAGTAATGACTCAAGGTATGACACAGCATGCCAAGTCACAGTTACAATCTACAGTAATGACTCAAGCTACGTCCCAGCATGCCAAGTCACAATTACAATCTACAGTAATGACTCAAGGTACGACCCAGCATGCCAAGTCACAGTTACAATCCCCAGTAATGACTCAAGCTACAACCCAGTATGCCAAGTCACAGTTACAATCTACAGTAATGACTCAAGGTACGACCCAGCATGCCAAGTCACAGTTACAATCTACATTAATGACCCAAGCTACGTCCCAGCATGCCAAGTCACAGTTACAATCTACAGTAATGACTCAAGCTACGTCCCAGCATGCCAAGTCACAGTTACAATCTACAGTAATGACTCAAGGTACGTCCCAGCATGCCAAGTCACAGTTACAATCTACAGTAATGACTCAAGCTACGGCCCAGCATGCCAAGTCACAGTTACAATCTACAGTAATGACTCAAGGTACGTCCTAGCATGCCACGTCAGTTACAATCCCCAGTAATGACTCAAGGTACGTCCCAGCATGCCAAGTCACAGTTACAATCCCCAGTAATGACTCAAGGTATGTCCCAGCATGCCAAGTCACAGTTACAATCTACAGTAATGACTCAAGCTACGACCTAGCATGCCAAGTCACAGTTACAATCCCCAGTAATGACTCAAGCTACGACCTAGCATGCCAAGTCACAGTTACAATCCCCAGTAATGACTCAAGGTACGTCCCAGCATGCCAAGTCACAGTTACAATCCCCAGTAATGACTCAAGCTATGTCCCAGTATGCCAAGTCACAATTACAATCTACAGTAATGACTCAAGCTACGTCCCAGCATGCCAAGTCACAGTTACAATCTACATTAATGACCCAAGCTACGTCCCAGCATGCCAAGTCACAGTTACAATCTACAGTAATGACTCAAGCTACGTCCCAGCATGCCAAGTCACAGTTAAAATCTACAGTAATGACTCAAGCTACGTCCCAGCATGCCAAGTCACAGTTACAATCTACAGTAATGACTCAAGGTACGTCCCAGCATGCCAAGTCACAGTTACAATCTACAGTAATGACTCAAGCTACGGCCCAGCATGCCAAGTCACAGTTACAATCTACAGTAATGACTCAAGGTACGTCCTAGCATGCCAAGTCACAGTTACAATCTACAGTAATGACTCAAGGTACGTCCCAGCATGCCAAGTCACAATTACAATCCCCAGTAATGACTCAAGGTATGTCCCAGCATGCCAAGTCACAGTTACAATCCCCAGTAATGACTCAAGCTACAACCTAGCATGCCAAGTCACAGTTACAATCCCCAGTAATGACTCAAGGTATGTCCCAGCATGCCAAGTCACAGTTACAATCTACAGTAATGACTCAAGCTACGTCCCAGCATGCCAAGTCACAGTTAAAATCTACAGTAATGACTCAAGCTACGTCCCAGCATGCCAAGTCACAGTTGCAATCTACAGTAATGACTCAAGGTACATCCCAGCATGCCACGTCACAGTTACAATCCCCAGTAATGACTTAAGCTATGTCCCCGCATGCCAAGTCACAGTTACAATCCCCAGTAATGACTCAAGCTATGACCCAGCATGCCAATTCACAGTTACAATCCCCAGTAATGACTCAAGCTATGTCCCAGCATGCCAAGCCACAGTTACAATCTACAGTAATGACTCAAGCTACGTCCCAGCATGCCAAGTCACAGTTAAAATCTACAGTAATGACTCAAGCTACGTCCCAGCATGCCAAGTCACAGTTAAAATCTACAGTAATGACTCAAGCTATGTCCCAGCATGCCAAGTCACAGTTGCAATCTACAGTAATGACTCAAGGTACATCCCAGCATGCCAAGTCACAGTTACAATCTACAGTAATGACTCAAGCTACGGCCCAGCATGCCAAGTCACAGTTACAATCTACAGTAATGACTCAAGCTACGTCCCAGCATGCCAAGTCACAGTTGCAATCTACAGTAATGACTTAAGGTATGTCCCAGCATGCCAAGTCACAGTTACAATCTACAGTAATGACTCAAGCTATGACCTAGCATGCCAATTCACAGTTACAATCCCCAGTAATGACTCAAGCTATGTCCCAGCATGCCAAGTCACAGTTACAATCCCCAGTAATGACTCAAGCTACGTCCCAGCATGCCAAGTCACAGTTACAATCTACAGAGGAAGTCGGGGTTGGTGCCCATCCCAGCCCCATCCTTTACTACAAACTCTATACTCACTTTGAACCTATAACCACACACATGATGACCAAACTTGATAAGGTTCTTGGCATAAATTTGTTTCTAATGTAGATTACAGGGAAATTGTCCTAGCAACTTTTTGACATGAAATAAACTACCACTTCCTGTATCATGGTGTACGTGCATTCACCGCCTCCTCCACCTCCCACCGTGTAAGATGTAGCTGTGACCGGCGTGATGAGTCACAGCTACAGTCATTCCTGAGGTACCAGATGAACTCGCAACACATGGCTTTGGTTTACTTAGGTTGGCTTCATATTGACAAGAGAAACAGTTGCTATTCAAGTACACACCCTATGCTACAATAAGTGATTAGAGTACAATATAACACATGGACATGTGTAAACAATTATTGTCAGAGGAGATATACATTTCACTTCCTGGGGACGTTAGGGGAACTCTGATCAATGACCAAGTAAACACTGAGATTTGGTGGTACTGGTAGCGGTTGGTGGAGGGGAGGGGGGGGGGGGAATGTATACATCATGGGATCCACCTATACTTAGGTAAAGCTATTTGCTTGTTTTTTTGCAGACCTTTCAAATGTGAAGGTCCAAACCCATACACCCACAGCCAACCTGTGAGTTGTGTTGGACTAGTGGTGGTGGTAGTAGTAGTGGTAGTGTTGGTGGTGGTGGTGGTGGTAGTAGTAGTAGTGGTAGCAGCACTAGCAGTAATACTTAACCATAGTTAATGGGTGCCTAGATAGAGCATGGTATAAACATATTGATCAGTGTGTAAAGAAGTGCTCTTTGAAACAAATCGTGAATAAGAACAGGAAACCGTGCATTCCCTTGGTTAGTAGCGCCATATCTCAGTTAAAAAGTGTGTATCATCCAAGTACTGACACTATGGCCCTTGTATTCACAGGTGGTCACACATCCAAGTACTGACACTGTGGCCCCTTATATTCCCACGTGGTCACTCTCCCAAGTACTGACATTATGGCCCCTTGTATTCCCAGGTGATCACTCATCCAAGTACTGACACGATGGACCCTTGTATTCCCAGGTGGTCAAACATTCAAGTGCTGACACTGTGGCACCTTGAATTCCCACATGGTCACTCTCCGAAGTACTGACATTATGGCCCCCCTGTATTCCCAGGTGATCACTAACCCAAGTACTGACACTGTGGCCCCTTGTATTCCCAGGTGATCACTCATCCAAGTACTGACACTATGGACTATTGTATTCCCAGATGGTCACACATTTAAGTACTGACACTGTGGCCCCTTGTATTCCCAGGTGATCACTCATCCAAGTACTGACACTGTGGCCCCTTGTATTCCTAGGTGGTCACACATTCAAGTACTGACACTGTGGCCCCTTGTATTCCCAGGTGGTCACACATCCAAGTACTGACACTGTGGCCCCTTGTATTCCCAGGTGGTCACTCATTCAAGTACTGACACTGTGGCCCCTTGTATTCCCAGGTGGTCACTCATCCAAGTACTGACACTGTGGCCCTTGTATTCACAGGTGGTCACACATTCAAGTACTGACACTGTGGCCCTTGTATCCGTGGTCACATTCAAGTACTGACACGTGGCCCCTGTATCCAGGGTCACATTCAAGTACTGACACTGTGGCCCCTTGTATTCCCAGGTGGTCACTCATCCAAGTACTGACACTGTGGCCCCTTGTATTCACAGGTGGTCACACATCCAAGTACTGACACTGTGGCCCCTTATATTCCCACGTGGTCACTCTCCCAAGTACTGACATTATGGCCCCCCTGTATTCCCAGGTGATCACTCACCCAAGTACTGACACTGGCCGTATCGTGGTCCACCATCTGACCTGGGCCTTATTCCCACGTGGTCACTCTCCCAAGTACTGACATTATGGCCCCCCTGTATTCCCAGGTGATCACTCACCCAAGTACTGACACTGTGGCCCCTTGTATTCCCAGGTGGTCACTCATCCAAGTACTGACACTATGGAGCCTTGTATTCCCAGGTGGTCACACATTCAAGTACTGACACTGTGGCCCCTTGTATTCCCAGGTGGTCACTCATCCAAGTACTGACACTATGGAGCCTTGTATTCCCAGGTGGTCACACATTCAAGTACTGACACTGTGGCCCCTTGTATTCCCAGGTGGTCACACATTCAAGTACTGACACTGTGGCCCCTTGTATTCCCAGGTGGTCACACATTCAAGTACTGACACTGTGGCCCCTGTATTCCCAGGTGGTCACCATCAAGTACTGACACTGTGGCCCCTTGTATTCCCAGGTGGTCACACATTCAAGTACTGACACTGTGGCCCCTTGTATTCCCAGGTGGTCACACATTCAAGTACTGACACTGTGGCCCCTTGTATTCCCAGGTGGTCACACATTCAAGTACTGACACTGTGGCCCCTTGTATTCCCAGGTGGTCACTCATCCAAGTACTGACACTATGGAGCCTTGTATTCCCAGGTGGTCACACATTCAAGTACTGACACTGTGGCCCCTTGTATTCCCAGGTGATCACTCATCCAAGTACTGACACTATGGACCCTTGTATTCCCAGGTGGTCACTCATCCAAGTACTGACACTATGGACCTTGTATTCCCAGGTGGTCACACATTCAAGTACTGACACTGTGGCCCCTTGTATTCCCAGGTGGTCACACATTCAAGTACTGACACTGTGGCCCCTTGTATTCCCAGGTGGTCACACATTCAAGTACTGACACTGTGGCCCCTTGTATTCCCAGGTGGTCACACATTCAAGTACTGACACTGTGGCCCCTTGTATTCCCAGGTGGTCACACATTCAAGTACTGACACTATGGAGCCTTGTATTCCCAGGTGGTCACACATTCAAGTACTGACACTGTGGCCCCTTGTATTCCCAGGTGGTCACACATTCAAGTACTGACACTGTGGCCCCTTGTATTCCCAGGTGGTCACATCCAAGTACTGACACTGTGGCCCTTGTATTCCAGGTGGTCACACATTCAAGTACTGACACTGTGGCCCCTTGTATTCCCAGGTGGTCACTCATTCCAAGTACTGACACTGTGGCCCCTTGTATTCCCAGGTGATCACACATTCAAGTACTGACACTGTGGCCCCTTGTATTCCCAGGTGGTCACTCATCCAAGTACTGACACTGTGGCCCCTTGTATTCCCAGGTGGTCACACATCCAAGTACTGACACTGTGGCCCCTTGTATTCCCAGGTGGTCACACATTCAAGTACTGACACTGTGGCCCCTTGTATTCCCAGGTGGTCACTCATCCAAGTACTGACACTGTGGCCCCTTGTATTCCCAGGTGGTCACACATTCAAGTACTGACACTGTGGCCCCTTGTATTCCCAGGTGGTCACACATTCAAGTACTGACACTGTGGCCCCTTGTATTCCCAGGTGGTCACACATTCAAGTACTGACACTGTGGCCCCTTGTATTCCCAGGTGGTCACACATTCAAGTACTGACACTGTGGCCCCTTGTATTCCCAGGTGGTCACACATTCAAGTACTGACACTGTGGCCCTTGTATTCCCAGGTGGTCACACATTCAAGTACTGACACTGTGGCCCCTTGTATTCCCAGGTGGTCACACATTCAAGTACTGACACTGTGGCCCCTTGTATTCCCAGGTGGTCACACATTCAAGTACTGACACTGTGGCCCCTTGTATTCCCAGGTGGTCACACATTCAAGTACTGACACTGTGGCCCCTTGTATTCCCAGGTGGTCACACATTCAAGTACTGACACTGTGGCCCCTTGTATTCCCAGGTGGTCACACATTCAAGTACTGACACTGTGGCCCCTTGTATTCCCAGGTGGTCACACATTCAAGTACTGACACTGTGGCCCCTTGTATTCCCAGGTGGTCACACATTCAAGTACTGACACTGTGGCCCCTTGTATTCCCAGGTGGTCACACATTCAAGTACTGACACTGTGGCCCCTTGTATTCCCAGGTGGTCACACATTCAAGTACTGACACTGTGGCCCCTTGTATTCCCAGGTGTTCACACATTCAAGTACTGACACTATGGCCCTTGTATTCCCAGGTGTTCACACATTCAAGTACTGACACTGTGGCCCCTTGTATTCCCAGGTGGTCACTCATCCAAGTACTGACAATGCCAATGTGTCCACCATGACACTGGTGACATCAATCTTGTTCCATTATGTATACATAGGTATGTATACAGATCCAATTATCATGGCTAATTGAATTTAATTAAAAGGCGAAGGGAGGGGGCGACTTGCTTGAAGGAGTCACGTCACCAAGTAGTGAGAAGGCACTAGAGAAGGCGAAGTTACGCGCACTGCACTGGGCCGTCAGTAGTGTAGAGGAAAACTGTCAATTAAGACAATCTAATCAACTACAGATTTGAAATAATAAAATCTAAATTATGAGATTATTACTGCAGTCTATGACAGTGGCGTCACAATGGGCTTGTTCAACCTCACAGTAGACAGCAACACCAGAGGCCAGTGGTATAAGATCTTCAACGAGCAAAAGGTCAGACAACAGTCATTTTTCTTTTGAGTAACAGATCCATGGAACAGTCTTCCAGACAAAGTGGTTGAAGCACCAACGGTAGAAGCATTTGAGAGAAAGCTGAATAGACATTGGAGAGGACACCCACAGTTATATGACTTCAGGGCATCGTCGACCGCCATATGTATGCACAAAAATAGTTAGTTTTTACCATAACGAGCTGGCATTAGAGGCCCTTTTGGGCCTAGTTCAGCCAGAAGAGGATATGTAAGTTAATCTGCAAGTTAAGTATCAGCATTCCATGTTTAAATCATGATTATTATTAGCCTCGTACTAAATCTGTAGTAATGCTTGCAAATATCCGCATGGCATTTCATTATAAATATTTAATATCATGATTTAGTGAATTAGTGGGTTAGAGAGTAGAGCAAAGAAAGGTGCATTGGTTGATTTCCATTGTTTTAAATGTTAAAAGGATGAAACTGGCACACTATCGTCAGCTGTACGTTGGATATAGAGTTGTGTTGTTGGCCTTGGTACAACACTGCAGGCCACCACCACGTTAGAAGTGAAATCACTCTCAGTTACAGAGATCAGTTACGACACTTCACACAACCTGTGAATTCTTCAAATCGTGTAGTCATGAGAGAAAGCATTTAGCGCGTGAAATAGTATAACGGATTACCTGAGCGTCTCCGTTCTGGTCCTGTAAGTCAGTGCACACAATGTGTATGTGAACAAAGCACAAGGTAAACGCGTCTTAGTAAAGGCGACATTTACAGCTTTAGTTTCAGTTGTTAATTATTTTGAAGAAAAAACATTATTTCATTTGATATATTGTTCATTAAGGTGCAAATGTTGTGATGAGCATCTGTGATGTGAGTGAGTGTTGCTTATTTAAAACTATGTCGCCAACAAAGGTTATGTTCATATCGAGAAAATAGAGAAAATCCATTTCATTACATCCGTGAAATATACTTTAGATTTTAAATCGTTATTGTACTGATAAATAATAACACAGCTTACATTTTCTCTGGTGTTAAAAGATATTCAAAAAGGTTTGTTCTGGAGACATATGTGGGTTCATCTGTAAGACATGCAGATAACTCGTGGTAAAAGACAGCTACGAAGACATTCTATTCATTTAAACAATAATAGAAACACATTATGGCAGGAAGTACATTTTGCAATATCCCTGGACTAATGTATTCTGAGTAGAGTTAACGTGCCAGAATAAGGTGCTACACATGTACAGGATGTAAACAAAGAAACACGGAGTGAAATGTCCGGAGTGGCCTGAAAGAAAAGTTGCTGAAATACATTTCAGTGACATTATCAGCGAAATTTTCCTGCGAATTTCAGCCATTTCTTGCCATACACACTACAACTAGTACAACACGTAACATGACACTGAACTTATCTCAACTTCGTCAATAACAAACAACAACAAACCTGTGGCGATGGGGGGAGGGGGGGAGGGGGGTAATTTATATATATTTGTTCTAAATGGTAAAATTAGTGCAGGTGAAACGTCGTGACATTTGGGGGAACGTGGGGCTAATGGATAAGTCTTTTGCTACTCTTTTAGAAGATTAGGGGGGGATAGAAGAATTACAAATCCAATATACTTGATAAATAGTTGTAAAAGACGCGAAAGGCGCTGGTTTACAAATAGTCGTAAGTGACGCGATGACATACGGTAGACGTTGAATACATGCTGCGCTTTGTGGTCAAGACGTCTTGTTCCACCTGGTTTTGTAGCAATTTGAATACATTATAGACAGCTCAGCAACTTTAAGTCATCCCGAAGGGCATTAGATAGACTTCATTACAAATTCTTTCATTCTAATCACCTTTGTGAGATTATTTTCTAACTCCAGCAATTGTTATAAAGCAAACATCACATACATTCCATAAAATGGCACATTTCATGACAAACCTACACTAAACAGGGACACAGTAGAATCTCAGGTAATTCAAAATCTCAACCTATCTTCAAAATAGTCAAACATAGTCCGGAAGAAATGTCATAAATTTGGCAGACAATGTCCCTGCTTGGCACTTCACACTGTCGGCAATATGCGGGTTTAAAACAACCATACCTTAATGTTCACACAAATACCTATAGGTATTTAAACAGATCTATAAAAAAGAGATTAAGATTATTATCATTATTAAATAAGTTTCTAAAGACTTACATGGCTTTCGTTAATTGCTTGCAACAAATAGATTTTCCCGCCTGCAAAACTGAACAAATGAGCGGCACCTGAAATAACAATATCAAGTACAAATGATCAGGAACACATGCTTATCCCTCTACGTAGCAGTACGACGGGCAAAACACCATGGCATAGTCTGGACAATAATCCATGTGTAGTTTATTTTTATATTCAATTTCTGCATACAATAGAATTGTATTTGCATCAAGGAAAACCATGTTCTACTAACAATAGTAACATCCTTAAGATTCAGTTTCCCGGTTCAGATGTGGTTGACTGCTGCACTCTAATATTAGAGTATCGCGGTGCTTGATTGTAGCCTGGTAACAGGAAGTGTATCTATGTGTGCCTCTGTCTCCTTGTGTTAGCTATGTGTTCTTGGTCTTTTGGGACACTATCGGTAACTATATCAGAACTGAATCTATGGCAATTAGTGGTACTTCACGAACATATAGTCTATAACAAAAGAGAAGCTACTACCAACAAATAATGCTGAGTGATATGAGAAGTACACTGGTATCACAGGTAGGCTAGAACTATTGTCAGTGACATGAGAAGTACACTGGTATCACAGGTAGGCTAGAACTATTGTCAGTGACATGAGAAGTATACTGGTATCACGGGTAGGCTAGAACTATTGTCAGTGACATGAGAAGTACACTGGTATCACAGGTAGGCTAGAACTATTGTCAGTGACATGAGAAGTACACTGGTATCACAGGTAGGCTAGAACTATTGTCAGTGACATGAGAAGTACACTGGTATCACGGGTAGGCTAGAACTATTGTCAGTGACATGAGAAGTACACTGGTATCACGGGTAGGCTAGAACTATTGTCAGTGACATGAGAAGTACACTGGTATCACGGTAGGCTAGAACTATTGTCAGTGACATGAGAAGTACACTGGTATCACAGGAAGGCTAGAACTATTGTCAGTGACATGAGAAGTACACTGGTATCACAGGTAGGCTAGAACTATTGTCAGTGACATGAGAAGTACACTGGTATCACGGGTAGGCTAGAACTATTGTCAGTGACATGAGAAGTATACTGGTATCACGGGTAGGCTAGAACTATTGTCAGTGACATGAGAAGTACACTGGTATCACAGGTAGGCTAGAACTATTGTCAGTGACATGAGAAGTACACTGGTATCACGGGTAGGATAGAACTATTGTCAGTGACATGAGAAGTACACTGGTATCACGGGTAGGCTAGAACTATTGTCAGTGACATGAGAAGTATACTGGTATCACGGGTAGGCTAGAACTATTGTCAGTGACATGAGAAGTACACTGGTATCACAGGTAGGCTAGAACTATTGTCAGTGAGATGAGAAGTACACTGGTATCACAGGTAGGCTAGAACTATTGTCAGTGACATGAGAAGTATACTGGTATCACGGGTAGGCTAGAACTATTGTCAGTGACATGAGAAGTACACTGGTATCACAGGTAGGCTAGAACTATTGTCAGTGACATGAGAAGTACACTGGTATCACGGGTCGGCTAGAACTATTGTCAGTGACATGAGAAGTACACTGGTATCACAGGAAGGCTAGAACTATTGTCAGTGACATGAGAAGTACACTGGTATCACGGGTAGGCCAGAACTATTGTCAGTGACATGAGAAGTACACTGGTATCACGGGTAGGCTAGAACTATTGTCAGTGACATGAGAAGTATACTGGTATCACGGGTAGGCTAGAACTATTGTCAGTGACATGACAAGTACACTGGTATCACGGGTAGGCTAGAACTATTGTCAGTGACATGAGAAGTACACTGGTATCACAAGTAGGCTAGAACTATTGTCAGTGACATGAGAAGTACACTGGTATCACGGGTAGGATAGAACTATTGTCAGTGACATGAGAAGTACACTGGTATCACAGGTAGGCTAGAACTATTGTCAGTGAGATGAGAAGTACACTGGTATCACAGGTAGGCTAGAACTATTGTCAGTGACATGAGAAGTATACTGGTATCACGGGTAGGCTAGAACTATTGTCAGTGACATGAGAAGTACACTGGTATCACAGGTAGGCTAGAACTATTGTCAGTGAGATGAGAAGTACACTGGTATCACAGGTAGGCTAGAACTATTGTCAGTGACATGAGAAGTGCACTGGTATCACAGGTAGGCTAGAACTATTGTCAGTGACATGAGAAGTACACTGGTATCACAGGTAGGCTAGAACTATTGTCAGTGACATGAGAAGTACACTGGTATCACAGGTAGGCTAGAACTATTGTCAGTGACATGAGAAGTACACTGGTATCACAGGTAGGCTAGAACTATTGTCAGTGACATGAGAAGTACACTGGTATCACAGGTAGGCTAGAACTATTGTCAGTGACATGAGAAGTACACTGGTATCACGGGTAGGATAGAACTATTGTCAGTGACATGAGAAGTACACTGGTATCACGGGGAGGCTAGAACTATTGTCAGTGACATGAGAAGTACACTGGTATCACAGGTAGGCTAGAACTATTGTCAGTGACATGAGAAGTACACTGGTATCACAGGTAGGCTAGAACTATTGTCAGTGACATGAGAAGTACACTGGTATCACAGGTAGGCTAGAACTATTGTCAGTGACATGAGAAGTACACTGGTATCACGGGTAGGATAGAACTATTGTCAGTGACATGAGAAGTACACTGGTATCACGGGTAGGCTAGAACTATTGTCAGTGACATGAGAAGTATACTGGTATCACGGGTAGGCTAGAACTATTGTCAGTGACATGAGAAGTACACTGGTATCACAGGTAGGCTAGAACTATTGTCAGTGAGATGAGAAGTACACTGGTATCACAGGTAGGCTAGAACTATTGTCAGTGACATGAGAAGTACACTGGTATCACAGGTAGGCTAGAACTATTGTCAGTGACATGAGAAGTACACTGGTATCACGGGTAGGCTAGAACTATTGTCAGTGACATGAGAAGTACACTGGTATCACGGGTCGGCTAGAACTATTGTCAGTGACATGAGAAGTACATTGGTATCACGGGTAGGCTAGAACTATTGTCAGTGACATGAGAAGTACACTGGTATCACAGGTAGGCTAGAACTATTGTCAGTGACATGAGAAGTACACTGGTATCACGGGTAGGCTAGAACTATTGTCAGTGACATGAGAAGTATACTGGTATCATGGGTAGGCTAGAACTATTGTCAGTGACATGAGAAGTACACTGGTATCACGGGTAGGCTAGAACTATTGTCAGTGACATGAGAAGTACACTGGTATCACGGGTAGGCTAGAACTATTGTCAGTGACATGAGAAGTACACTGGTATCACGGGTAGGCTAGAACTATTGTCAGTGACATGAGAAGTATACTGGTATCACGGGTAGGCTAGAACTATTGTCAGTGACATGAGAAGTACACTGGTATCACAGGTAGGCTAGAACTATTGTCAGTGACATGAGAAGTATACTGGTATCACGGGTAGGCTAGAACTATTGTCAGTGACATGAGAAGTACACTGGTATCACGGGTAGGCTAGAACTATTGTCAGTGACATGAGAAGTACACTGGTATCACAGGTAGGCTAGAACTATTGTCAGTGACATGAGAAGTACATTGGTATCACGGGTAGGCTAGAACTATTGTCAGTGACATGAGAAGTACACTGGTATCATGGGTAGGCTAGAACTATTGTCAGTGACATGAGAAGTACACTGGTATCACGGGTAGGATAGAACTATTGTCAGTGACATGAGAAGTACACTGGTATCCCGGGTAGGCTAGAACTATTGTCAGTGACATGAGAAGTACACTGGTATCACAGGTAGGCTAGAACTATTGTCAGTGACATGAGAAGTACACTGCTATCACGGGTAGGCTAGAACTATTGTCAGTGACATGAGAAGTACACTGGTATCACAGGTAGGCTAGAACTATTGTCAGTGACATGAGAAGTACACTGGTATCACGGGTAGGCTAGAACTATTGTCAGTGACATGAGAAGTACACTGGTATCACGGGTAGGCTAGAACTATTGTCAGTGACATGAGAAGTATACTGGTATCACGGGTAGGCTAGAACTATTGTCAGTGACATGAGAAGTACATTGGTATCACGGGTAGGCTAGAACTATTGTCAGTAACATGAGAAGTACACTGGTATCACGGGTAGGCTAGAACTATTGTCAGTGACATGAGAAGTACACTGGTATCACGGGTAGGCTAGAACTATTGTCAGTGACATGAGAAGTACACTGGTATCACGGGTAGGCTAGAACTATTGTCAGTGACATGAGAAGTACACTGGTATCACGGGTAGGATAGAACTATTGTCAGTGACATGAGAAGTACACTGGTATCACGGGTAGGCTAGAACTATTGTCAGTGACATGAGAAGTACACTGGTATCACAGGTAGGCTAGAACTATTGTCAGTGACATGAGAAGTACACTGCTATCACGGGTAGGCTAGAACTATTGTCAGTGACATGAGAAGTACACTGGTATCACAGGTAGGCTAGAACTATTGTCAGTGACATGAGAAGTACACTGGTATCACGGGTAGGCTAGAACTATTGTCAGTGACATGAGAAGTACACTGGTATCACGGGTAGGCTAGAACTATTGTCAGTGACATGAGAAGTATACTGGTATCACGGGTAGGCTAGAACTATTGTCAGTGACATGAGAAGTACATTGGTATCACGGGTAGGCTAGAACTATTGTCAGTAACATGAGAAGTACACTGGTATCACGGGTAGGCTAGAACTATTGTCAGTGACATGAGAAGTACACTGGTATCATGGGTAGGCTAGAACTATTGTCAGTGACATGAGAAGTACACTGGTATCACGGGTAGGCTAGAACTATTGTCAGTGACATGAGAAGTACACTGGTATCACGGGTAGGCTAGAACTATTGTCAGTGACATGAGAAGTACACTGGTATCACGGGTAGGCTAGAACTATTGTCAGTAACATGAGAAGTACACTGGTATCACGGGTAGGCTAGAACTATTGTCAGTGACATGAGAAGTACACTGGTATCACGGGTAGGCTAGAACTATTGTCAGTGACATGAGAAGTACATTGGTATCACGGGTAGGCTAGAACTATTGTCAGTGACATGAGAAGTACACTGGTATCACGGGTAGGCTAGAACTATTGTCAGTGATATGAGAAGTACACTGGGTAGGCTAGAACTATTGTCAGTGACATGAGAAGTACACTGGTATCATGGGTAGGCTAGAACTATTGTCAGTGACATGAGAAGTACACTGGTATCACAGGTAGGCTAGAACTATTGTCAGTGACATGAGAAGTACACTGGTATCACGGGTAGGCTAGAACTATTGTCAGTGACATGAGAAGTACACTGGTATCACAGGTAGGCTAGAACTATTGTCAGTGACATGAGAAGTACACTGGTATCACAGGTAGGCTAGAACTATTGTCAGTGACATGAGAAGTACACTGGTATCACAGGTAGGCTAGAACTATTGTCAGTGACATGAGAAGTACACTGGTATCACAGGTAGGCTAGAACTATTGTCAGTGACATGAGAAGTACACTGGTATCACGGGTAGGATAGAACTATTGTCAGTGACATGATAAGTACACTGGTATCACGGGTAGGCTAGAACTATTGTCAGTGACATGAGAAGTACACTCGTATCACGGGTAGGCTAGAACTATTGTCAGTGACATGAGAAGTACACTGGTATCACGGGTAGGCTAGAACTATTGTCAGTGACATGAGAAGTACACTGGTATCACATGTAGGCTAGAACTATTGTCAGTGACATGAGAAGTACACTGGTAACACGGGTAGGATAGAACTATTGTCAGTGACATGAGAAGTACACTGGTATCACGGGTAGGCTAGAACTATTGTCAGTGACATGAGAAGTACACTAGTATCACAGGTAGGCTAGAACTATTGTCAGTGATATGAGAAGTACACTGGTATCACAGGTAGGCTAGAACTATTGTCAGTGAGATGAGAAGTACACTGGTATCACGGGTAGGCTAGAACTATTGTCAGTGACATGAGAAGTACACTGGTATCACGGGTAGGCTAGAACTATTGTCAGTGACATGAGAAGTATACTGGTATCACGGGTAGGCTAGAACTATTGTCAGTGACATGAGAAGTACACTGGTATCACAGGTAGGCTAGAACTATTGTCAGTGAGATGAGAAGTACACTGGTATCACAGGTAGGCTAGAACTATTGTCAGTGACATGAGAAGTACATTGGTATCACGGGTAGGCTAGAACTATTGTCAGTGACATGAGAAGTACACTGGTATCACAGGTAGGCTAGAACTATTGTCAGTGACATGAGAAGTATACTGGTATCACAGGTAGGCTAGAACTATTGTCAGTGACATGAGAAGTACACTGGTATCACAGGTAGGCTAGAACTATTGTCAGTGACATGAGAAGTACACTGGTATCACGGGTAGGCTAGAACTATTGTCAGTGACATGAGAAGTATACTGGTATCACGGGTAGGCTAGAACTATTGTCAGTGACATGAGAAGTATACTGGTATCACGGGTAGGCTAGAACTATTGTCAGTGACATGAGAAGTACACTGGTATCACGGGTAGGCTAGAACTATTGTCAGTGACATGAGAAGTACACTGGTATCACGGGTCGGCTAGAACTATTGTCAGTGACATGAGAAGTACACTGGTATCACAGGAAGGCTAGAACTATTGTCAGTGACATGAGAAGTACACTGGTATCACAGGTAGGCTAGAACTATTGTCAGTGACATGAGAAGTACACTGGTATCACAGGTAGGCTAGAACTATTGTCAGTGACATGAGAAGTATACTGGTATCACGGGTAGGCTAGAACTATTGTCAGTAACATGAGAAGTATACTGGTATCACAGGTAGGCTATAACTATTGTCAGTGACATGAGAAGTATACTGGTATCACGGGTAGGCTAGAACTATTGTCAGTGACATGAGAAGTACACTGGTATCACGGGTAGGCTAGAACTATTGTCAGTGACATGAGAAGTACACTGGTATCACAGGTAGGCTAGAACTATTGTCAGTGACATGAGAAGTACACTGGTATCACAGGTAGGCTAGAACTATTGTCAGTGACATGACAAGTACACTGGTATCACGGGTAGGCTAGAACTATTGTCAGTGACATGAGAAGTATACTGGTATCACGGGTAGGCTAGAACTATTGTCAGTGACATGAGAAGTATACTGGTATCACGGGTAGGCTATAACTATTGTCAGTGACATGAGAAGTATACTGGTATCACGGGTAGGCTAGAACTATTGTCAGTGACATGAGAAGTATACTGGTATCACGGGTAGGCTAGAACTATTGTCAGTGACATGAGAAGTACATTGGTATCACGGGTAGGCTAGAACTATTGTCAGTGACATGAGAAGTACACTGGTATCACAGGTAGGCTAGAACTATTGTCAGTGACATGAGAAGTATACTGGTATCACGGGCAGGCTAGAACTATTGTCAGTGACATGAGAAGTATACTGGTATCACGGGTAGGCTAGAACTATTGTCAGTGACATGAGAAGTACATTGGTATCACGGGTAGGCTAGAACTATTGTCAGTGACATGAGAAGTATACTGGTATCACAGGTAGGCTAGAACTATTGTCAGTGACATGAGAAGTATACTGGTATCACGGGTAGGCTAGAACTATTGTCAGTGACATGAGAAGTACACTGGTATCACGGGTAGGCTAGAACTATTGTCAGTGACATGAGAAGTACACTGGTATCACGGGTAGGCTAGAACTATTGTCAGTGAGATGAGAAGTACACTGGTATCACGGGTAGGCTAGAACTATTGTCAGTGATATGAGAAGTACACTGGTATCACGGGTAGGATAGAACTATTGTCAGTGACATGAGAAGTACACTGGTATCACAGGTAGGCTAGAACTATTGTCAGTGACATGAGAAGTACACTGGTATCACAGGTAGGCTAGAACTATTGTCAGTGACATGAGAAGTACACTGGTATCACAGGTAGGCTAGAACTATTGTCAGTGACATGAGAAGTACACTGGTATCACAGGTAGGCTAGAACTATTGTAAGTGACATGAGAAGTACACTGGTATCACAGGTAGGCTAGAACTATTGTCAGTGACATGAGAAGTACACTGGTATCACAGGTAGGCTAGAACTATTGTCAGTGACATGAGAAGTACACTGGTATCACGGGTAGGATAGAACTATTGTCAGTGACATGAGAAGTACACTGGTATCACGGGTAGGATAGAACTATTGTCAGTGACATGAGAAGTACACTGGTATCACGGGTAGGCTAGAACTATTGTCAGTGACATGAGAAGTATACTGGTATCACGGGTAGGCTAGAACTATTGTCAGTGACATGAGAAGTACACTGGTATCACAGGTAGGCTAGAACTATTGTCAGTGAGATGAGAAGTACACTGGTATCACAGGTAGGCTAGAACTATTGTCAGTGACATGAGAAGTACACTGGTATCACGGGTAGGCTAGAACTATTGTCAGTGACATGAGAAGTACACTGGTATCACGGGTAGGCTAGAACTATTGTCAGTGACATGAGAAGTACACTGGTATCACGGGTCGGCTAGAACTATTGTCAGTGATATGAGAAGTACACTGGTATCACGGGTAGGATAGAACTATTGTCAGTGACATGAGAAGTACACTGGTATCACAGGTAGGCTAGAACTATTGTCAGTGACATGAGAAGTACACTGGTATCACAGGTAGGCTAGAACTATTGTCAGTGACATGAGAAGTACACTGGTATCACAGGTAGGCTAGAACTATTGTCAGTGACATGAGAAGTACACTGGTATCACAGGTAGGCTAGAACTATTGTCAGTGACATGAGAAGTACACTGGTATCACAGGTAGGCTAGAACTATTGTCAGTGACATGAGAAGTACACTGGTATCACAGGTAGGCTAGAACTATTGTCAGTGACATGAGAAGTACACTGGTATCACGGGTAGGATAGAACTATTGTCAGTGACATGAGAAGTACACTGGTATCACGGGTAGGCTAGAACTATTGTCAGTGACATGAGAAGTACACTGGTATCACAGGGAGGCTAGAACTATTGTCAGTGACATGAGAAGTACACTGGTATCACAGGTAGGCTAGAACTATTGTCAGTGACATGAGAAGTACACTGGTATCACAGGTAGGCTAGAACTATTGTCAGTGACATGAGAAGTACACTGGTATCACGGGTAGGATAGAACTATTGTCAGTGACATGAGAAGTACACTGGTATCACGGGTAGGCTAGAACTATTGTCAGTGACATGAGAAGTATACTGGTATCACGGGTAGGCTAGAACTATTGTCAGTGACATGAGAAGTACACTGGTATCACAGGTAGGCTAGAACTATTGTCAGTGAGATGAGAAGTACACTGGTATCACAGGTAGGCTAGAACTATTGTCAGTGACATGAGAAGTACACTGGTATCACGGGTAGGCTAGAACTATTGTCAGTGACATGAGAAGTACACTGGTATCACGGGTAGGCTAGAACTATTGTCAGTGACATGAGAAGTACACTGGTATCACGGGTCGGCTAGAACTATTGTCAGTGACATGAGAAGTACATTGGTATCACGGGTAGGCTAGAACTATTGTCAGTGACATGAGAAGTACACTGGTATCACAGGTAGGCTAGAACTATTGTCAGTGACATGAGAAGTACACTGGTATCACGGGTAGGCTAGAACTATTGTCAGTGACATGAGAAGTATACTGGTATCATGGGTAGGCTAGAACTATTGTCAGTGACATGAGAAGTACACTGGTATCACGGGTAGGCTAGAACTATTGTCAGTGACATGAGAAGTACACTGGTATCACGGGTAGGCTAGAACTATTGTCAGTGACATGAGAAGTACACTGGTATCACGGGTAGGCTAGAACTATTGTCAGTGACATGAGAAGTATACTGGTATCACGGGTAGGCTAGAACTATTGTCAGTGACATGAGAAGTACACTGGTATCACAGGTAGGCTAGAACTATTGTCAGTGACATGAGAAGTATACTGGTATCACGGGTAGGCTAGAACTATTGTCAGTGACATGAGAAGTACACTGGTATCACGGGTAGGCTAGAACTATTGTCAGTGACATGAGAAGTACACTGGTATCACAGGTAGGCTAGAACTATTGTCAGTGACATGAGAAGTACATTGGTATCACGGGTAGGCTAGAACTATTGTCAGTGACATGAGAAGTACACTCGTATCATGGGTAGGCTAGAACTATTGTCAGTGACATGAGAAGTACACTGGTATCACGGGTAGGATAGAACTATTGTCAGTGACATGAGAAGTACACTGGTATCACGGGTAGGCTAGAACTATTGTCAGTGACATGAGAAGTACACTGGTATCACAGGTAGGCTAGAACTATTGTCAGTGACATGAGAAGTACACTGCTATCACGGGTAGGCTAGAACTATTGTCAGTGACATGAGAAGTACACTGGTATCACAGGTAGGCTAGAACTATTGTCAGTGACATGAGAAGTACACTGGTATCACGGGTAGGCTAGAACTATTGTCAGTGACATGAGAAGTACACTGGTATCACGGGTAGGCTAGAACTATTGTCAGTGACATGAGAAGTATACTGGTATCACGGGTAGGCTAGAACTATTGTCAGTGACATGAGAAGTACATTGGTATCACGGGTAGGCTAGAACTATTGTCAGTAACATGAGAAGTACACTGGTATCACGGGTAGGCTAGAACTATTGTCAGTGACATGAGAAGTACACTGGTATCACGGGTAGGCTAGAACTATTGTCAGTGACATGAGAAGTACACTGGTATCACGGGTAGGCTAGAACTATTGTCAGTGACATGAGAAGTACACTGGTATCACGGGTAGGATAGAACTATTGTCAGTGACATGAGAAGTACACTGGTATCACGGGTAGGCTAGAACTATTGTCAGTGACATGAGAAGTACACTGGTATCACAGGTAGGCTAGAACTATTGTCAGTGACATGAGAAGTACACTGCTATCACGGGTAGGCTAGAACTATTGTCAGTGACATGAGAAGTACACTGGTATCACAGGTAGGCTAGAACTATTGTCAGTGACATGAGAAGTACACTGGTATCACGGGTAGGCTAGAACTATTGTCAGTGACATGAGAAGTACACTGGTATCACGGGTAGGCTAGAACTATTGTCAGTGACATGAGAAGTATACTGGTATCACGGGTAGGCTAGAACTATTGTCAGTGACATGAGAAGTACATTGGTATCACGGGTAGGCTAGAACTATTGTCAGTAACATGAGAAGTACACTGGTATCACGGGTAGGCTAGAACTATTGTCAGTGACATGAGAAGTACACTGGTATCACGGGTAGGCTAGAACTATTGTCAGTGACATGAGAAGTACACTGGTATCACGGGTAGGCTAGAACTATTGTCAGTGACATGAGAAGTACACTGGTATCACGGGTAGGCTAGAACTATTGTCAGTGACATGAGAAGTACACTGGTATCACGGGTAGGCTAGAACTATTGTCAGTAACATGAGAAGTACACTGGTATCACGGGTAGGCTAGAACTATTGTCAGTGACATGAGAAGTACACTGGTATCACGGGTAGGCTAGAACTATTGTCAGTGACATGAGAAGTACATTGGTATCACGGGTAGGCTAGAACTATTGTCAGTGACATGAGAAGTACACTGGTATCACGGGTAGGCTAGAACTATTGTCAGTGATATGAGAAGTACACTGGGTAGGCTAGAACTATTGTCAGTGACATGAGAAGTACACTGGTATCATGGGTAGGCTAGAACTATTGTCAGTGACATGAGAAGTACACTGGTATCACAGGTAGGCTAGAACTATTGTCAGTGACATGAGAAGTACACTGGTATCACGGGTAGGCTAGAACTATTGTCAGTGACATGAGAAGTACACTGGTATCACAGGTAGGCTAGAACTATTGTCAGTGACATGAGAAGTACACTGGTATCACAGGTAGGCTAGAACTATTGTCAGTGACATGAGAAGTACACTGGTATCACAGGTAGGCTAGAACTATTGTCAGTGACATGAGAAGTACACTGGTATCACAGGTAGGCTAGAACTATTGTCAGTGACATGAGAAGTACACTGGTATCACGGGTAGGATAGAACTATTGTCAGTGACATGATAAGTACACTGGTATCACGGGTAGGCTAGAACTATTGTCAGTGACATGAGAAGTACACTCGTATCACGGGTAGGCTAGAACTATTGTCAGTGACATGAGAAGTACACTGGTATCACGGGTAGGCTAGAACTATTGTCAGTGACATGAGAAGTACACTGGTATCACATGTAGGCTAGAACTATTGTCAGTGACATGAGAAGTACACTGGTAACACGGGTAGGATAGAACTATTGTCAGTGACATGAGAAGTACACTGGTATCACGGGTAGGCTAGAACTATTGTCAGTGACATGAGAAGTACACTAGTATCACAGGTAGGCTAGAACTACTGTCAGTGATATGAGAAGTACACTGGTATCACAGGTAGGCTAGAACTATTGTCAGTGAGATGAGAAGTACACTGGTATCACGGGTAGGCTAGAACTATTGTCAGTGACATGAGAAGTACACTGGTATCACGGGTAGGCTAGAACTATTGTCAGTGACATGAGAAGTACACTGGTATCACAGGTAGGCTAGAACTATTGTCAGTGACATGAGAAGTACACTGGTATCACGGGTAGGCTAGAACTATTGTCAGTGACATGAGAAGTACACTGGTATCACGGGTAGGCTAGAACTATTGTCAGTGACATGAGAAGTACACTGGTATCACGGGTAGGCTAGAACTATTGTCAGTGACATGAGAAGTATACTGGTATCACGGGTAGGCTAGAACTATTGTCAGTGACATGAGAAGTACACTGGTATCACAGGTAGGCTAGAACTATTGTCAGTGACATGAGAAGTATACTGGTATCACGGGTAGGCTAGAACTATTGTCAGTGACATGAGAAGTCACTGGTATCACGGGTAGGCTAGAACTATTGTCAGTGACATGAGAAGTACACTGGTATCACAGGTAGGCTAGAACTATTGTCAGTGACATGAGAAGTACATTGGTATCACGGGTAGGCTAGAACTATTGTCAGTGACATGAGAAGTACACTGGTATCATGGGTAGGCTAGAACTATTGTCAGTGACATGAGAAGTACACTGGTATCACGGGTAGGATAGAACTATTGTCAGTGACATGAGAAGTACACTGGTATCACGGGTAGGCTAGAACTATTGTCAGTGACATGAGAAGTACACTGGTATCACAGGTAGGCTAGAACTATTGTCAGTGACATGAGAAGTACACTGCTATCACGGGTAGGCTAGAACTATTGTCAGTGACATGAGAAGTACACTGGTATCACAGGTAGGCTAGAACTATTGTCAGTGACATGAGAAGTACACTGGTATCACGGGTAGGCTAGAACTATTGTCAGTGACATGAGAAGTACACTGGTATCACGGGTAGGCTAGAACTATTGTCAGTGACATGAGAAGTATACTGGTATCACGGGTAGGCTAGAACTATTGTCAGTGACATGAGAAGTACATTGGTATCACGGGTAGGCTAGAACTATTGTCAGTAACATGAGAAGTACACTGGTATCACGGGTAGGCTAGAACTATTGTCAGTGACATGAGAAGTACACTGGTATCACGGGTAGGCTAGAACTATTGTCAGTGACATGAGAAGTACAGTGGTATCACGGGTAGGCTAGAACTATTGTCAGTGACATGAGAAGTACACTGGTATCACGGGTAGGCTAGAACTATTGTCAGTGACATGAGAAGTACACTGGTATCACGGGTAGGCTAGAACTATTGTCAGTAACATGAGAAGTACACTGGTATCACGGGCAGGCTAGAACTATTGTCAGTGACATGAGAAGTACACTGGTATCACGGGTAGGCTAGAACTATTGTCAGTGACATGAGAAGTACATTGGTATCACGGGTAGGCTAGAACTATTGTCAGTGACATGAGAAGTACACTGGTATCACGGGTAGGCTAGAACTATTGTCAGTGACATGAGAAGTACACTGGTATCACAGGTAGGCTAGAACTATTGTCAGTGACATGACAAGTACACTGGTATCACAGGTAGGCTAGAACTATTGTCAGTGACATGAGAAGTATACTGGTATCACGGGTAGGCTAGAACTATTGTCAGTGACATGAGAAGTACACTGGTATCACAGGTAGGCTAGAACTATTGTCAGTGACATGAGAAGTACACTGGTATCACGGGTAGGCTAGAACTATTGTCAGTGACATGAGAAGTACACTGGTATCACGGGTAGGCTAGAACTATTGTCAGTGACATGAGAAGTACACTGGTATCACGGGTAGGCTAGAACTATTGTCAGTGACATGAGAAGTACACTGGTATCACAGGTAGGCTAGAACTATTGTCAGTGACATGAGAAGTACACTGGTATCACGGGTAGGCTAGAACTATTGTCAGTGACATGAGAAGTACACTGGTATCACGGGTAGGCTAGAACTATTGTCAGTGACATGAGAAGTATACTGCTATCACGGGTAGGCTAGAACTATTGTCAGTGACATTTGAAGTACACTGGTATCACAGGTAGGCTAGAACTATTGTCAGATGTGAAATTCAATAGGACAACATTGTACCTGACTCATCAACGGTGCAGATGAGATAGATGTCTTCACGGAGAGAAACAAAGTGGAGTTGTTGTATGCATACATCCTCACGCAGCCAGCAGTCAACGGTTACTTGGGTAGCGGCTTGCAGCATCAGTAGGCCATTGGGCAGGCCTACGGCCACGAACTCACCGTTAGCACTCTCACACATGCACGTGGCAGCCCCGTGTTCCTGGGTAAAGAGAAACAGCGGTATAGCAGTTCAGCAATTAACTCCAAATGCATCAAGTGTTGCTTGAGTAATTGACGCGGTCCCCCAGCTACTAGTACTACTAGGCCCATTGCAATTCACAAAAGTAGTTTCATGATGTGCATAGCTAAATTGGGAAATGCATTATTTCATTGTACTATGACTAGGAATACATTGTACCCATAACTATGACATACTCACTGGAGGACTACGTGATTGTTTTGCTTTCTAAATGACTGTGATATTCCTGAAAGGTTATTGAATAATGGTCAAGCACATGTATCAACACATGTATCAGCAGATAAACTGTATTTTATTTCACACGGGTTACTTTGATACGGGAGTGCATTTTGCTCGGCTGAATGGTACGTGTACCATATTCAGTTTTTAAAATAGAATTCCATCGTGAATATAATCTGTACATCATAAGTGCAATATAAAAAAGACACGATGAAATAGTAGTCATAGGTGCAGTACGTTCAACTAGGCATGTACGCAAACCTGCGCATTTCCAGTATAGACCAATGAACCATTGACATATACACAGATGTAATATAATCAATTATATCCAGGTATAGTTCCCAATATTTTGTTGCTGGGAAGGATAACATCTGAGGGTTCAGAGTCGTGTAATAGCGACTATCAGATGCAGACATCGAATACTAGGTAATAGATTTGTGAACATTAAAAATGTTTTGCCATAAACTAAGGGACTTGGTATATGTTGTAAGGGGTGTGTGAGTTGTGCTGTTCACACAGAAGCCTGGCTGTGAATGATCTAGCCCCAAGTGTGACATGAGAAGTATACTGGTATCACGGGTAGGCTAGAACTATTGTCAGTGACATGAGAAGTATACTGGTATCACGGGTAGGCTAGAACTATTGTCAGTGACATGAGAAGTACATTGGTATCACGGGTAGGCTAGAACTATTGTCAGTGACATGAGAAGTACACTGGTATCACGGGTAGGCTAGAACGTAAGATGTGATAGGCCGCGAACAGCTGGTTTCCCCCTGGTCTGCTAGTCGATGCAACATGGAGAAGACAAGACTAAGAAACATGGTCTTCCATGGTTTATTTCCTATTGCTCTGCCCACCGCAGCATCACCAAACCAAGTGACCCTGAATGGCTGGTGGATATAAATTACAATACATATTATAATATACAGTACAACCTCTATATAACGACCCCTCCACAGATCAACCACTCCCCTATATCGATCGCTTTATTTGGGTCCCACATTTTTTTCCGCCCCGATCGTCGAGAAATGTATTCGTATATTGAACCCGAGTGTGTAGGATGTGCGCATGCGCCAAAAAGTAGATCGGGTGATACGCCCTACTTGTCTGTGCCTGTGCCTGTGCCTGTGGTAGATGAGTCATTAGCCCCGTTCACACATGAGCGTTAAATCGCCTCAACTAGTTCGCCTCATGTAAGTCCACTCAGATCGGGCATGTGAGAGCGCCTTTCAGGTGAATTAGCGCTGATTCGACTCAACTAGTTCGCCTCAAGTAAACAGCTTTGCGAGGTGGAATAGATGAGGCGACTTAGCCTGAGTCAGCCTAAGTTGCATGTGTGAACGAAAGTGGTTTAGTGGAGTCGGCTTAAGAGTGTCACTGTCAATTTGTATGTTTGTATGTGTGTATGTATGTATGTGTGTATGTATGCGTGTTTGTATGTATTTTTGTATGTAAGTGAGTGTGTGTGTAAGTATGTTTATTTGTATGTGAGTATGTGTGTATGTATGTTTATTTGTATGTATGTATGTGTGTATGTATGTGTGTATGTATGTATGTGTGTATGTATGTCTATTTGTATGTGTCTACGTATGCATGTTTGTATGTATTTTTGTATGTATGTATGTGAGTGTGTGTGTAAGTATGTAGTGTAAGTGTGTAGTGTGTGTAAGTATTTGTATGTTTGTACATGTATGTGAGTATGTGTGTATGTATGTATGTGTGTATGTATGTATGTATGTATGTGTGTATGTATGCATGTATGTGTATTTGTATGTGTGTACGTATGCATGTTTGTATGTATTTTTATATGTATGTGAGTGTGTGTAACTTACTGTAAGTATGTTTATTTGTATGTTTGTATGTATGTGAGTATGTTTATTTGTATGTATGTTTATTTGTATGTATGTATGTATGTATGTATATATGTATGTGTGTGCATGTATGTGTGTACGTATGTCTGTATGTATGCATGTATGCATGTGTGAAACTACATAGGGCCTCACCCATCAGGATGGCCGAATGAGTTGAGCATCGGTCTCCTGCTTTTTTGGGAGATCGGGAGGTCCAAACCCATGAGTTTGTGGGTTTAAATCCTGGTCAAGTCAAACCAACAACTTAACAATTGATACTTCTCGCTTCCTAGCCTGGTGTTCGGCATTAATAGGATAGGGCAAGGACTGGGTGGCTCAGTGTGAGGATAATGTGACTGAGTGGTATATCAGGTCATGGTGCTGGCAGCCTGGTGTCCCAGTGTCACAAGTCGGTACCCGTCCTGAGATGACCTTAGCAGACCTGTGCACCTTCCATATTCTTCCGTATTTGTTACGGAATCGAACACAACATACGGAAATAAGCATTTGTTTGTTTCGCTACGGATTATGAATGTGTTGATAAGTTATTATTTTGACATATTAGTGTATATATTTTGGTTACTTTCTGTTTTAATTCAAATTGCATAGTCTGATGGTTTTGAGTTTCTGAAATTTTTCTGAGATAAAAATATGAAATTGATTGTTATACTTATAGTCTACTTTACTTTAGTTTTGAAGTAACTTATATTTTAAATGGTTAAGTTTTGAGATATTTGAAGTCTTAACATTCAAAATTTGCAGGCTTTAGCAGTATTCCCTTCTATGTGGTAACAAATGCTTAATTGGTGCATCAGTATCTAAGTTAGATGTTAGATATGTAGAATCAATTCTAGATAATTATTTTGGTTATGAAAATGTTATGCTTCATCGGACTATGCAGCTTTAATATTGGGAAAGAAGCGTTCTCACATTTGATGCTGCTAGCACTGTATATTTTATGTAGTTGGCATTATATATAGTATAGTTATACGAATCTTACCTGGGTACAGATGATGGATAACTCTTGTTTTCCCGAGGTACAAGCCTCGGGTAATCGTGGACTAGGGAGAAGGAAGCAACATCCGGGTTCAGCAATCTTCACCTAATTATTCAGGATAAAAACGAGCTTAATGATGGAAATCTGATGTTTTCGTTTGGCACAAGCGAACGTAATAATCGTGGTATGGTGTGGTGGGCGGGCCCTAGTCCACGATTACCCGAGGCTTGTACCTCGGGAAAACAAGAGTTATCCATCATCTGCACCCAGGTAAGATTCGTATAACAATACTATTTTACCTCGGTACAACGCCTCGGCTACTCAAGGCCGAGTGAGACCTTTACGTAGCCTCATTTTTATCCTCAATTATCTGATGAACATATTATTGTATCAGTAGTAATATCAAAAGTTTGTACATCTCACCCGATCTTGTTAGTTGGTGAGTAGGCGGGTTGCCACCCCGCTCGGTTTTTCTAGTCGTTTGTTGTAGTGTTTAGCAAATGACTTGGCCGTCTTCCAGCCGGCGTGTGTCAGGATTCTTCGAACTGAGATTCCTAACTTTCTTGCTTTGGAGACCATAGCCCCTCTTGTAGAATGCGAAGCATAGCGTTCAGTGTCTATGCCAGCTAACTTGAGTATAATAATAGTCCATCTGGCGAGTGTGTCGCGTGAGATGGCTTTATGTGGCTTAATAAAGCTCACTAGAAGCTGCTTGGAATTACGTATTCCCTTAGTCTTGGATATGTATGTCCTAATGGCGCAACTACACAAAGTTTTCTATCTTGTGGAAAGCTATCGAGATGGATGGAGGAGAGTGGATCTCCTGTCCTGTTTGGCTTTAACAATATGTCCAAATCAAACGTGGCCTCCTTCTTATCAATATCGAGGCCTTGTAAGGAGAGGGCTACAATAGTCTGTCCTCTATGTCCTGTTACTAATAATAATAATACTGCTAATTTATAGCCTAACCGTTGGATAGTGAGAAATTTGTTTTTAGGCCAAGATTGGAAAAGCTTGAATACTGTAGAAACATCCCAAAACCGACTATATTTCGGTTTTGGGGGGTTTCTTTCATAGATTGATCTCATGATCCAATGAATGACTTCGTGTTTGCCAATGGTTTGTCCTTCTATTCGTGGCACAATAATGGAGAGTGCGCAGCGCGCCGCATTTAAGGCCCCATAACCAAGTCCATCATCTTCCAACATGCGCAGGAAGCGGCCTACTTGCGCGACAGTAGGAGCCATCGGTTTAACTTTATGTATTAAACAATATACTCCCCATCTCTTAAGGTAACTAGTATACAATTTAACAGTTCCTGGCCTCCACGCATGGGAAATCAACCTTTCTTGGGTGATTTTATCAAGCCCGTATTTTTGTAAAT